>CAOLHI010001413.1:0-387513 GCA_948474755.1 Ctenosaura bakeri
TCTGGAGAAAACTTAGCTCACTGAGTAAACAGATGATCTATGTGGTTGTGCAAAACATGACCAATGGCTTGCCTTTTGCTACTGTGTCACAAGTTGTAGTAAGATGCCAGATGCCTCAAACTTAGAATCTTAAAAGAAGAATCAAGAAGCTGTAATCTCTGCTCTTACAGTGTCAGAGAAAGGAAACCGTTGAGCTGTTCTTTCTTGTGATGCATTTTTATAATTCAAGATGGCCAGTGGCGTTGTAGTCAATTCAGCAAAGAACAGATGAGAGACTAGCCAATGGATTCTACCTGGACCTAAACAGCTACATTATGCATACTGTACAATTGTCCCAATTTGGCAGGGACAGCCCCGATTAATCCTCTGTCATCCCACTTTTCAGCTGCTTTTAAAATGTCCCAGTTTATCTCTCCTCTTTCCACCTTCCTTCTCTGTCCTCAGTCAGCTTCTATTGCTGCAAACTGAATTCAAAGTGCAAAAGTAGTTTGCACTCAATTAATTCAATGAGAGACAGAAGAGAAAAGAGGACAATCTCTTGCCTTTCCCAGTTGTCTCAAACAAAAACAAACTACTGCAACCTGTCCTAGTTTGTTTGTCATGCCTTGCCATGTTAACCACATTCCAATATAGCTTAATCCCATGTTTCCTGGATTTCACTTATGAAAATGTTGGAGGGTATGCATTATGGAGTCTGTGCAGTGGCAACGAGCATTCCAGAGGCAACCTCTATAGACAAAATGTTCATTATACACAGAAAACTGTTCTACAATAGCTTTACTAAGGTGCCTGTAGCTATAGTTCAAAGCATGACAGCTAGTGGTGAAGGGTCATTCCCCACCCCACCCCTTCCCTCCTCACCCCACATGGGAGCATTGCAATAAGAGAAGAGGCAATGAAAGCTACCAAGTAGACTTCATCCACTAGCATCCTGATGGAGAGACATATCATTTTTATTGTCACTGGATGTATCCACAATCCACGCCGAAAACAATTTGTTATCACTTTGACTGCCATTCACTCCATCCTGTGGAGTTATAATTCCCTAGTCCATTCTCCTGAACTATAACTTTGGAACCCTCTCGCACTGAAATCTAAGTCCTTCATGGGAATACAAATCCAAGGATTTCATAGGAAAAAAACCATGACAAAGTGAGTTTAAAGTGCTACAGTTGTGCAATGTGGATATACCTACTATCTTTTCAGAACCATTCTTGGGTATCAGCAAGAGATATCTCCTCTGCTTCTTCCACCCTTTCAAAGGTGACTGGGCAATTCATTCTGCTCAGCTAGTCTTAGTCTCTGCCAAGTAATTCTACTCATGCTCCAGCCTTGTCTACTCCCACACATCCATTCCAGCCTATCAATATTCCCATGTACATTTCCTGGGGCTCCACTGTGTATATATAAACCGATTTTGGTAAGGGGTTCTGCACTCAGCTGTGCCAAACCAGTGACTAAGCAGCACTACTCATGGATTGTCAGGCATAAGGTCACCAGTCTTGGCACTTCCCATCATCCACATGAAGCATGAGTACAGGGATGGTAGGTGTACAGGCAGAAGTTTAACCTTTATAGATACGTGATGGCATTTGTCAAATTAAAATTATATTAAACTATAACAATCATGGGCAGAATTTCATTGGTATTTTACTATTAAGTAGCTAATGCCATGTATGAATCACACTCAGACTGAATCCATGTGTCACCTCCCAAGCACCATCTGCTCCTTGGAACAAATGTCATTTTCATGACAACTGTCATAATCTCACTTAAACAACTACCTAAATAGCACACATTCTTCTGTACACATGTACACAGAAAACTACGTGCCATGTAGGAAAAGCGATTCCCCTCTTTCCTAAATAGTTAGATTTGATACCATCATTATTCTAATACTTTTTCTTCCCTTGAATATCTGTAAATATAACAGTTCTTGCAATGAATCACTTGAAATGATAAGTGTATCTTTCTGTGAAGGACTAAGGCATTTATCTGAACAGCCTATTTGGTCAACATATATTCACATTGATCTGATTGATCCTCAGGGCTATGAAATACCTTTTAAAAAATCAAAATGGATACTATTTGGCATCTTGCAAGCATGGGTAAATATGTACAGATGACACGAGAAGGAAATGAGCCATGAAACGAAGAAATAGCAAGACAGATAATCTCTTTTTTCAGAATTCAAATTAAATTCTTTCCATTTCATAGTCAGAAATTTTAAATAGGTCAGAAATACTTTCAGTTTGTGTAATTGTCACCCTACAGTAGAAAAATGCTTCAGTGAGAGAAGCCAGAAGGAAGCTGATCTGCAGGGTGAGAGCTGCTGTCACGTTTCATAATCCCAGTTTCAAAATATTTGTCAGGAAAAACTTTCCCAGAGGAAACAGAAAGAGGAGATACATGTGAGTAGGCATATTCCATGTTTAGCAGAAGAACCTACATCGTGGAAAGGATTATTGCCTAGTAATAAGATCCCAAAGTTTTAAGCATCTTAGGTCTGCTGTATAAACTTTGTTTTGAAACTGAGAAGCTTTGCTTTGCTAGCAAAAGAGGGAAAAATAATCAATTCAATGCAAATAACAGTGAATACCAATGTCTATTTACACACACCTTTTAATTTTAAAGGCTTGTTCATTGAAAAACAACAAATTAACGTCTGTTTCAGAAGGTAGCACAGGAATGCTGTGTCAAAGCCCCCGCCCAATTAGATTTCTGGCTATTGCTCAGACATTTTTCCAGAACAAGACTGCTTTGTTTAAACTATATAGATAAAATACCAACACTTTGCAGTAAGTAATGCATACTAAATAGTGCGTGTTTTGAAAACTGACCCAAGTCATCAATTTTTTCTTAAATGGCCAGGCTTAATTTTTCAGCAGGGGAATCAGAGTTCCAAATCAGCTATGGTGTTTCACAGTGTTAGAAGAGGGAGAAACAGAAAGACCTTGGCATGAACTTCTAACAAGCAGAGAGACAAGGAAAGAATATAAACTTTCTGTTAATTTTTTGTGGGTCTAGCATTCTGTAGCTCCATACTAAGACAACAGAAATAATACTGGGAAAGGGCAATTTGAACTCCTGGGGAATGATCATAACAATGGCTAAATATTTATTTACAAACAATACTGTAAATAGGAAGGTCTATTAGACTAGCTTGTTTATTTGAACAGAAAGGCTCTCTTTTACTGGACACAAAGAGTAAACAGGTCTGGTGTTTTTTGAAGAAAACGTTCTCCTTTCATGTTGATCGTCTCACTTAGTGCGTTACCTGTGTTGAACTGTCACAGCTCTTCATTATCTGTACAGTTGCTGGAAGCATGGATGCTTCATGGAAGCTACAAGCAAGTATAACCAGAACAGAAGACAAATTCTTAGCTGCTAAAACTAGGATTGAGCTAGGGTACAAATGTGGCTGTGTTTGGATTCTGCAAGACAGACCATTTTGCCCTGCTCACATCTGGTGTCAAGGATTGTGTTTTAGCACATTTGATACCTGTCAGCCATATGGTGGCACTGCTGTTACCCATAGGGAGTTCTATTGTTCCAAATGGCAGATTGGTGGATTAGTAAATTCAGCATAAGCAGCAGCACAAAGAAGGGTTGTCACAGGTTAGTTGGACAGTCTCCCTATCTTGCCAGGTTACCAAGAAGGCCTTGAAGGAACCAAGCTGTAGTCTCACCAATGGGTGCAGCTTTTCCAAAGCAGTTTCAGCAAGACCCAGGCAAATTCTTTGGGAAGGTAGATGCTGGTCTGAAAATGGCCAGAACCAAACTGCAGCCTACTTCCTGCTGAAGTTGCAAAGTTGCATCTAGACTGTGCCACTTCAGAAAGTAGATGGAGGCTCATGTGACTACATGTTCCTACATATTAGGAGCTTAAAAACAACTAATTAATTATCAAGTTACCAATTTATTAGATTTCCGCACCACCAGGGACATGCCTTAATTCACTAGATTTCCTGATTAGTGTAGTAGTAATCCTGTACTTCTTACAGTGAATTGTTTTTAGAACATTAGAATTTGCTAGTGGGTGGTGCTTCTTTGGGCAGATTCAGCAAGACAAGAAAACAGGGAAACCTAAGGAGGAGATGTATTAGGATTGGAGGAAATGCATCACGTGGCTTCACTGATAAGCAGGTTAACCTATTTGTTGTCTCAAAGTTGTCAGAAGAAGTCTTGAAATGGAATGCAATGAATGCAATGGGGTGGAATGCAATGAAATACAGGAGTGATTTGTTTGTTTGCTCAGCCCTCAAGCAGCCATGACTTTTACTAAATGTCAGACCCTTTATGCCTGAAAAACTGATGTTCCTCTACCACCTATTGCCCTACATCTCTTTCTTAGGGGATACAGCATTTGTAGTAGATCAGTGTCCTCTAGCTGATATATACTTGAAATTCTTTATAAACCTTTAATCTCATGCCTATTGACCTTTAATGAAAAGTCATTTCAAGGGCATGTGAACAGGGTACATGCTGATGAGGATGAGAGGAAGAAGAGAAATAGGAAAGATACAGATGAGAACATTTAATTGCAGAGGTTGAGATCTACACATCCTTTCGCAACCTGAGAATTTCCAGATGCGTTGGACTCCAGCATCCTCAACCCGTCTCCAGCAACAACTGTGTTACTGGCTTTGTAGTCCATCAATAGAAACAATGTCAAGTTTGGAAAAGGCAACTTTAAAGAACAAAAAAAGCACTTTTGAGGGTAATAACAATATTTACCCCTAGGGTCACTGTGGACAGCCTCTGTGATATTCTCTGTAAATCCCACAATGTGTTCTGGAAACTAACATTTTTAAATGACTAATTAAATAATGCAAATTTTAACAACAAAGCTATTTCAATTATTAATGTTGGTGACAATGAATTACTCCTCTGATTTCTAATGTTTAACACTACTGAATGATTTATAAATCTAATGTTCCAAACTCTGGGCCATACAAACGTTAACCTCCACACATTGTAAACTAGCGTATTAAGTAAAATGTTAGACCAGAACCTTCCTTCTTGATAGTTTTCTATGTGAAAGGCATTGTATGTAGGGAAGAGTAGTTCTTTCTAGAACTACTCCCTGTACTACTCTCTGTAGTATCAAGGATGGAAAGTGAGGGAGCTGCTGTGGTCACCTGTAGCACTTGTGGGATGTTCCTTTTCTTGCCACAAGATGCTGTCGGGTACACCTGCAGCAAGTGCAAGCTGGTGACCTTCTTGGAGGAGAAGGTTCGCCAGCTGGAGGAATGAATTTCTAATCTTCGTCTTATTAGGGAAGGTGAGGAGTTTTTGGATAGGGCAGAGAAGACCTTCCGGAAGACCGAATGCACGGAGGAGCTGCCAGATCAGGAAGTCAGCACACTGTGCCAGGAAACGGAGGCTTGAAGGAATGTCACACGGATGAGTAGAAGGACCAGGAAGGTAACAGAGACTCTCAACCTACACAATTGCTTCAAAGTTCTTGGCCTTATGAACGATAGGAAGCACCAGGAGGAGGGAACAGAATGTCAACAAGAAGGAATCCAACTTCAGCAACAGGAACTAGATCAACACTCCCAGCCTAAACAGAATGCCCAGGAAGTCCCAGAAGAACATGCTCGTCAAGGAGCCCTGGACAAGCCTCAGAAGAGGCGAGTTCTGGTTATTGGGGACTCCTTGCTCAGAGGAACCGAACTGGCAATTTGCAAACTGGGCAAGCTCAGTTGAGAGATCTGCTGTCTTCCTGGGGCCAAGATCAACCACATAATGGAGAGACTAACCAAGCTGGTCAAGCCCACTGACCATAAGCCCCTCATTTTGGTTCATGTCACAACCGATGACACTGCGAGGTGCAGTTTTTACCACACTGCAAAGGACTACGAGCTTATGGGGACAAAGCTTAAGGACCTTGGTGCGCAGGTTGTCATTTCCTCTCTCCTCCCTGTTCAAGGATATGGCGCATGAAGGGAAAGGGCAATAGCAGAGGTCAACAACTGGCTTCGCACATGGTGCCACTGGCAACAGTTTTGGTTTTTGGAACACGGCCTGAATTTCCATGAACATGGGCTTCTGGCGAGGGATGGGCTGCACCTCACAAAACTTGGCAGGAATGTTTTTGCAAACAGTTTCGTAAGGAGGATTAAGAGGTTTTTAAACTAAATTCCGCTGGGGAGGGAGACAATATTATTCAGGGCAAGGACTTGGCGAGTGCAGGGGAGAAAGGCCCAAATGATATAGGACAACTAGTACAAGTGGCCAGTGGTGGGAGGAGTAGAAACTATAGTACAGGACTTGCAGGAAGGGCCCGGGGACTTAAGTGTCTCTACACTAATGCACGGAGTATGGGAAACAAGCAAGATGAACTTGAACTCCTAGTACAACAAAATAAACACGATTTGATAGGCATCACTGAGACCTGGTGGGATGAGTCTCATGATTGGAATGTAGTAATAGAGGAGTATAGCCTATTTTGTAAAAATAGACCAAACAAGAAAGGAGGAGGAGTAGCCTTGTATGTCAAGGATGTTTTCATCTGTGAAGAGATCCATGACTTAAACCCAGAAAGCCAGGCTGAGAGCATCTGGGTAAGAATTAAGGGAGCGAGAAACAATAGGGATATTCTGGTGGGGGCTTACTACAGACCTCCAACCCAGACTGAGGACTTTGATGACGTCTTCCTCAACTAAATGACTGCACGCTCAAAAAGGAGAGATACAGTAATAATAGGAGATTTCAATTACCTGGATATATGTTGGTAGTCAAACTCTGCCAAGACAGCAAGGTCCAGCAAGTTTCTTGTTTGTCTTGCAGACAATTTCATGGTCCAGAAGGTGGAAGAGGCCACAAGGGGATCAAATATTCTAGATCTAACCAACAGGGATGACCTTGTTAACGAGGTAGAAGTGGTGGGATCTTTAGGGGGGAGTGACCATGCCCTGTTGGAATTTGGCATTCAGTGGGAAGGAGAAGATAAGTGCAGCCAGACACTCATCTTAGATTTTAAAAAAGCGGACTTCTGTAAACTTAAGGAGATGCTGACTGGAATTCTGTGGTCAAGAATAGTGAAAGGGAAAGGAGTTCAGGAGGCACAGGAGTTCCTTAAAAGGGAGATACTGAAGGCACAATCTAAAACTGTGCCAATAAGGAGGAAAAATGGAAGGCATCTGAAGAAACCAGAATGGTTGACTAAAGAACTCTCAGCTGAGCTAAGTGTTAAGAGAAACATGTACAGGAAATGGAAGAAGAGGGAAACCACCAAAGAAGAATTTAAGCAAGTAGCCAGGAAATGTAGGGAGGAGGTCAGAAAGGCTAAAGCACAGAACGAAAAAAGAGGACCCAAATAATTATCGCCCAGTCAGCCTGACATCAGTACCTGGAAAGATCCTGGAGCAGATCATTAAGCAGTCAGTTTCTAATCACTTAGAAAGCAATGCGGTAATCACGAGAAGTCAACATGGATTCCTCAAAAATAAGTCATGCCAGATTAATCTTATCTCTTTTTATGATAGAGTTACTAGCTTGATAGATGAAGGGAATGCTGTGGATGTAGCATATCTCGATTTCAGTAAGGCCTTTGACAAAGTGCCCCATGACATTCTCGCAAAGAAGCTAGTAAAACACAGGCTGGACAGGGCTACTGTTAGTTGGATTTGTAATTGGTTGACCGACCGAACCCAAAGGGTGATCACGAATGGCTGCTTTTCATCCTGGAGAGAAGTGACTAGTGGGGTGCTATAGGGTTCTGTCCTGGGCCCAGTGCTGTTCAATATCTTTATCAATGACTTGGATGAAGGAACAGAGGGCATACTCATCAAATTTGCAGATGACACCAAATCGGGAGGGGTTGCTAATACACCAGAGGACAGGATCAAAATTCAAAATGACCTGGACATATTGGAGAGCTGGGCCAAGGCTAACAAAATGAAATTCAGCAGAGAGAAGTGTAAGGTCCTA
Organism: Ctenosaura bakeri; assembly: GCA_948474755.1. Lineage (NCBI taxonomy): Eukaryota > Metazoa > Chordata > Lepidosauria > Squamata > Iguanidae > Ctenosaura > Ctenosaura bakeri. The sequence goes on from CAOLHI010001413.1 coordinate 7,939, forward strand.
CACATAGGTAGAAAAAATGGAATACAGAAATATAGGATGCGGGACACATGGCTGGATAGCAGTATGTGTGAAAAGGATCTAGTAGTCTTAATAGACCACAAGCTGAACATGAGTCAGCAGTGTGATGTGGCAACCAAGAAAGCCAACGCAATTCTCAGCTGCATCAATAGGAGTATGGTGTCTAGATCGAGGGAGGTACTGGTACCACTCTACTCTGCTTTGGTTAGACCTCATCTTGAATACTGTGTCCAGTTCTGGGCACCCCAATTCAAGAAGGATATTGACAAGTTGGAGCAAGTACAGAGGAGGGCGACCAAAATGGTTAGGGGCCTGGAAGCCATGCCCTATGAGGACAGACTTAGAGAGCTGGGTATGTTTAGTCTGCAGAAGAGAAGGATAAGAGGGGACATGATAGCCATGTTTAAATATCTGAAGGGATGCCATGTAGAGGAGCGAGAGGGCTTGTTTTCTGCTGCTCCAGAGACCAGGACAAGGAGCAATGGATTCAAGCTGCAGGAAAGGAGATTTCACCTGAACCTCAGGAAGAACTTCCTGACAGCCAGGGCTGTCCGGCAGTGGAATATGCTGTCTTGGAGTGTAGTAGAGTCTCCTTCTTTGGAGGTTTCTAAGCAGAGGCTGGATGGCCATCTGTCGGGAGCACTTTGAGGGTGTTCCTGCATGGCAGGGGGTTGGACTGGATGGCCCATGTGGTCTCTTCCAATTCTACATTTCTATGATTCTATGATTCTAAGAGCATTCAGCCACATGAGTCCTTGCTTACTGTGTTATATCCCAGATACTAATCAACAACCTTGGTGAGAAAGAGACCAGAGGCTAAATTAGTGATGCTGTGATACTAGTAGTTTCCCTCAAACAGAAAGTTACAGCTTACAGAGCAGGAGTGATTTTCACAGGAATATCTTGGCTGGCATCCTGTTGGTAAGTCCAAGTACAGTAGATCCAATCAGTTGTTGAATGGCAAGACAATACATGGATACATCCAACTGATTCAACAGGTATACTTTAGTTAAGATTAACAAGAGAATTTAGGCCTGCCTATGAGAGTTAGAGAGGGTTGTAGTGGTTAGACCAGCCTTTCTCAAACTTTTATCCTAGAGGAACTCCTAACATAATTTTCAGCTCTCAGTGAATTATTATATCTAGTTTAAACAAAAGTGGGGTTTTTTTCCAGTCATGATCTCTCACAGAACTTCCTCCAATCTCTCAAGGAATCAAAGAGTTCTGGGGAACCCTGGTTGAAACCTCAGGTTGGAGTGTTAAATTAAGACTAAGGAGCCTGGGGGTTCAAGTCCTATTCAGTCATGAAACTCACTAGGTGACTCTGGAGCAATCACTATCTTTCAGCCTAACCAACCTCCCAGGACTGTTGTGAGGATGGAAATAGGAAGGAGGACAATGTGACTACCTGAAGTCCATGGAGGAAAACTGGGGATACAAATTTTCCCCACATTTCCTTCACAATATAGTCTCATTCCTCATTGCTATATGCCTACCCCTTCCTTCCAAAAAAAACAAGGCATGTGGGATGTGATCACATTTTTTTTATGTCATCCAGTCTAGCCCTGAAAGCAAGTAACTGCATTTAACAGCAACCAGGAAGCCATGCTTTGTGTTCTAAACCACTCAGCGTAAAGCAATGTGAGAAAAATGCCAAGTGATATTTCCACATCTAAATCTCAGCTATCTCTATTTATATATATAGTTTGGAATGTTCTGAAATAAAACTAAACAAAACCAATGAGAAAAAAGCAACCTCTGAGTCATAAATGACATTAGTTAAATATCAGACATCTGAAAGAATTATAACTTGCCTATTTGCTGTTGGCTCAGTTTTATGGTGTGCCTCATATATAATCTGGCACAGTCGTCAAATGCTGTTCTGTGCCAGGCTGCCTAACACACAGTGTTCCTCTCTGCAGGAGCAGTTTCTGCTTGCTTCACTTTCTGCCATTTCCCACATCTTTTCCATAAGAAGTGAATGCAGCTTCTTAGGGCAGTGCTGAGGCCAGACAGAAGATGGGGTGATCTGGTAATATCCATTAGATTCATTTTGCCACTGCCAAAAGGTTTATCATCATCATCAGCTCCAAGGATAATCATCTTGCTGCACATGGGCAGCATTCTAATGCTGTCTTCCTTGATACAGTAATCTCTAGTAAGTAAAACACATGAGCTTAAAAAAAGGTAGTCACACCACAGCACCAAAGCAATTAAGGCCTTTTCTGCAGCTTACCTTCTTGTGGCGGCATCTGGTGGCTGGGAAGGAAGCGTGACGGCAGCACTCCCCTCTGCACAGGACTGGTTCCCTGCAGAAGGGAGCATGATAGACACATCATTTCCTTCTGCAGCACAGCCAAGTACTTTCCCAGGTTGTGCTGGGGCAGGAAGCGCTGCCTTTGTGCTTCCTGCCCTTCTGCAGGACAGGTAAGTGCAGGATGGTGGCACAATCACAAGTCATTGACGAGGAAAACCCTTCAATGATTTGACCTGCAATTGTGCCACGTGGGGACAGGAGAGGAGTGGGACCATGACGACATCATGCGGAAGTGTTGTTGCAGTTCCGCCCTTCTCCTGTCCCTATGGGGGGATGGGAGGGTGCTGCGGAAAAGGCCTAAATCAGCCTATAAATCTGAAGAGATGTAAATAGACCTTGTACGCTTTTGCAGGTTTGCAAAGTTACTCTTTTGGGCTATAACTACTACAATACTCCTATCCAGTATGGCTGCTGGATTCTGTACCAACTCAGTTATGTACCAGTGGATTCTGGGAGTTGCAGTCCAAACAGGTAATCCTTCCAAGCTTTCAACTTCTCCAGTCATGGAATTAGAGACATCTTGAAGAAAATGTAAGGCTGTGTTTATAATTATACATAATCAGCTTTGCATGGATTGAAATAGCCATTTCTAAAATGTATTTAGCACATTTGAAGTCTGCCTCTTAATCTGGAACATTTCTAAGCTGCCTAACAATAACATAAATACTGTCATCAATACAGAACCAGTGTAAAATCATACCATTCAAAATAAATCAACAAATTCAGTTCAGCAGCAAAAAGAGCTTGTTAAAAATAAAATGGAGGGAAACTCAGCATTTTGAATTGTATCCTGGACATCAGAAAAGGGATCTGATGGAGTGCCAGAAAAAAGATGTCGTGCTGCTGTTGAAACTGGGCTGCCTGTTATGGGTAGAAAGTTAAAGAGTCATTGTAGGCTATACTGTTGAAGTGTGAATAACAATCTCACCACTACCTAAACACTGGGTAGCCATATCTTATGCACAGAGTCTCTTTATACTTCCAGGAGCTTCAAGCAGTACACACTGGCCTCTCTGCTTTTGCAAGGGTGTGGAATGCAGAACCCTCATGAAAGTGGCAAAACAACAGTAATTCCCCCTGCCCATGAGCCCTTCTCATTCCCCTCCAAGGGCTCTCCCCTCCCACTCCCTTGGCTTTTGCGTCCTGGAGACAGGCAAGGAGAAAGGGAGGGGGAGCTCCAGGGAGCACAAGGAAGGTGCACACATGCCTCCCCCTGTTCTCTTGCCCTTTGTCCAAGCACTTGCCTTCCTTCTACTCAACCCAGTGAAATGCAAGGGAACTGGAGAATGGGGGGGGCTGGGGAGGCACATGCGCGAATAATCAAATTTGCAAAGATCATATCCACAAATATGGGCAGAGGACAGTATAAATCCTCCCTGCAGACACACCCTGCCTTCCAGATATACTTCATGATAAGCATTTTGCTAGACAGTAAGTGCTTGGTAGGCACTTCATTTGTTGCTTATTTTTGCTGAATTTCTTCTGCAAGGCTCTAACCAGCTAGTGACTCAAAAGGTTGTTGCTTTTGCAGTTAAAGCAGGTTTTTGTTTTTTGGCCCAGCCAAAGCACTTGGAAGCAGCTAGAAGGAAGGTGGACCGTGGAGCATCTATCCATATGTTTTGTAGGAGACTCACTCATGCTTAGGAAGACCACAGCTCCAAGGTCAGCCCAGGTAACCATTTTCATTCTGCATCTTGCTGCACTCAGATTCAGGTTGACAAGGTTTTCAAGACATCTGTGGACATCTTTCTGCTATAGTGAATTTATGTTGTTCCCACCATGTTCTGTACACTATGAAAACCTAGCAAAGCTTCAAAACACATGGCTAATCTACAAGCAACTTCACAAAAGCTAGTAAAAGCTGGGGATCCTAGCAATCTTCGGGATGAAGCCAGAAAACCTTAAAGGCAGGAAACAGAGCCTTCCAGTGTGTTTCACTGAGTATTTGTTTAATATAAACAATTCAGATTGCCTCTGTGTGTGCCTGGAATCCCTATCCTAATTAATGTATGTACTGCCTTTCATCTACAAATTGTTGTGTACACAGTAATAAGGCTTCACAATACCTCTGGGAGTTATATAACCTGTTATTAGTCCCATTATCCAGAAGGAGAAATTGAGACTCAAAGTGTTGTGACATGATTAAATTGCTCAAATCAAGCCCCAGGAGGAGGCCAGTTCACAAAATATCCAGGTGTAAAATGGTGCTGACTTCTCAGCCTCTGAATGAAATGACAATGCAGGGTCAGAGGAAAATGTCCTAGAATTAGAAAAATATTCCTTTTTAACTTGGGGTAACTTATCTTTCTCTTTTGAAAAGTCAGACAGGGCACCAACCGGGAAGAATAAATGCTAGAAGCATGAGGTTTCAGTGGATTGGCCTCCTGCAACCCCAGAATGCAAATAGTCTACCAAGTCAGGTGTTAATTTCCATGGTTAAGTTTCAAAGGAATAGACCCACATCTCCACAAAGTCTTCCTATTTACAGAGTCCTGTGGATGTCAGGCAAGAAATTGGTCTTTGAATCATTAGTGAGTTCTGACTACAGGAAATAATGTAAGCAGTTCAGCTGAACCCACAAGCATCCAAGCTTTTAATAAATAATGACAAATTCTGTTATAAGACATGAACTCTACAGAAGTGTGAAGGCCAGGTATGCAGGCCAGGGAAGGGCTATAGCTCAGTGGTACAACATTTCTGCTGCATGCAAACTGTGGTGTTTCAGCTTTTCAGCTGAACCACAAACCCAAAATGCTTAAGCCTGCTCTCAATTCCTGCACCTTTGGCCCTTTCAGCTCCACCCTCCCAACCCACCGTAGGGACAGGAGAAGGACAGGACCACAATGACACTTATGCACAATGTCGTTGTGGTCCCCTCTTTCTCCCATCCCAGGCGGTGTGACTGCACTGCAGATTATTGATGGGTCTTCTCCATCAGTGAGCAGTGATTGTGCCACCATTGCAGACTTACTTTGTCTGCAGAAGCCCTGGAAGCACAATGGCTGCGCTTCCTGCCCCAGCACAGCCTGGGAAACTATCTGGCTGCACTGTGGCAGGAGGAGGCATGGCCATAATGTTCCTGGAACATGGGGGCAGCTGGTGTGGAGGGAAGCACAACTGTCACATTCACCTTCCAGCAGAGTTGACGCTCGGACCCACACTGGATGTCTCTGCGACCAGGTAAGGTATGGAAAGGGTCTTTGATTTACTTTCTCCAATGCCAGCCTGTCTGTTACATGAATTTTTCTTTCTAAAGCTTTTAGTGGGACTCTTGTTGATTATGCATCCTCTGGAGAGGATGGCAGAGATAGTGGCTCCATGTGGACTGGAATCAGGGAGGGGGTCAGGGGAGGACAAACAGTCTTACTTTGCTCATCACCTCAAGCCTTGCAGAAAACACTACAAAGCACTCTCAGCCAAGGTACATGCTATGTGGGGTTTGACTTTCCTCAAGGGCACATTGAAGAATTTAGTCTTGCATGCCCTAGCAAGTAGTTCAATTACACAGCCAGACTATAGTGTTATCTGTCAGCAAATGGCATTACAATCCAAAGGAGAAATGTGCTACATTATTCAATGTCTGTGGAGTAGACAACTTTGACTTATCCTGGGCCTCCCTGTCACCAGCACAATTTACTAACATACCTTCTGAGAATATTTCAGCTGTTTTCAAGAGCATTACCCTGCTCCAAAATATCAGAAACTACATGATGTAATTTTTTCTCTAAATCCAATGGGAAGAGTTTCATTGTTTATTGCTAAACATAGGGAGAGGACAAGGCATTGCAGTTTTCTGGACTTGAAGTTGTTATAGGGGTCTGTAGCTTTTTTACATCATGGGCTGCTAATCATGTCTGTCTCAGGCAAGGCAGTTGTGTTCACATCTGTGGGATTATACTCCTCCCTGCAACTCATTACTTTAGCCTCCTTTCAGGCAGGAAAGGCTAAGTGCACGGGCTGGGCAGCAAAGATTACACTGCAAATAGACCATTGATAGAGTGGCAGGGATCGCTTCTTGCCAAGTATTCTTATGTCACCATTATTTATTAATTATCCTAAAAATCCACACTTGTGATGAAGAATCTCAGCCTCGGGATCTCCAGACAGGGCTAGGAAAGCATCCTGCCTGAAACCCTAGAAAGTTATGGCTGTCAATCAGCACTGACAAACTATAAGGAAGACTGCTATGTTCCCAAAGCAAAAGGTGCATGCACATGTATGTGTATGTAAGCATGTGTGTATATGCACCTACATGTGCGCTCACACACACACACCTGTTGAACAAGTGACTGACAATTCTTCTGGATCACATGCAATCTGTCTGAATGGAGGACTGGCCAAAGGAGTCAAAAGCAGATGGTGTTTCCAGTTCATGCATGTTTTTCTGATTACCTTATTTGCATGTAAGAAATTATGAACCTGTTGCTCTGTAGATGCCTACTGTGATTCAAGCTATGAAATTTTTGCTTCCATATTTGTGGTCTTGATATTTGGAGGAGGCAGTACTGAAATTTGGAAAAATCTGCATATAGTATCCTTTAGAGCAGTTGTTTTTAGAGCTGGACTCCTAATACCATGTAGAATATGAAAGGCTTTCAACTTAGTCACCTATCAGTTGATTTGAGGCTAAACAAGTATGAGCTCCCCCTTCGCCCAAGCTTAGATTTTTCTTATATACCCTTGATAAAGACAATACAGATTTGAAATTCACCCTGTACCTGCTACAGAGCTGTTGCAACAGTATTATGTAGCTCTTAGATTTAAAATTTGGAAGGTATGTTTTCTACGTTGGTGCTTGAAATTACATTTCTGATGTGATTCTGTTTACAGTACACACTGGAATTCTGTATTAGAGTTTGTGTGGTTTGGTCATTGTGTTTAGGATCTTTGTCTTTGGTTCTTGCGTCTACTGGACTCAGACATTAGATCAGAGAGTTGGAAAGGCTCCAAGGGTCATCTAGTTAAACACACTGCCATGCAGAAATCCACAAATAAAACACCCCTAAAGATGTCCATCCATCCTGTATTCAAAGTAGTAGCATTAGCCAGAGCCAAGAAAAGAGATCAACTTCAGTGCACAACTGCCATTAACCAGTCTGAAGAACTACATGAGGTGACGCAAAGACATGTAATCTTTCCACTCTCTTGGCTTGCTGTACCACTAAATGCACCAAAGAACTCTCAGGTACTGTGTTTTCTATTTCACTTTTGACACGTCAGCCATAGAATGCTGTGTGGCTTTGTTTCCATAGTCTTCTTCATATCAAATTTCCAGTGTGGTCTCTTCTTCATGAGACAGTTTTGATCCCTAGTATCTCTAAGTACAGCTGGAAAAACAGTCAATGTAGATAGGATAGATAATCTGTTGGACTAGAAACCCCATAGTTGGCTATGCTGCATAGAGCTGACGTGAGTGCTTGCCCCTAGCGTAGATAATGCTGGTAACTTCACGGCTTGACTTCTGCAATGCGCTCTACATAGGGCTACCCATGTGCTTAGTCCAGAAACTTCAATTAATTCAGAACATGGCAGCCAGGTTGGTCACCGGAAGATCTAAGACCTATTCTGAAGTCTTTACACTGGCTGCCTATTAGTTTCCGGGCACACTACAAGGTGTTGGTTTTTACCTTTAAAGCCCTTCATGGCTTGGGGCCAGCCTACCTGCGGAATCGCCTTCTCCCATATAATCTGCCCCGCACACTAAGGTCTTCTGGGAGGAATTTACTGCAGCTAATCAGAACTAGGTTGGCTGCGGTTACACAGAGGACCTGTCAGCGGTGGGCTGGGGTCAAGCAGACGCAGGTCAAGCGACTGGGGTCTGCCCGCGTTTATTTCAGCCAGTAGTCAAAGGGTAACGCAAAACAGTCCTTAACTCAGGTTTCGCCTTGAACAAACAGCAGGCTTTAACAGAAAACAAAGAAGGGTTACTTCACCCGGGATGCTGGCTGGGGTCGTGGCTGGCTGGAACTCTGGACGCGGTCACAGGCAGGCAGGGTAGGAACCAGACGCGGGCAGGAGGCACACAGAGGGCTGACGGTTGTCGCTCCGTGCCTCCCCCCACCCAACACCCGCCCTAAGTAGGTCCCTGAGTTGGCGGCAGCCAATCCGGATGCAGGCTCACAGCTGCGAGCCCTCAGCCGGGCTCACAGCTGGGAGCTGTCAGCCAGCTGGGAGCCCTTAGCCTGCAGCCGCTGTTCCAGCAAACGCCGGGACCAGCGGGCAGCCTCCTTGCTTCGCCGCTGCTGCTGGAACGTGGGCGGAGGGGCGGCAGCCTCCTTTGGGTCGGAGTCGCAATTGGGCAGTGCCCCAGGACCGAGCCCGGGACCTGCCCGCCCTGGCGAGCCCGCGCCCACCTCACCCGTCGGTGAGGGGACCGGGACGCACTCCGAGCCGCCAGTGGGTATGCCAGTGTTGGCAGCAGCCTCTGTGGCGTCCGGGGCCTCTCCCTCAGCGGCGGCCTCTGCGGTGTCCGGGCGCTCTCCCTCGGCAGCGATGGCCTCTGCGGTGTCTGGGCGCTCTCCTTCGGCGGCGGCAGCCTCCGCAGCATCCAGCCACTCCCCCTCGACGACGACGGCCTCCGCGGCGTCCAGGGAGTCGTCCGGGTCCTCCTCCACCCCGGGGACCGCATCCGAGGCAGCCTCAGAGACGCCGGCGGGCATGACCACGCCGGGCTCCCGACAGGACCTTTTCTTCTGTCGCTCCCAAGTTATGGAATGGCCTGCCGGAAGAGACCCGGCACATTACCAGTCTTGACTGCTTTAAAAAAGCAGTCAAGACTTTCTCTTCCAACAGGCCTTCCCAGGCTAGTGTTCCACCACCTCTCATCAATTGTCCTTTTGTTTTTAATTTTGTTTTTAATCTGTTTTAATAATTAATGTGTTTTAGGGGGATAGAAGGGTTCGTGGGTGGGGAGGATGGGGTACATTTTAATGTTTTAATGTATTTATATATTCCTGTAGTGCCACCTCGATCCACTGGGAGAGGCGGGATAAAAATATTTTTTTATTATTATTATTATTATTATTATTATTATTATTATTATTATTATTATTAAACAGTGTTATGAGGGAATTACAAAGACCAAGCAGCTTTCTAGCCATGGACTACTTTTCTGTGCTCCCCTGTATTTTTTCACCTTATTTCTCAGAATCTGCAGAGCCACAGTCTAAGTTCTGAAGAAAACTTCAGAACTTAGATCCTCTTTGTTTGTGTTGAACCTCTCCTATAGAAGTAATCCTTAAAGTTTGCTGGAATGGAAAACCACTGATCTGTTCGGTAGCATTCAGGGGGTAACCACATCTTTTCAATGGTTACAGCCACCATGTGGGAAACCATTTAAACATTTTCAGCTCAAAACTTGACTTACTCTGCATTCTTCAGATGCAGCTGTCCTATGCATTTTGCCCCAGGAGAAGACACTGGAAAGTTTCTGTATAGATGTGGTACTCAATTGCTGCTGGAAGCTGCTCAACTAATGGATGGCCTTTTTATTAGTTTCCCATGTGGTTGCCACAATAAAGTCAACCACGCTTTGACAGATAGACATGCCAGGGATATGTCCTCATCCAAGCCATGTTTCTTTTGGATGTAAAATGTTTATGTCAATTATTTTAAAGCTGAAAAATGGCTTGCCTCTTCAGAAATGCAAGCAGATGTGGCAGAAACATCTAAAAATCCTCTAGTTTCCAGCTTCTCCTGTAGCTTCTCCTTTTAATTTTTGCCATCGTTCCATGTTCTGTTGTGACTGGGTAAGATTCAACAAATTGTGAACAAACTTGAATGGGAATTACCTGGAATAAGAGCCATCCAGAACTGTAAGAGGGGATTTGGGCCAAGTGTCTGAGTCAGCCGTCAGAAAAAAATAGATGTTATTTAAGCAATGGTCAAGAGAACTGAAATGTCCTTCAGTGGAGTGCCAAGAAGAATACAGAGTCGAGTTTTTAAGTATTCTCACGGTTACATGTCCCCTGACATGTGCACTCTCAATTTTCAAGTGAAACATGCGACACAGCGAACAGTTCTAGATAGTCAGTGAAGTGGTGGTCCTGTAGGTTGGATTACCTAAAGAGCCTGAAGTTCTAAAGTTTAGATCCAAGACAGGTATTGCTCCCTTCTTCAGGGTTGCTGGCAGAATAATTTTCCTGGATTGGGCTCAAAGTGAACTCTTGGTATTCCATAACTCAATAGGTCAAACCATAGAAAATTCATTTTGTTAGATGCCAGCTCCCCAAATCCCTTGACCAGTTCCCAGATTGCTCCTTCCCAGATTGCTCTAGAGATCCTGCCTGGAATGCCTCCATACCAGTAGTGGTCCACAAACCATGAATTAGTAATTATTCAATCATTAATCAGTTTGATTCACCTGCTTTTGGGGTCATTTGGAACTATGTGCTGTGCTCTGAACAGCACCAATCTTTTGCTTGGCACATTCTGTGTGATCTCTGTTGTCTGAGTCAGGCTCTGCAGAGCCCCATAGGCAGCTAGACCTGCCTTGAAACAGAATGGACATTTTTTCCCCAATTTTCCAGATCACCTGGGTGTCCCAGATTTTGAGCCCAATGTATCATCAGTTCTTTAACAAACTCCTCTTCAGTATCCCATCTTAACAATATTTTATAAATTGCAGATATTATATGGGATTTCTTCTAAAAAAATAGCAAGTTTTCTTGATTGAAGAAGGAGATATGGTTAAAATTTATTCTATCTTAATTAACGTAAGAGTGTACTTATATAAATGTTAATATTAGATTTTAAAGCTATAAATGTAGTAAAGTAATACGTAAGATCACATTCAAGCTTATATTAGTAGAGTCTTGATGGGTTTAAAGCGAGAAAATAGATCCTCATTTATTATACTATTATATTTTCATAAGACAATCTAAAAAAAAGAAAGAATGGCTAGAACAGACCATACTTAATGAGGTGTGCTACTTCTTTCTGATTTCAAGATTCTTCAGATTCATGACTAAATGTTTTCCATTTGCATTATGCTACAGCACAGGGCAGAGAAATGAGTTATAGTTAGGAGAAACTGATATGAAACTCTCATAGAAGAATTACAACATTTTTTGGAGGAACAGGAGTTATCATTAATCAGTGACTAGAACAATGTTCAGCCATCCAGTCTGATGCGATATCATTGCTGAAAAGTTTTGCACATTTATAGCAGATGACTGTTTCCTAGAATCTTACCATTTTTCATCATATAATGTAGTGTTGGTTGGTGGCTTCCATGTCAGTGAAGTGGTAAACCCACTCCTACTGAACTTTAAAGGACCTTTTCGAACTACTGAAACCCATCTTCCAAATAGGTTGAGTCCCTCAGATAATTCCTTTAAAGTTCAATCTAAAACCCAGAATGGATTGGCTGTTCCATGGCTATGGAAGTTACCAGACACCAGACACATGCCTGTCTGTTTTCAGTCTTACTCCTTGAGCTACCTACTCTGCAGTTACTACATTGTTTTACATTGTAGCATACTTGTAGTTCAGGTTGTGGGTGCCCAATATCATGTATGGGACAGTGTGCATAGTAGCAGGAAATACAAGGACAAGCAAGCGGTTCACACCTCAGGTGAACTTTCTGCTGGGCTCTGCCCCAAACCTATATACTGAGTCTCCAGATGAACACTTGGTTTCAAGAACTGATACTACTACATCTGGGTGTCCCATGACACTAACCATACAGACTTAGGCTGATGTCAGCAGACCTAGCTTTGCACTTACTGGCCAGATGAGTTCTTCCTATGTCCTCTCTTCCTGTCACTTTTGGCATCTAGCATTCAACTACACAGTTTATTCTCCTGGAAGTTCCTCAGTAATTTCATACTAAAGCCCTGTTCATCTGGGCTTTCTGCTGACTTTCTGTAGCTAAGTCCTGGATGGAACTCAAGCACAAGACCACATTCACCCTTCTCAATCTCTTTCTCTAACTTATATTCTCAGCTATTAGCACTAGACCTCATAAGCCAACTGCCTCACTCATGAGGAACATTCAAAGAAGGGTCATATTCTAATCTCTAGTATAGCAGACCTACTACAGTTATCTGCCACTATGGGGAACATTTAGTTCCAGTTTCTATTTTTTCCCCACACATCTAACGTGTCCACACTTGTGTTTATGCCCTGAACAAATCTGTGAGACACTTGTAGGTATGTTAGCATGTTCTCTCTAAATCTTTCAGGTCAGGACAAGTATACAGAAAATATTTAATTCTAAAATGTAAAACATTCTTCTTAGCCAGCATTTTGTGTTAATAAATCCCACAGGGTCATTATGCATTCTGAGTTTTTTTCCATTAATCCTTTCCTATCAGAGCAGTCTTATTTGGCTGAGCAATGTTCCTTGGCAAAACAAAATTAACAATACAAACAGAAAACTAGCTTCTAGCTATGACTTTAGCAATGTGTCAATTAAAAATGCATGCATAACAAGAAAACCTGTGGCAATAACCAAATCTCAAAAGAAAACCTGATAGCAGGAACAGGGTTAGACAAACTATGTAGGGAAACACCATGCATGATCAGTGAATAACTAAAAGGTATGAACAACATTCAAGAGTAAATTATCCCAAATTCTGACAAACACTCTTTAATTTATTCCTAAGGGCCTTTAGGAACTTTTGATAATTACCTTTTCTGAATTTGATACAACCCAAATACAAAATCTTTGCAACTACAGGGTAAGGAGATGTGGTGGTTTTAAAAAATCCAGCCCAGTTAACCTTAAGTAAATCACACACTCTTAGCCTTAAAAGAAAGAAAATGGCAAAGTTCTGAATAAATATTACTGAAGAAACCATATTACAGGATAGCCATAAGTCAGAATTAACTTGAAAGCAGCAACAACAAGAAAAACAACAACATACTGTATTATAAACCAAAGCAATTTTTAGACATAATTATTTTGGAAAAATCATCTTCCTTGTACCAAAAATATTGGGGTCAAAGACAAAAAAGGGGAGATTATATGAGTACAAGAGTTGTGGTGGCAGCCTATTTGAATCTCTGCAAGATTAATAATGACAATTTTTAGTTTCCCATATCTGGGGGCAGCAAGCCAAAGCAAAAAGGAAAGCATATTTTTATAGCAAAACTTCATTTAATATAGGGAAAGAGACTATATTTAACTGACATCCTTACTTCAAAATTGCTTTTCGAACCACATATCATGATAAAAAGGTTGGTTGTGTGCGGTCATCACATGTATGAAAACCTCCCTAGAGTCTGAATACTTTTGTCACAGCTATCATGATTTTTCAGACCTTCTTGAAATTTGAAAGGCAATGTTTTATGATCTACCCTGAGAAAAATGTTTTGCAGGCCATGTTGGTTGTTAGGATCATCAGATGTTACAACAAGAAGCAGATGACAGACCATCCCCACAGTATTCATACGTAAGCCAGCTGACAAATGCATACACACAAGTGAAAAAGGGGAAGGAAGAAAGAAAGTTGTGATATATCCGGTCAGACCATTGATTCATAAAGCCTATACCAAAACAGTCGATTCTGACTAGAAATGATGCTTCAGGTCCTCAAACTATTCCATCACCTGTGATCTCATCCTTTTGTCTGGAGATTGAAGGGATTAAACATATAACTTTCAAAATACATGTTCTACTATCAAGCTATAGCCATTAAACCATATCACATCTTCTTTAAGAAATGGTTTCTTGTGGGGTTGCAAACCGTCATGTTAAACTTGGGGGTATTTCTGTCATCTTTTCAGTCTGGCTCCTGGCTATGACGTATGCTATCAAAAAAATTACTAAAACCAACAAAGAATCTTGTGACAATTAAAAGAGTAGCGAACGTATTACTGGCAGAGTCCACAGAAACGTGGCATAATCAGCTTGTTAGGGAAGGCAGCACAAACCTATCTCATGTTTTTGTTGCTATAGCTTAACTATATGAGTAACACATACCAGAATCAATAAGCAGAGATTGTCTAGTCAGACTTCTAAACTTCAGTAGACTGCCATCAGACCTGTTTTAACGGGATTATACCTGAAAGTTCAACTGAAGAAGCAGTTGATCTGAATACAGGGTTTAGGCCTGAATGAAAGAAATTCATTATGGATGTTATATTAACCCACACAAAATACAAAATGTCAGAGAATAGAACAATAAGGATTTAAGTATATATAGGGATTGCAGAGGGTACAACTTAGAAGAACTAAGCTTGTCATCTCACTTTAAAACAGCTGTTGTGTTTCCTATATAAAACAGGTTTCTTAGCAGAAAACTCCAACAACTGTGCACAGTTAAACACTAAGTAATATCCCCTCCCTGACACTTTTACTGCTTTGAAAACTGTTCATCCTTCTTGCATGCATCCACAAATATCCATTGCTGGTACTGTTACGGCCAGCATAATTGTGGCTTGTCTGCATTACTGGTCCTCTCCCTGCACTTTCTGTTGGGAATGACTACTTCATTCTGAGGTCTCTGTGGCATTTGTAGATACCAGCAAAATACATCCTCAGTCCTCTACATATTCTCTAACTGTATAGAGTATCACACTATTTGCAGATGACTTCTTGTTGTCCATTTTGTGTGTCATCCGTGCATTTCATTAAAAATTACACAGATAATATCTACAAGTAAGATTCTCATCTAAAGGGACAGTCTGGGAAAATATGCTTAGCCAGTGGTTTCTATCCTGAAAGAACCAGGACATTTATTTTATACCTCAGGATTTTTCAAGGTGTCCATCCTTGCCGCAGGTTCCCAATGATGCTCAAAACTGGTATAGTATTCTTTTTACCCACCAAGGCAATCCTGTGTATCATGACTTGGCAGCACATGGCTACATGCAGCTCCTAGAAGGTTGCCCTTGAAGTGCCTCTGCAGTTGCCACAGGGCCCACCACTGCTGATGTCACACAGGGCATGGGAGAAAATCATCCCCACACACACTTGTTTCCCAGAAGAATTGGGTTCCTACCAACCCCTCCAAGCAGGTGTGAAGATGCGGATTCTGCTAGGAAACAGGGTGTGAAGCTATGACTCTCTCGACATGTCCTTCCTCCCAGCAGTATCTGGAGTGCTAGAAAAGAAGGAATAGGATGTGAGTCACCCCCATGCACCTCCATTCCCTGCACAATCACAGGGAAGAGGGTAAAGTTAAAGCCTCTTCCACTTCCCAGCAACCCCAAGGAATTTCCTTGGGATAAATAGGGATGAGAGGAAGAGAAGCTTTAGCTTTGGTGTCAGCACATGATATTGCAGCAGAGTTAGGGGGAAAAAAAGCTTGTTTTCATGATATGATACTCTGGTAATTAATATTTTTTGCACTAATTAGCTGGAACAGTGTTACTCTTTTTCACCTGTAATTCATTACTGTGACATGGATGTAATTCATCACTTTTCAGTAGAATGGATCTGGGTTGTCTGCCTGTTTCTCATTATTGGGTGTATTCTGACTTAGGCCATGTCCAAACTACTCTGTTACAGTGCTATTTTTCTGCTTTCAACAACCTGTGGAATTCTGGGATTTGCAGTTTCCTAAGGCCAAAGAGCTCTCTGGCTGAGAATTCTAAATGCCCCTCCCCAAACTGCAAACGCCAGGATTCCACAGGCTGTTGAAAGTGGAATAATAGCACTATAACTGTGTAGCGTGGAAATGGCTTTAGTCTGAGCAACAGGAGGAAGAAGAGGGAAAGAAACAAGGGTCACAGGGGTGGCTGCCTTGTGCTATGGCAAAGGAAGATTCTTTTGCATTTTCTTCAAAAGTTTCAGGGTGCAGTATCTGAACTGGCCATTTTAGGGCACTAGAGCATTCCCCTGTATTTTCTACAAAGGATAGAAAAGTTACAACAATGGTAACTTTGTAGTAATGAGTAACTGAACAAGTTACATTCCTGAAGTGCACTAACAAGGACAAGTAGCGATGGCTTGTTGGATGATAACATATGAAGTAGTAGTGTATTTCTAAAAGTACCATGCCAAGCTCTGGTTTGCAGTTGCATTTCAAGGGGAGGAGTATGCTTTTATCTCATCTCCACATTCCAGAAAATCTGCTTTATATCATATGAGTGAGACCAAATCTAAAAGTATACATGGCTACTCAGAAGCCCAATTGGACAAAATGATATTTATTGCCCAAAAGCATGAATGTGAGGGGTCAAATCTCATGTGTTTATTGCCAGAGAAACTCCACTGAAGTCAACTTCTGAGGAAACATTAATGGGATTGTGATGTATATGAACCTTCAGCTTCCGAGGGGGCAGGTGGCATATCTTTGTAAAGGTTTTCTCACATCGCAATAAATACAAAAAAAGAGCATTGTGTGGATACAGCTATAATAATACAAGAGTCAAACTCCTTAGTGAAGAGAAGATTGCAGGATGACATGATTGCACTCTTTAAATATCTCAAGGAATGCCAGAAAGAGGAGAGGGCAGGCTTGTTCTCTGCTGCTTCAAAGGGGTAGAACTAGATCTAATTGTTAGAAGTTACAGGAGGGTAGATTTTAACTGAACATTAGGAGGAACTTGTTTACAGTGAGAGTGATTTTGCAATGAGATCAATTGCCTGGAAAGGGGGTGGAATCTCTAGGCTAGATATTTTGGAAAAGTAGTTGGACAGCTACCTGCTGGGGATACTCTATGTGGAGATCCTGCATTGAATGGGGAGTTGGACCTGATGGCTCATGAGGCCTTTCCAACTCTATGATTCCTCTTTTGAGTGGATAAGGAAGCACCTGTTATAAGAAAAAGAAAACTGGAAAACACTTGCAGTCCTCCCTCCATACTCACTGGTTTGACCTTTGCAAATTTGATTGTTTGTGTGCTATGTACTTGTCTTCTCCCCCATTCCCCTCCTCCCATTCCCCTGTGAAGACAAGCACACAGGCAAAAGACAAGGAAATGGGGGTGGAGGCATGCACAAGCCTTCCCTCTCCCCTCTAGAGCTCCCCCTCACATCCCTTCCCTCTGGCCCCAGCACTGAGAACTTGCACTGAGGCAAAGGAATGGAAGGGAGAATCACAGGAGGGAGTTATTCACAGTTTTTCCACTTTTGTGAGGGTTCTATGCCCTGAACCCTAGCAAAAGTGGAGGGGCCACGGTACATCCAAATGTTAAATCCCTATTTTGGAAGGCAAATCAAGTTGAAATACAATATTTAGTGAAAGTTGTCCTCACTGAGAAATAATTATGCAACATCATATATATGAAATTGGCATTAAGTGGTTTAATCATTCAATGAGAAATGAAACATTCAATCTTTCTGAATACCTCTGTTTCTTTTATTAAGAATGTGAGAAAAATTGTCAGTTTCATTCTTATGGCATTTCTTGGAGTCCCTCCAAGTATCTGTCCCAGATCCATATTTGGTTCCTAGAGATATTTGTTTGTTCAAAACAATGTAAATATTCATAAATTGCATCCATGAAAAATTTACTCATTCTAAAGTCACCTCATGTCCCTATTTTGGGAGAAAAGTGGGAAATAAATTAAATAAATTAAAATTTGGTATGCATTTTTCCTAACATGCTCATATTTGTATGCATTTTTCTGTGAAAATACAAGTTTGTGCACATTTAAAAATTTAGACTGTGCCCATTTTTGGAGTGTACGCATGGGTTTGTAGTGTGCACATTATTTTTCCTTTCAAAATGGATTGCAGGTCTTGGAAATGAACGCATTTCTAGGGCAACATGTGCTCTACTCCACTGCCATTCTTGGGAAATACAGATATAAAGTATGTTTCTTTTCTGTGCCTTATTTACACACAGGTAACTGATGCAATGCCAGTTCATTCACATCACACATAACATCACTACTGACTGTACACTTTCACTAGGCTGAATATTTAATTAAATGAATACATGGAAGTTGCTCTGCTGTAATAATAATTACCGGTACTACAGTTGCACATCTGCTTACAGTAGATGATCTTTGACAGAACAGCTTGTAAAGAACTCACACCATACCAAACCACTATGGAAAAATATGAGAAACAGTTGTTCATATGGAGATTGCTTATTGTGGGTTTTTCGGGGTGTGAGGCTGTGTTCTATTAGTATTTTCTCCTGTTGTTTCGCCTGCATCTGTGGCTGGCATCTTCAGAGGATCTGGCGGCATGGAAGTGATATACTTGTGTAGTGCTCTGTCTCACTTCCATGCCACTAGATCCTCTGAAGATGCCAACCACAGATGCAGGCAAAGCGTCAGGAGGAAATACTAATAGAGCACAGCTGCAAACCCTGAAAAACCCACAGCAACCTATGGATTCCGGCTGTGAAAACCTTCTACCTTACATATGGAGATTATCATCAGAAACTTAGAAGCATGCGTTTAAGCATCTCTCTCTCTCTCTCAGAAAAAAAATCACAAATAGAGTATTCTATGGATTTCCCACAAAATGTCATAGTCATACATGTATGAATATGAATATATAAAACATAAATTCAGCTGTCTCCAACCCTGAGATGGTCCAAAATTCCATCTCCGCTCTGTTCTCTGAGAACAGCTGATTTAATCTGAATCAAATTTTGTTTCTGGAAAATTATGCCTCAACTTCTGATCATGATTTAGCTTCAAACAAGCGTTTCAAAACTAAATTAAAACTCTTCTTAAATGCGATCTAAACAAAGAATTACTATTTTAACCAGATTATTCTAATTATCATAATTCTTGCAAAAGTGAACTGAGACTGACATCACCAATGTAAGCTATGTGCAACATTATGCATGCCTATACAAAAGCAAGTGTGTTAAATGGGAATTTCTCCCAGATAAGTGTGTAAGGCATGGCTTAAGGCAAGTGTGTATGGAATTAGTACTTTAGGACATAATTTAAAGGGTGTCTTGATTGCTGCCTTGTTTTCCTATCAGCACAAATTATTGCCTCTGCTTACCTCACTAATACCCCCTGTCAGAAACAAATAATGTGATTAGAAAAAAGATGCTGAGCAGCTGATGCAAAATTAAAGAAAAACAAAGATATTGGTCAATAACAGCCTATGCACAGTTATTTGGGGAGCCAACCAGACTCAACGCAGTAGATCTTACTATCAAGTCAAGTTGTGAAGGATGACTCTATGTTTGTGGTAAAGTAACACTTCAGAACTAAAGACCACAGAGTGACTACCCCTGGATGGAGCTACAATATTTGGAAATAAATTCTTCTTGTGCCTTATATTGCATGACAATCCTTCAAAACAAAGCATGGCCCTTAAAGGGCAAAGAGGGAGGGGAGACACAATCTGCAACTTTTAATTCTACACGGCAACAAGATTAGCAGCCGACTTCAGCAACTTAAGAAATTGATTCCTTCCTTCTCTGATTTTAACGGATTCAATAAACATTACAGATTTCTGCAGCCAGGTACAGTTCAGAAGGGGAGACCCATCCTATCCCCTTCCAACAAGGATGCAGCAGAGGTCAGCCTCATTAATCTCCCCTTCCCAACAAACAAGTCCCCATTGCCTTGTCTTTCCTAATCCACTCTGGGCTTCAAACACCAATCAATGGGGAAGTGCATTACTAAATTAGAAGTCTGCCAGCCAGTGATGCAGGAGAAGGCTAAAAAGCCCGTGCACCTAAAGGGACCCCGCACACCATCTCTTGGTTGGGAGAGAGACCCCGCACTAGCCTATTATAGCGCGATGATTCCACTTTCAACATCCTCTGGAATCCTGGGGTTTGCAGTTTCGGGAGAGGCCAGCCGGCCCCTCCCGAAACTGCAAACCCCAGGATTCCAGAGGATGTTGAAAGTGGAATCATCGCGCTATAACAGGCTAGTGCGGAAATGGCCAAAGTTTCCACCCTCCCACCCCGAACGCATCCTGTCCCTTCCGATTTCAGCCGCTGGCTGATGAAATCAGAAGGGACAGGATAAGTCCAGGGTGAGATGGTGGAAACGCTGCCAAGGCTGGTTAGTACTTGGACAGGCAACCACCAGGTAACGCCGAGGACTTCCAGGTAAGGGCTACCGAAGGCTCCCCGCACGAAACCTTGGAGAGCATTGCTGCCAGTCCGAGCTGACAATCCTGGACTAGATGGACCCAGCAGGCTGATTCAGTACCAGGCGTCCCTCCTATGTTCCTGGTTGTGCCCAGGTGGCTGTCTATCTATACACACGCGCATACCCGCCCCAAAGGCGTAAACCCACCCCACGGTTCGGACGGGCACGCTGTTCCCGCAGCCTCTTTGCCCGGCCTGCCAAGGAGCGGCGCCTGCCCCGCCTCAGGGCCCCTCGCTCCTCCACGGCAAGGGGGATCCACGGCGAGGCGCCCCTCCCTCCGCGCGAGACGCCTGCCGTTCGAAACGGGGAGCCCGCGGGGGAGCCAAGCTTTTCCGCCACAGACCTCTCTCCCGCGGATGGAAGTGGCGGCGGTCCGGGACGGAGGGCAGCCTCGACGCCTCTGCGGGGCTCCCCGACAGTTTTCAGAGGTTTCCAAAGGGAGGGGCGGCCGGGCGCGCGGGCGGGCGGGCTTCGCCTTAGGTCAACAGCCCGTGCGCCCCCCGCCCGGTCAACAGCAGGTGCGCCCCCGGCCGCGCGCACAAAGCCAGGGACACCGTCCCTTCGCCTCGGCTCTCGCCACCCACTTCCCGCGCCTCCTGCCGCATCGGCCCCTCGGCAAAGCAGGGCGCCGCGCTACTCACCCGCGCTACGCACTCCTCGACCTGCCGCGCCACGCCATCCAGGTCGCCCGTAAGTCCCAGCGCGGTTGAGAAAGGGAACCAAGGACTAGAAATCCCCGGCGCCGTCCGTGTTGCCGCGGTTGCCCGGCACAGTCCCCTCCCGGCCCTCGTCCGCTCCCGCCGCCGGGTGCCCACCTCGCGGTTCCTCCACGCGCTTCCCCGCCGCTCCGGCTGCCACTTCTCCGGCTGCGGCTCCTCGCCTGCCTGAGAAGCCCGGCGCCTAACGCGCGCCTCACGGCCAGGGGACGCGGAGGAGCCGCAGCAGCAGCAGCCGCAGCAGCGCCGCCTGCCCGCCACGCGCGGAATACGCGGCCGTGAGGGGGAGCTCGGCCTTGGCGGTGCGGGGGGGCTCCTCCTCTCGCCTTTTCACACCCACCTCCGCTGAACCAGAACGGAGCGGGGCGCGTGGGGAGCGGAAGGGAACCAGCGGTGCCGCCCGTGCCCCGCCCGGCCGCCGCCACCGCCGCCTGGGGTGGAAGGAGCGGCAGGCCCGGGGGAGCGGGCGGCACGGAGCAGGGTCGGGACCTCGTTTCCCCCCCGACCCCCCCCTTAGTCACAGTTCAGCCCGCGGGCTTCCCAGCCGGCCTGCCGCTTTTGTCCCATTTTTGAGGGTCGAGTTGTGGCTGCGTGTTTTTCAAGCACCTCGCCCTGCCTACACGGCCGGCAGGTGCTGGACTCCACGCCTCATGAACCGTCACACAGGCGCGGGCGTTTGAGGAACAGCGCTGGGAGGGGGACGGGGCTGCTTGGCTCTAGGCCTGACCCCACAGGCACACTATGGGATGGAGAGGGGGCTAGGAGAAAGCCCAGAAAGCCCCTATGGGAGAGAGAGGCCATTTGCCCTCAGGACAGGTTTCCCTACCCTTGAGCAGCGGTGGTTGTAGAACAAATTATAGTTACAGTTGGCCCTCCACATTTGCAGGTTTCACTTTTGCGGATTTGATTATTCACGGATTATTTACAGTCACCTCTGCTGCCTCCCTGTGCCATTTTCAATAGGGACTGCAGAGACTGAGAAACTGCAAACGAGGCTTGTAAGTCCATATTAAAAATGGGTGTGGGGCAGCAGTGGAGGTGGCAGTAAGCCCCGCTAACCACCCACTCCTGTCTTGTGAGGGAACCCTGATGCCTCAAAGGAATCCACAGTGGGTTGAATGTGGTGATCATACTTTTTTGTATGTTAAATATGGTTTGGGAGGGCCTGGAGTTATTAACGGTTTTTCCACTTTCATGGGGGCCCTGTGCCCCTAACCCTAGTGAATGTGGAGGGATGACTGTACTTAGAACGTTAATATGCCTGTGGGAAGAAAGGTGGTGTACATGGGGGTCAGGAGCAGTGATCTGTGCTGGTTTGTTGTTATTAAAAGGCTTCAAATAGACTCTGACATAGGACAATGTTCTCAGAGGGATTTTTTTGACATTTCTTCAGAGGAAGTTTGGCACCACTTCTCACTTTGGCTAAGAGAGTTTGACTTGCCCAAGAAGTTGGGGGTTTCCATGGTTGAGCAGAGATTTGAACCTGAGTCTGCTGGAGTCCTAGTCCAAAACTCATGCCATTACATTGTCCTGGCTCTCAAGTATGGCGTACATTATCTGTCTGCCTTCAGGGCATCAGCCTATGTAAAAGAAAACAAGCTGTGCTTGTAATCATGGTGAGACATGATTGAACCAGCCTAAATTATGAATGATAAAATAAACACAGATCTGTTTGTTGGTAGCAAGAATTCTCCAGGCATAGAGGGTTAGGGTTGTTGGTTCAAGATAATCCCAGGGCCTGAGATTTTAGGGCAAAACCTAAGACCAAACAGTTACCTTTTTGTGATGTCACAGCAGGTGCACCCTGGTGGTGTTATAAGGAAGATGTTACAGGGAACAGTCCCTGGTAATGTCATAAAACATAATACCCTAAACCTCAATTTCAGCTCTAGAGCATGCCATTCAAATAAAAAAAATCACGTCTAATAAATGAACAGATATATATCTGCACATGTACGTGCACACACACACACACACACACACAGGCATAGTGTTTTGAAAATAGCACACTTGCACTGAGATTCTTCTCCCTTGCCCCAAGGACTGGAGAAGAGGGCCTAGACCAGGATTTTCCAAATGGTGTGCTGTGACACATTAGTGTGTTGCCTAAAGTGTGTAGGTGTGTTGCCTACAATCTTGGAAATGTATGTTATTATTTACAAATCATACATTTTTAAAAATATATGAAAGGTTTTCATGAGATATGTTGTGTCTTCATACATTTTGTTATTACAATTTATGTATGCGTCTGTATCTCTTATAAGGGGTTAGTTTAAACTCCGGTTTGCTAGTAAAACTGAATTACTGTGTCGTGAAATGATGCATGTCTAGAAAACTGTGTCATCAACCTGAAAAGTTTGGAAAGCTCTAGCCTAGACTCTCAGATCTATACAGCATGTATGTGCATATTAATGCAGAAAAGCCAGAATCTAAACAACTGAAAGGTGTTTGATTTTATAACTAAACAATACAAAATGCAAGTCATTCTGTGTGCATGTATATTCAAGTTCATGTTGACTTCTGGTGCCCTCATTAATTTCATGGGTTTTTCCTAGTCAATGAACTCAGCGGAGGTTTGTCATTGCCTTCCTCTGAAATATAGGCTACAGCACCTAATATTCTTTGGCAGTCTCCCATCCAAGAGATGACCCTGCTTAGCTTCCAAAATCAGACAGATTCTGGTCCCTTCAGGGTGATTATTGGTTTAAAAATGTAAATAATCCATCAGTCAAACAGTAATATAAAACTTGAAGGGAAAGTATCCCCATAATTTACTCCGCAGCTATGAAGCCACTTCATACAGTCATAGAGTCATAGGAACCACAAGGGCTGTCTTTTGAAAAACCTCTTCTTAGAAAAACCTCCAAAGAAGAATTGCTTATCATGTTCTGAGGCAGCCTATTCCATTCTTAGACAGGTCTTGCAGTAAAGATGTTCTTCTCAGTGTTTAGGTGCAATTTCTTTTCTTGTCATTTGAATCCATTGGTTCATGTTCTAGTATTTGGAGCAGCAGAAAACAAGGTCGCTCTGTCTTCTACATGACATCCTTTTGAGTATTTAAATTTGGCTGTCATGTAACTTCTGAATCTTCTCTTCTCCAATATACCCAGCTCCTGGGGCTGTTCTTCATGGGGCTTGGTATCCAAACCTTTTACTATCTTGGTTGCCCTCTTCTGGTCATGTTCCAGCTTGTCAATCTTTCTTGAACTGTGGAGCATGGAATTGGACACAATATTCCAGGTGTCTGGTCTGACCAAATGGACTGGTGGTATTAATTCCTGTATCTGGATACTGTACACCTGTTTCTTCTTCGTGGTCTCTGTGCCTCACACGTTAGGAGCTTTTGCACCTGCGCAGTAGAGTTTGGAAGATTCTAGAGCATAGTAGCTTGGCGGGAACCCCTCCCTCATGCCGGTACTGCGCATGCTCCCCCCGCAACGGTCACTCCCCAGTTCTTTTTCATCCGCTGTTGCGAACAGAAGGTTCTTGGCTCCGGCGAAGAGTCTGAAGACTCCACCCCGGCGTCCCATGAGTCACTACCGTTGGGTTTCGGGGACCCTGTACCGGAGTCGGCGCCAGAGGACGTCCAACAGTTCTCTGCCATCTTGCTCCGTATGGAGGTGACCCTTGGCCTAAAGGTTACTGAACCAGAGCCAGAGGAGGATGATCCCATCTTCTCCTATGTGGAGACTAAGCAGCAAGCCACCGCTCCACTACTGATCTTGCCGAAGCTCCTCTAGGCCGTGAAACAGCCCTGGGCTAAACCGGCGATGGCTCAGCCCATACCTCATCGGCTGGAGCACTTGTACCGGATGCAGAAGGAGAAGGCAGACTTCCTCTTCAGGCATCTGGTACCGAACTCGATTGTTGTCAAGTCTTCGCAAGTCAAGGGAGGCAACAGGGCGCATACGACACCGCCGGACCGCGAGGGTCGTAAGTTGGACACCTTCGCCAGGAGGCTCTATTCCGCCTCCTCGCTCCACATCAGGGTGTCCAACACGCAGGCTTGCCTCACGGCATACCTGCGAAACATCCTCGACTGGTTCGCCCCTCTCTGTGGCTATAGTCAACCAACAGATAGTCTCCTCTAAGCACGCCGTGGAGGTCGCTTCGAGGGTGGTGGTAGGTTCGGTTGGGCTCCACCGACATGCCTGGCTGCAGTTGTCCGGACTGCTGAGGACAGCCGGAAGCAAATTGAGGACCTCCCCTTTGACGGTGAGGGGTTGTTCAACGCCGCGACCGACGAGACCATGGACTCCATCGTCAAGGCGCGCCGTGGAGGTCGCTTCGAGGGTGGTGGTAGGTTCGGTTGGGCTCCACCGACATGCCTGGCTGCAGTTGTCCGGACTGCTGAGGACAGCCGGAAGCAAATTGAGGACCTCCCCTTTGACGGTGAGGGGTTGTTCAACGCCGCGACCGACGAGACCATGGACTCCATCGTCAAGGCGCGCCTTACCGCCAAGAAGATGGGGATGCACCAACAATCCCAGGTCCGTCAGTCTTCAGGCTCCCCCAGTCCTGGCAGAGATCCTCGGTCTCCTCCTTCCAGCAGTGGTCCTCTCAATCTGGACAGTCCTGGCCGTCGTTGGTCTCGTCGGCGCGAAGATCGTTCAGGCGATGTCCGGCTACGTCGTCGAAGAAATCTTCGACACCAAGTCCAGGTTTTGACCGCCCACCCAGGCCGCCGCTGCACCCGACCTTCAGCCTCCCAGCAGCCTTTCAAGATCAACTGAGCTTGGCAAGACATCTCGCGGAGTGGTGCCACATCACCACGGACTCTTGGGTGCTTTCCATCGTCCATCTTGGCTATGCCATAGAGTTTCAAGATATTCCACCGCAAGGTGTCTATTACTGCACCCCGGCCAGCTCGGTCCTGCTGGAAGAGATCCAGTCCTTACTTCAGAAAGGGGTGATCGAGCAACTTCTGTCTTCAGCCCGCAACACCGGCTTCTTCGCCCGATACTTCACGGTACCAAAGGCAAACGGAACCCTTCGACCCATTCTGGACCTCAGAGGGGTGAACCAGTACATCCGCCCCAAAAGGTTCAAGATGGTGACGCTATCCTCGATCCTGCCCTTCCTTCGCCGAGGGGACTGGTTTGCCTCTATCGATCTTCGGGATGCTTATTTCCACATCGCCATTTGCCCGCAGCACAGACGATATCTATGGTTCGCGGTCGATGGCACCTGTTACCAGTACAAGGTGCTACCGTTCGGACTCTCGACTGTGCCCAGGGTCTTCACCAAATGCACGGCCCCAGTGGGATCATTCTTGCGGATGAAGGGCACCTCCATTTATCCCTATCTGGACTATTGGCTGTTGGTGGCATCCTGCAGACAGAAACTCTACGATGACATCCACTGGACCTTGATTCTCTTGACCCGTTTGGGTCTCCAGGTCAACCCGAAGAATGGTGCTGGACTTCATCGGCGCCACCCTGGACTCGATATCGGCCAGGGCTTATCTGCCGATGGACAGGGCACAGATGCTCCGTCGGGCCGCGTTAGCAGTCTACGACGTCCCGACGATGTCGGCCAGAGGATCCAGCAGCTCCTAGGCTACATGGCTTCCACCACCGCCATCACCTACCTCTCCAGGCTCCGCGCAAGGCCTCTCCAGCACTGGTTCGTCCGAGCCTTCAACTCGCTACGAGACGACCAGGGGATGCGACTCCAGCTGCCTCCACAGGTTCGTCCCTCCCTCCTATGGTGGCAGTCGTACAACCACCTCTTGTCGGGGATGCCCTTCCGAGAGGCAGCCCTGCAGGTTACGGTGACGACGGACGCTTCCCTCTACGGTTGGGGAGCCCACTGCGGCGAACTAAGAGTCCGAGGCTGGTGGATCGAAGATGAGGCCATCCTCCACATCAACGCCCTTGAGCTGCTCGCCATCTGGAAGGCGCTGAGGATGTTTCGCCATCACGTAACGGGGCGCACGGTGCTGATCCTGACGGACAACACGACGGCAGTCTGCTACGTCAACAGGCAAGGAGGGACCCACTCGACCACCGTCCTCCACATAGCCCTCGATCTCTGGAACTGGTGCATTCCGCTGCAGATCCATCCAGTGGCTGTTCACCTGGCTGAGCAGAAAAACACCACAGCGGACGCGCTCAGCAGGGGCACCTCTTCCCACCACGAGTGGTCCCTCTCCAACACCGCATTCCAGATGCTCTGCGACCACTGGGGCAAGCCGACGATCGATCTCTTCGCAACCAGCAAGAATGCGAAGTGCCGTTGGTACTGCTCCAAGTCCGGTCACGATCGAGGGTCCATGGGCGACGCCTTCCAGTTCGGGTGGAACGAGGGACTCCTGTATGCGTTCCCGCCGTTCCTCCTCCTCGGTCGAGTGATATCGAAGATCCTCGCTGACCAAGCAGATGTCGTCCTCGTAGCCCCGTACTGGCCGAGGCAGCACTGGTTTGCTCTCCTGCTCCAGGCCGCACGCGACCGACTGTTCAGGCTCCCGTCGATGCCGGACCTGCTGTCCCACTCCGATGGCCTCGTACTCCACCCAGACCTGCAGCTCTTGGCCCTCCATGCCTGGAGGATATCGCTGTAGCCGACTCCATCATCGGCAATGTCTTGACGGTGGCCAGGAAGGAGTCGACATGCCGCAACTACCACTATAAGTGGCGGTGCTTCGTGGCCTTTGCTGAGGAGAGAAGGGACACGGTATCGCCTGCGGCCTTGCCTACCATCCTCCACTTTCTATTGCACCTTTGACAGCAGGGCTTGGCCTTCCCGTTGCTGAAGGTGTACCTCGCCGTTATCGTGGCATACGAACCTCCACGATCCCCGTCGGCAGCCCTCTTCAGGAACGATACCGTCAAACAGTTCCTGAAGGGCCTACAGCACTTGTACCCGCCGGTTTCGCCACTGCTACCGCCGTGATCGTTATCCTTGGTGCTATTGCAGCTGACGAGATTGCCCTTTGAACCCATAGCGACCACTGACGAAAGGCTCCTTACTATGAAGACCGCCCTCTTGGTTGCTATCACTTCAGCCAGGCAAGCAGGGGGGCTGACAGCTCTACGAATAGACGAACCCTACCTCGTCTTTCACAGAGACAGGGTGGTTCTTCAGCCGGACATTTCTTTTTTTACCAAAGGTGGTGTCCAGTTTCCATCTCAGCTAGGACATCATCCTGCCGACCTTCTTCCCAGATCCGACAACACCGTTGGAGCGGTCCCTGCACCCCTTGGATGTTCGTTGGGCTCTTGCCTTTTACAAGGACAGGACTGCTCCCTTCTGACAGACCCTGCACCTTTTTGTGTGCTATGGAAGACATCGAAGGGGCCACAAGGTGTCCACCCAGCGCTTCTCCAAGTGGGTGGTAGAGACTATACAGCTGGCGTATGAGCTCGCTAGGAAGCCTCTGCCAGCTTTTCTTCGGGCACACTCTACCAGAGCTGTGGCAACATCTGCAACCCTCCTGCGAGGAGCTGACTTGCATGAACTCTGCCGTGTGGCGACCTGGTCCCAACCATCGACCTTTGTACACCACTACAGGCTCGACTGCCGGTCTCGCAGAGATGCTCGGTTTGGACATGAGGTGTTGGCTTCTGTTCTCTAAGACCTGACCCGCCATCCAACCGGTAAGCTACACAGTCTCCTAATGTGTGAGGCACAGAGACCACGAAGAAGAAGAACAGGTTGCTTACCTGTAACTGTAGTTCTTTGAGTGGGCATCTGTGCCCTCACACATACCCACCCTTCCATCCCCTCTTTTTCAGGTCCCTGTGTTTCTACGGCGGACCATGGAACTGGGGAATGACCGTTGCTCGGCGGGAGGAGCATGCGCAATACCGGCATGGGGGAGGGGTTCCCGCCAAGCTACTAAGCTCTAGAATCTTCCGAACGCTACCATGCAGGCGTGAAAGCTCCTAATGTGTGACAGCACAGATGACCACTCGAAGAACTACAGTTACAGGTAAGCAACCTGTTCTGATGCAGCTTAGAATCTCCATTTTCCCACGGAAGTTTTGCTATAGAGAATCCAAGCATTTTCCACCATTTTCAGAAGCCAGCTTGTTGGATTTTATGCAAATTATGTTGCAGGAACTAAACCAATCATTAGGTCATCTTAATCTTTTAGGGCCAGTTTGGCAGAAGCACTAGGGTGACAAGAAGGCATCTTGAAAAAGAATTTGTACAACAGCTGTTCCATGCAAGGAGTCAATCGAACACAGACACTACAGAGATCCACATTTGCACTCCCTCACCCTTCACATCTCTGCAAAACATTCCTGTCTGTAGTTTATAATCCTATGCAGAAAGCTGTGTGATAGTCCCAGCACACTGGGTGCTGCCACACATAAATTGTGCATCACCACTAGACTTAGTTTTAGACTGTTGCTTGACGCTGACCCATCAGACCATTTTACTCTTTGATGCCTCTATCGAAACTACTGCATCAGAAGAGTCTGGAACCCTGCCTGGCACATGTTTCTGATCCTCCCTGACTAGTTGATACCTTCCTTGACACTAGTATACAGCACTGTGTGCTCCATATTTTAACTCTTTACACTTTCTTACACAAATTTTGGGCTCAAAGGTGTCACAGATACTCCTCCTTGGGTATCTGTGGGGCACAGATATTAGTCACATTGTGCTTATCTGTGTGCTGGGTTGTTGATTTGGCCTTTCCTCTCTGAATGGAAGAATGAAGTCTGAATCAGTGAAGCTCTTGAACATCAGGGAAGACAGCTGTTTAGAGGGGAACAGAAGGAAGTGCCTGAGTTCTGTGATGCAGAGCATGCTAATTGCAATGCAGAACTCCAACTGTGCAGAAAGGCTTCTTAACGGCATGCTTTTCCATCAAGCATTTTGACAGCAAATCCACAACAGTGGGATTATTTTCTAATTTATTTTGGCAATACATTGTCAAATACACAAACAATTGCATTGCATTTGCTAGGGATACTTCTCCAGAACATTTCTTGGCACTTTCACCAGGACAATTATCTGTATGTATCCCTATATTTTGTTGATAACAGCTGAAAAGGGAACAACCAACTGCACTTCATATTTTCTTGCATCAGATTTATTCATATGCTTGTTTGGTAGAGAAAAGCTTCCTCTTTCTCCATGAGGTCCTTTACAGCACTTTAATACCTCTGCTGTACTGGGGCGGCTCAGGCCCAGGGCCAAATCTTACCCACCTGGATTTCTAGTTTGGCTGCTTTTTTGCAGTTTTGCAGAAGACCATTGTCATCTCCCATGAAACATTGCCAGGTGGTTTCCTCTCCACCATTCTAAAAGATTGATCTGTCTCCTCTAAGGCTAAATTACTGGCTGTAAGAGCTTTAAGCTAAGATAGATTGACATTGTTAGACCCAATCTTTTTATCTATGATCCTACTTGCCAGTGGAATGTGTCCCACCAAAAACTGAATCTGGGCTGAAGGAATCTGATCTAGACTAGGAGTGGGAATCATATGGCTTTCTAGACTACAACTCCCAGCATTCCTCACTTTTGCCTACGACTGCTGGGGCTTGTGATCCAATAACATTTGGAGGGCTGCATGATTCTGGCTTCTGGTCTGGTCTGTGGTGTCTGAATGGAGTTTCTGTGTGAGTGGGCACCCTCATTCCTTTCAATGGAGGAGGCAACTCTGTGAATATAAGAAGAGCTCTGCAGTCCTGCAGCTGTGCTCTCTATGTCCTTAGATTGCCTCTGTTGTAGTGTGCCTTCAACTCCACTCTAACTTACGGCTAACCTTTCCTAGGGTTTTTTGGCCAAGATTTATTCAGAAGAGGTTTGCCATTGTCTTCATTCAGCCATGGAAACTCATTGGGTTTCCCTATTGTATGGGTTTTCTTCACAAGATTTATTCAGAGTACAGTTGCCATTGCCTTTTGCTGAATCTGAGAGTGTGTCAATTGCCCAACGAACCTGTGAGCTTCCATGACTGAATGAAGATTTGAACCCTGACTTCTCAGAGACCTTGACCAGCACTCAAACCACTATACTGTTGCTGACTCCATTAGCTGAATTGTTTTGTTGTTCTTGCTGTGTGCCTTCAAGTTATTTCCAACTTATGGCAACCCACAGATGGACTCATCACGAGGTTTTCTGGAGCTGAGAGTGTGTGATGTGCCCAAGGTCACCCAGTGGGTTTCCATGGCCAAGTGTAGAATCAAACCCTGGACTCCAGGGTCATAGTCCAATGCTCAAACTACTACACCATGCTGGTTATTTGCCAGCCTAAAATTGCTTTGGTCAAGATTATTTATTATCCTTCTTTCTTTTGGGAAAATGTGATGAGAAGGCCCCCCAACAGTCCTGTCCTGTCCCTAGTCCCTTCCTAAGCCCCATCAAACTCTCATCACTTCTGTTCTGCTTCTTTACTATGCACCAGGCTCATTAGAGCAGGGGTAAGCAGATGTATGTTGGGATCCAGTGATGAATATCTGAGTGATTTGTACCATATCAGCATGGATGTCTGACCCCCAGTTGTTGTACAACAACAAAAACAAATATATTGGCCCACATCCTAAATAATATTTCTGAAATGAAGGAACCATGGAAGTGGCAATGACAGAGGTAAAGAGAGAGTTTTTGTGTGAAAAGATTATGAAGTCCTTTGAGTTCTGATGCTGAAAAAGCCAACCAAAAATCAAAAATCAAAACAGGCCTGTGTGTGTGCATGCATGCATTCAATCACGTATGGACTTACAGTGACCCCATGAATTTCATAGGGTTTTCTTAGGCCAGGAGTACTCAGAGGTAGTTTTGCCGTTGCCTCCCTCTGAATGCCTGTCTTTTTCACTTGGCTCCAGCTGATGAAACAGGCATTGTACAGCTGTTGTACAAATCCTTTTTCAAGATGCCTTCTTGTCACCTAGTGCTTCTGCCAAACTGGCCCTAAAAGATTAAGATAACCTAATGATTGGTTTAGCTCCTGCAACATAATTGTAGAAGCTGAAAACCTGAAGTCTCTCCAACATTAGTCTAGAGAATCAAGATCCCAGTACCATTTGTTACTGCTGCCCTTCTTCAAGTGGGCACAGGTCATTTATTACACAGGAAAAAGCTGATCAAACCATCTTTTGCACTAGCTCCAGGAATCTAGAGGC
This sequence comes from Ctenosaura bakeri, assembly GCA_948474755.1. NCBI lineage: Eukaryota > Metazoa > Chordata > Lepidosauria > Squamata > Iguanidae > Ctenosaura > Ctenosaura bakeri. The sequence continues at coordinate 40,044 of CAOLHI010001413.1, forward strand.
TGATGTCATGCTTTGTTGCCTTTTCTACAACAGAGTACAGCCCGGTATTGGGTTGAGCCAGGAGGGATTACGCAGGGGGAAACACATAGATGCGGAAACAAAAACTTGAGTAAACTGAATGATCAGTTGAAGGTGACTGAATTACAAAGAAAAACATCTGTACTTCCTCTGAGAACATCAAATATGCGGCTGTAACATTTTTACTTGATTTTTTAAAAAATGACACTTTTGTAATTGCACATTATAACAAATAGTACCTCAATTGGAATGAATAAATGTATTCAGAAAACAAATACTCCAATAACCAAGTTAAAAATTTAGCTACAACCAGCATTTGGAAAAGTTACTTTTATGTGTAGCTCCCAGAATTCTACAAGGAATTCTGGGAATTACAGCCCCAAAAAGATAACAATTCCAAGCTCCAGCTACAATACCCTGTCCTTGTAATATAAAACTTTATGCAATTTCACTTCAAATTTCAAACCTATAATGTTTCCTTCTGTATTTTTCTAAAAGTAAAATATTTTGTAACTTGAAAACATATCTTATTTTGAGGGGGAAACAAAGAAAAATACAGGAGCAAGACTTATAAAGCCATGAATCAAACTGAACAACTGCCTAATCTATTACTGCAAGAATGACCTTATTAACAGTGGTGAATTTAAGAAAAGTCCCACTACAAACAAAAGGAAAAATTTACGATGACCGTTTTGTTGACAAGATCTCTGGACAGCTTGTTGTCTTTTTAATTGCAGGTTATTTTTATCCTTGCTGCTACGGTCCCTTATCTGGAATGAATCTGGTCGTCACCACAGAACAGTTTTTATTTTCTCCCCAGACTTGAACAATGACACAGTTGAGAAGGATAAGATAATAAGTGGCTTCTTAGGCAACTCAACAAAAGTCTTCAGTCAGTATATTTACAAGAAATACAGACCATAATGCAATGGTCATTGATTGCCCAAGCATCTTACCCTCCAGAGCCATGATCTGTGGAAAGAATCTGCTCATCACCACTCACTAGAATTTATGGGGTGTGATTCACTGAAATTGCATATTATAATAGAGAATGGGGCTTTAGTTGCTCTGAGTGGAAAGAACATATCCAGCCTGGGAACTATGAAGAAGATAAGCAGCACTATGTTGTCACAAAGGCTTAAATGTGATAATGAAGGAACAACCCATGAAACTAATGAGTGTTAACTAGGGATTGCATAGATATTTGTGCTTGTGTGGTAGCTAAATTAATAGAGGATACATTTATCAATGGCCTAAATCTCATAAGGCACCAAGATTCTGCCTGGTCTTGGAAGCTAAGCAGAGTCAGCCCTGGTTATTACTTAGGTGGGAGACTGCCAATAAATACCAGGTGCTGCAGGCTATATTTCAGTGGAAGAGACTGGCACCACCTCTGAGAATTCCTTGCCTAAGAAAGCCCTATGAAATTCCTGGGGTTGCCATAAATCAACAGAGAACTTAAAGGCACTATGCACAGAGATTGATCAATAATATCTCAGAGGTAAAGGAAAAGATATTCTAAAGATTCCTGAATCTCTAAGCATTTAGACACACAGGTGAAAAGAGATCACTCTACAAATATTTTTTCAGGAGGAAGGAGTATACATTTCCTTAGAAGCTTCTGGAACAGACTGACCATTGTCATAGGAGCAATGACCATAATTCATCAATGTAATAAAATGCATGTTTGTGTGTACAAGCTGTCCTTCGTGTTTCTACAAGCTTCTTCACTTTGTTGCAGACCATTTGAACTGATTAATCATAGTTTGAAGGCAAATTGTCTATCAGAAGGAGGATTAGCTGAAGATGAAAAATATGCTTACATAGATTAGAAATGTAGCTTTAATGGCTATTTACATACATGGTATTAAAAGGGATTAGAAGAATTCATGAAAATTAAGGCTGGCATCCTGTTGGTTAGGCTCAATTGGAGTAGACCAATTCAATAAATTGTTCAGTGGTCAGTCAATATGTAGATAAATCTAATAGTATAGAGTCAAAAGCTGTATTGTAGTCCAGATTAAAAGAGAATTTCAATCTAAATTTGTTAATAATCATGATGGCTAGATGGAACTTCTCTATTCAGGGATAGATTGTCACTGAAAACTCAGTGCTGGAGGACAATAAAAATGGAGGGTTGATTTAGAAGATACATTCTGTTTGCTGTTTTAAAATGTTGCTTTTATGTAGATGATTATTATTTTTCAATGATTGATCATTAGTATAAAGTAATCCAGAATAAGTTAACAATTAATTATGAATTTGAGAAATTAAGTGAATAATTAAGTGATAAGCAACAATTAATAATTATGGGATGAAATGTATGACTTAATAGGTTTAAATGTTTAAGTAATATGTTGTTTGCAACAAAGATGGGAGACAAATTTAGTTATGTTTTGTTAGTATTTATTTTAGATATATGTAGATGTTTGTTAATGTTTGTAGGGATGTATTTTTTGTTGTTTTGTATGTCTGGGTTATGTTGTTTTTCTTACTTAGTAAAATTATTTTTTAAAAATGGTGGAGGGTTATTCATGTCCTAGTTATGGACCTCTTGGCATTGTATGGTGACCACTATGAGAAGCTCCTCAACTAGATGGACATTTTTGATCTTTTACATTCTTCTGAGCCCTACACAGATGTTGGATCATCTGTAGCAAATCTATTGGGCAGTATCGATTAGTGTGCTTCCACTTGCTCAAACAGCTTTCCAGACTAGAATCATGAGGGGATGATTTCCTAACACTTTTGCAATGCTTGTGCACCCTAAAATCTCATTCTATATCTGCTTTTTTATTTTTTTGGTAATTGGAGGCCTACAGGAAGCGGGAGAGTATTCGGAGAGTATTGGGTTTAGCTCATTGTTTGTATGAATTCCTTTGGAGTTAAACTATTGCAGGTGCTCTCTTCAAAACTGCATGTTTTCCTAGAACTTATTTTTTTTAATTTAATTTTTATTAAAAACAAGGGAGTTATACGCAATACTATAATTTAACTTATTTCATGTTGTACATCATTTATACATCAAGTCCTCTATTTGTTCTTTCCATACATTGTTATCAGACATTTCTTATTATTTCATATATTCAATCCCTCTTTTTCTCTCCCTCCCTAACTCCCCTCCCCTCCCCCTCCCCTTCCATTTATATAACCATCTCCCTCCCTTCCAATCTTTCCCCTTCACTCCCTCCCCCCTTCTTCCTATCCTTATTCTGTGCTTTCTCCACTCCAAACTCTTTATTTCCTTTCTTTTACTAAACCTCCTACATGCAAAATCTCTTTTTGTTGTTGTAATCTACCATGATTAGCCATTGTTGTTGTTGTTGTTGTCATCGTTATTTTTCTCCTTCTCCGCATCTTCCCTCCTTACTATAAATGTTACCCTTAGCATTTCTTTCTTCTATTCTTTACCTCTTCCTCTCATCTTCACCCATCTAATTATTTCTTCCCACTGCTTTTCGAATTGTTGAGTTGAGTTACCTTTCAAGTTGTTGGATAGTTTTTCCACTTCAATAATGTCCATCACTTTTAGTTTCCATTCTTCTTGAGGGGGTTCTTTTTCTTCTTTCCAATATTTTGCGTAATTCAACCTTGCAGCTGTGATTAGATTTAACAGTATTTTCCTTTTACTCTTCATTTGGCTATTCTCTTCAATCATATTTAATAAATATATCTCCGGAGTCATTTCGAATTTCACCTTCAGCAGCTTGGTTATACTGTCATGAATCTTTTTCCAATATTTTTTAGCTATAGGGCATAGCCACCATATATGAAAATATGTTCCCATCGTTTTTCCACATTTCCAGCATTGCCCATTACCTTTTCTTGTTATTTTCATTAATTTCTGGGGAGTCATATACCAACGATGCATTGATTTATAAAGGTTTTCTCTCAATGTCAAACTTTGGGTAAATTTTATATCTTCCTTCCATATTTTTTTCCCATTTTTCCAACTCTATACTGTGGCCAACATTCTGCGCCCATTTTATCATGTAATCCTTAATCCATTCCTGATCCAATTCTCTTTCCAACAAAATTTTGTAGATTTTAGAAATTGTTTTTTTTCTCGTTTTTCATTAAGATTTCATCTAATTTGTTCATTTCCCATTCCCATCCTGTAGTTTTTAAATCCATTTTATACCTTTCTTTTATTTGTCGATAAGGAAACCAATCCATTTCCATGTTCTGTTCTTTTAATTCAACTCTAGTCTTTATCACCGGTATTCTTCCTTCCCATCTTATTAAGTCTGTATATCTTAGTATTCCTCCTTGTTTTGGTTCTGTTATTCTAAAAGCTTCTTGGGGTGATGTCAACATAGGCAATTTACTGTAAAGTTTCTTGTTGATCATCTGCCACGTTCTCATCAAGGCTCTTCTGATGTAATGGTCTCTGAATTCTCTATCTATCTCTGCCTTATTATAACATAGGTATCCATGCCATCTGAAATGTACATTGAATCCTTCTAATTCCAATAGTTTATGGTTTTTCAATTGTATCCATTCTTTTATCCATTCTAGACAGCATGTTTGGTAATATACTTCTAAATGTGGTAGTCCAAATCCTCCCCTCTCTTTGCTATCCTGTAATATTTTCATTTTTATTCTTGGTTTCTTCCCTGCCCATACAAATTTTGAAATCTCTTTATTCCAATGTACAAATAGTTTTTTTTATTGTTTATTATTGGAAGATTTTGGAACAGGAACATGATCTTTGGAAGAATCGTCATCTCTATGGTGTTTATCCGTCCTAATAGTGAAAGTTCTAATTTGTTCCATTTCTGTAAGTCTGTTTTAATTTAATTCCAGGTTTTTTGATAGTTGTTTTCATATAATTCTGAATTTTTCTTCGTAATGTAAATACCCAAGTATCTTACCTTTTTCTCGATATTAAATCCAGAGATTTCACTCAACGCTTCCTCTTCTTTTTTAGTCATATTCATTGTTAATAATGATGATTTATTCTTATTTATCTTGAGTCCGGCTACTTGTCCATATTCTTTCAATTCTTCTAGCAGATTAGGCAACGTTTCTCTTGGTTCTTCTAAAAATACTACTATGTTGTCTGCAAAAGCTCTTATTTTGTGTTCATTCTTCTTTATCTTTACCCCTCTTATCTGATTTGATTCTCTTTGTTGTTCAAAATCTCCAATGTCATAATAAATAAGAGTGGTGAGAGTGGGCATCCTTGTCTCACCCCCTTTGAAATCTTAAACACTCTGGATCTTTCCCCGTTAATCATTAAATTCGCCTTTTGATCTTTGTAAATCAGATCTATCCGCTCTTTGAACTTTCCTTCACAGCCATACTCTTCTATACTGTTTTTCATAAATTCCCAAGAGATATTATCAAAGGCCTTCTCTGCATCGAGAAAAGCCATTGCAAATTTTTTTCCAGAGTTTTTATCATAATATTCTACGCAATTTAGTTCTGTTCTTATATTTTGTTTGAGATTTCTACCTGGTAGAAAACCTGTTTGGTCCTCGTGAATATAGTCTTGGAGAATCCTTTTTAATCTTCTGCTTAATATTGCGGTGAATATTTTATAATCGATATTTAATAGTGATATCGGTCTATAGTTTCTCACATCTTTACTATCCTTTCCTTCTTTGGGAATCAAAATGATATTTGAATCTCCCCATGTATTCGGTCTTTCTTCTGTTGATAATACCTTTATCATCTGATGATATGGTGTTGTCAGTTCATCCTGCAGTTTTTTATAATAAGTTGCCGTAAATCCGTCCAGTCCTGGTGATTTTCCTTCTTTTAGTTCTCTGAATGCTTCTATTACTTTGCTGATAGTAACTGGGGAGTTCAAATGTTTTTGATGGTCCTCCGAGATCTTTATTTTTTGCTTTTTTAAATATCTCTCTATTGCATTTTTTTTGTTGATGGGTTTTCTCTTTTCCTATAAATAGCTTTTCATAATACTTTAAGGATATCTGCATAATTTTCTCTTGGTCTGTAATTACGTTTTTCCTTCTTTTATTTCTGTAATTATGTTCTTTTCCCTCTTTTTCTTCAATCTATAAGAAAGCCACCTCCCTATTTTGTTAGCGTGTTCAAAGTGGTGACACTTCAAATATGCCAATTTTCTTTCTATCTCTTCTGTTGTTAATTGGGATATTTCTTTTTGAATTATTTTTATTTCATAATTTACTCTTTTCTTATCTATGCTTCCCTTTAATTCCGCTTGTTTTTCTTGTAATTGCAATGACAGGTTTCTAAATTTTTCCTCTTGGTTTTCTTTTTCTATAAATATTGTTGCTGTAAGAAGAAACCTCGCATTACCGCTTTACTTGTGTCCCAGATCGTACTCATTTTGGTCCCCTCTTTGATATTTTCTTGAAAAAAGAATTTCAAATTTTCCTTCGCCTTTTTAAAAATGTCTTCATCTTTTAGGAGGTTGTTGTTCAATCTCCAATTAAACTGTTTCTTCATCTTCTTGAAAATCAAAGTTGCTAGGTTGTGATCTGATGCAACTTTGGGGAATATTTCTGTTTTTTTTAATTTCTTTTAGTAGATTCTTAGACACTAAGATCATGTCTATTCTCGGCAATGTTAGACGTGTTTCCGAGAAGAATGTGTAATCTTTTTCCATCGGGTGGAGAAATCTCCAAGAATCTATTAATGTTAAGTTTTGTGTCATTTCAGAAAAAGTTTTCGGCAATCTCCCTTGGTCTTTCTTTTTATTCTTCTTGCTTGTTTGTTTATCTTTCTCTGTATCCCATACCCCATTCCAGTCTCCTGCCAAGATCAAATTCTCATATTCGTATTCTTGAATCAGGTCATCTAAGTTTTTATAAAATTCCTCCTTCTTTTCATTTGGTGCATATAAACCCACAAATAGAATCTTCTTATTGTTGATCTGTATTTCTATCCCTATAATCCTTCCTTCTTTGTCTTTAAATATTAATTTTGCTGGTATCTATTTGTGGACACATACAGTCACTCCTTTTTTTTTCTTTTCATACAATGTCGTGTAACATTCTCCTAATTTTTTATCTTTCAAATATTTCTCACTTTTCTTATCTATATGGATTTCCTGTAAACATATAATTTCCCCTTTTAATTTCTCTAGCTGATGAAAAAAATGCCTTCTTTTATGTTGTGAATTAATACCATGGACATTCCACGTTATTATTTTCATCTTGAGTTTTTAGTTTTGTTTTGTTTTGTTTTTTTCTTCCCTCCTTCCTTCCTTCCTTCCTTCTCTCCTACTCTGATATCTCTTCAACTAATTCTTCCTCTTCTCTTGTTAAATCCTCTTCCTGATCCGATAGATTTATAACCTCCTCTCTTCTCTCTTGTTCTTTTTCTTGTTGGGTTTCTGTTTCCTTTTTGTACTTTTGATTTTTTATTGTTCTTTCTTTCCTTTTTTCTTTTCTTCCGTCTCCGTACTCTTCTTGCATATATTTTCTTTGAAATTCTTTTGCTTGGTCTATTGTTGTCAGTTTTTGTGGTTTGTCCTTATAGTAAAAGAAGATCCCCTCTGGGATCTCCCACCTATATCTTATATTTAGTCTTTGTAGTTTTCTCATCAGGAAAGAATATTCTCTTCTTTGTCTTAGTAGTGCTACTGGAATGTCTTTAAATATCTTTATTTCCTGATCTTCTATCATCAATTTTTCTCTGTAGCTCTGTTCCAATATAAGATCCTTAATCTTCTCTCTAGTAAAATAAACCACGTCTCGTGGCAGTTGTTTCTTTTTCGCTATAGGTGAGTCCACCCGAAACATTTTATCTATTTCTAATTCACATTTCCCCACTCTTTGTCCCACAGATGTGGCCAACATTTCCGTTACTCTCTCATACAAATTTTCCTCAGCTTGTGCCGGTAATCCTCTTATTTTCACACATTTATTCCTGTATTTTAGTTCCAATTTCATTCTAGCCTCGGCTTCTTTTTCTTGTTCTCTTTTTAAATTCTCATTTTCCATTTCTAGTTTATGTGTCTTCTCTTGTAGTGTCTCTACTTTTTTATCTATAATTGTCATATTCTGTGTTAATTTTTTCAAATTTTGATTTACTTTATCTATTTCCTTTTTGAAATCTTGCTTTAATTCAGTACGAGTTTCTTTCAGATCTTCTTTTATTTCAGTTCTTAATTTTTGAATTTCCTCCACAAATAATTTAATATTCAGATCCATTATTTTCCCTTCTGTTGATGGTCTTCTTCCTGTGTTTGTGTTTGTAGAAGCAGTTGTGTTGTCTTTTTCTGTCCAGTCGCCATCTTCTTGCTCTTGGTCTTGCTCATTTTCCCAGAACTTAAAGGGGCTGAGAATATAGTGAGGATTCAGCAGAGCAATTTGGTTTATTTTAATTCTAGTTATTTCAGTACCTTATGTCAAACTGTTCGATTCCACAGCAATCAATTCTTCCAATCTCTTGTAGAGTGGAGGAAAAATTGCATGAGAAGAGTGTTCTCCTTTCTTTCAAAGAGTTGTAGGGGGGAAAAAAATCCAGAATAAATATTCCTCTCTTTTGGTGGTTCAAGCAAGAGAAATGAGAAAGAGAAAACAAGCTCATAAGCCTTGATGGTTTCCTATCTCTTGCTTTTGATTTTGGTGGAAGGGCCAGTGGTTGATGAGGAGAATATCATCTTGTATTGGCCATGCCAAAGACAATAGAAAAAAAAGTAGGAAAAGTAGGAAAAAAACACCACAAGGAAAGAGGGGAAGTGACTAAAATTGTTATCGGAGGAAACCAAAACGTATCTTGTAGCTTCACTATATGAGCTTTCATTATATATAACCTTTCATATATACAAACAGGCCATGAGGCTAGATGTCTCCACATGTATAATCTAGAACACAGATGGGGAATATATATGGCCTTCAGACATAGGCATGCTCCAGCTACTATCAGCCCTTACCACTGGCTGTGTTGGCTAGGATGGATGGAAGATATTGTGTTCTATATCCTTGGTCAATAGAGTGAGACTTTCTTGTATCACCTTTTTAGAAGTATTTTGCATGCATATCGGTTTCACTAACTTGCATTGCATGTTAATGAACCACATCTCTGCTGGTATTAACTTTGCCAATTTGAGATTTACCCTAGAGCAGTGCTCACATATCTGTAGAATGTTCCAACTTCAGCCAGTGATAGTAGAGCACTTCTGTTTCCGTTGCTCTGAAGATTGTAGTAAGTTGATAGAGACAAGTGTATCACTCATTATGCAATCGAAATAGTAGTGATAAGGCAGAAAAGATTTTTTTACATTAGTAATCTGATTTAGTGACAAGAACTTTAAGTGAAGCTATTAATTGGAGATTGCGTTAAGCAGGACATCAGCCATTATTAAACCTTTTGCATTAGTTAGGCGTAAAACCCTTTTGCTGCAACAATGAAATATTGGAAGAAAACCCTGGGCCTCAAAGGCCACTCCCTAAACTGCAAACCCCAGGATTCCATAGGATGTTGAAAATGGAATACTTGCGCTTATTACAGCCTAATGCGGAAATGGCCCAGGATTCATTTCCAAGTGACTGAGGCAAATTTTGTATTTTCATTTTCATTTTCTAAGTGCAAGCCACACAATACTTTCCCGACATGGAGTTAAAAACGTGTAGAGTAGAAAAGAAAATATGTGATGAATGACTTCTAGATATGAAAATAGCCATATTTGTGATTTTTAGACACAATGGTATACAATACACTTGTTCTCATACTCCATTAAGTCATGCAAGTCCAGTAAGTCATGTCTGAATGGTATAATATCTGACAGATTTAGTAATTTGTGACAGACAGGGCACTTATCTCACTATAGGCAATATGATCAGGCAATAAAATATATTGGATGGGACACCTCTGGTTTCCGTAGTTACTGCGCTCACTGCTTAATCCACATGCTACCACCTATTATACAATCTGTCATAAGAATGCCTCCCCAGAATTATAAGGTACCATAATATACTGATACCACAATCAAATCATGTCCTTAGGGACTTGCTTTCCAGATAGCGTCTGTAGAATTGCAGCCTGGTAAGATAAGAAAGTGTGGAATGATTGGCAGAAAGAGCTGAAACAGAATGATGGGATAGGCAGGCATAAGGGGCAGTTGGAAAAGCTGGAACCAGAGATTATTTCCAGAGGCTTTTTCACACTGCACATTTGCAGCACTGTTATTATATTTTAACAGCCATGGTAACGTACTATGGAATCCTGGGACTGGTAGTTTAAAGAAGAGCCTTCAGAATCCCTAGCCACAGAGCCTGGGTGCCTCATCAAATTACAAAACCTAGGTTTCCATAGGATGCAGCTATGTGATTAACGTGAAATCACAGTGCTATAATTAATGCTAACCTAGGACCCTAGGTTAGGAGAGAGAAAGAGAAATTAGTGAAGCAAGGATATGACATTCCTTTTTTTGTTTGTTTGTTTTGTTTTTAAAGAATTGTTATGTATTAGGGCTGTCTTTCTGAGGAAAGTTGACAGGAAGAGAATCAATTCACATGGTGTCATAATTCAAAACCAACTTGACAGCTGCTAACAACAATTATATATTACTGCTTATTCAGATGACTGATTCTTCTGCGTCCCTTGAAGTTCTGTTCATAAAAATTCTAAGTGATTCAACACTTTTATCATACTTCATCTCCCACTGCAGCAAAACCCATTAATTTTGCTTATAAAAAACTGAATACTATGGTTACGACCAAACTGTGACTTATCTAGGGCACTGGAAAGGGCTGAAGCCCCAAGAGGTCTCAAGGTTTTGACTTTCTGTTGGGCTACTCTCCAAACACCTACCAATTGTAGAAAGGAGTCAGCCACCTCTCTCTATAGTTTTGGTTGTATAATTCAAATCTACCCAGACTAGAAAAATTATAAGCTAGTATATACAGGCTTCCCCCATTTATGTGACAGGTTAAGAACTGGAGCACTGTCAGAAAATGGAATTGGGTGAAAAACAGAATCCATGTACTGTACTGTAGGGGGTAAGAAGGACTGATTGAGGCTCATTGCATGTGTTCTGCTTGCAAAGTCTATCAGCTGCCTTGATGTCTTTTCCCTGGCTCTAAGCTTGTTTTGCAAGCAGTGTGTGCATGGCAGTAGTCCCAAGAGAGCCTCCATAGGCAGGAAGAATTGATGAAAGAGAGGAACCTCCATCAAATTAACGGAATCTGTCCTTCATTTGGAAGTACTGAAAGAGTGGAGGAGTCAAAAGCTGGGGCTTCCTATATTTACAGGCATATCTCAGTTAATAAAGCCTCTGGCAGTAAAGCTCCTTTTTATAAAGGCCTTTTACACCTTCTGCCCCCCTGTTCCCCCTGCCCCATGTCACTAGCTGTTTTTTAGCAGCGTTGGCATTGGGAGGACATTGATAGAGGCCTGGAGAAACCCAGACTTTTGATGTCAGGTTGCAGCAGTGTGGCTGCAGTAAACAATGCAACAAACAAAACTTAAACTAGGAAAGAACAGAATACTGGTCTAGGTGATCCTACTGCAGCTGTGTATTCCTACCTACAACAGGCAAAAGAGAAGCTGATTCCAGACTCCTTCACTAGCATGCATGAACAGCAAAACAGAAAGTAAAAGCGACAGCAAATAAACTCACCTCATCAACTACCTCCAGTGTTTTCAAAAGCGACAGATCTATCTGTTTGGCCACTCAAATTGTAAGAAAAGTGGAGGTTGATGAAAGAAAGAATCATTTGTGGATGCAACAACCTCTCTCTCTTCTGACCCACACCCAGTCATTAACACAACTCCCCTGACTTTTCCAAGAGGCACTGACTGTGTGCAGCACCATATCCTTCTATTTGGTCTCACTTGAACTGGGAAGGGGGATCTTTCTTCTTTTGCAAGTCTTGAAAAGGGTCCAGTTGACTTTAAGTAAGGGGGATCTAGTGGAGCAACTTGAATTGGAATGACTGGAAGACAGTTGTGTCTTGGGTGAAGACAAATCCAATTGATTTGCTTGATTGCAAACGTAAGGTCAGACAACAGTATCGTAATAACCTTTATTGTTGTGGCTGTGTGCCTTCAAGTTGTTTTCGACTTGTGGAGATGCTAAGGTGATCCTATCATGATTTCTCTTGGCAAGATTTGTTCAGAAAAGGCTTGCCTTAGCTTTCCTCTGAGGCTGCGAGAATGTGACTTGCCTAAGATAATGGATGGGTTTTCCATGGCTGAGTGGCGATTCACACTCTACTTTCCAGTTGAGGTCCAACATTCAAACTACTACATGACACTGACTCTCAACAACCTTTGTTAGGACCAACTGAAAATCAAAACAAGAAGCTTTTCATGTTTCACATACAATTCTTCTGTCTCAGGTTTGCTGTTAAATTCTTATTCATTTGAGAGTTAGTAGAGAGCTACATAATCTGTGTAAGTGATGATTGATCAGTCTCTAAATTCTAACAACACTGAGGGATTAATTTCCTACTGTTGAAGAACACTTCCTAGTGATGACTGATACAACTCCACATGGTTTTAACAATTAGAATAACTATTAGGTCAAAGAAAGGGCATGTAGCTGCAGTTCTTTTTTTTGAAACAAAAGGCATGTTTCAGGGAAGGCAACATGCTGTGTTAAAATAGGTTGTTTTTTCCCCTCTACTTGCCTTTATTTCCTTGTTTCAAATTAGCATTTCAGTTCTTTCAATCTGGCAAAGCTTTTGTAGGCATAAATGCCAACAGGGACCACTCATTCAGTCCTGGCTGCTGCACTTCCTACATTAACTTCAAGGGGAGAAACATCTCAGTGCATCACTGTTGTAACATTTTTTCAGGGTACGAAGTGATTTACAATTCCAATCTATTTTATCTTCACAAAGGTGTTTGGATATCAGCAGAAAGGTAGTGACTCTCTTAAAGCTTTTACAATTGCCCCTCAATATATTGCTTGCCCCCAAGTGAGCTTCTGTCTGAACTTGAATCTGAAGGTAAGTTTCCTATGTTCAAACATGTTATCCAGCACACCGTGTTACCACAGTTATGATATGTCTGGTGAGAGCACTTGATATCAAACTAATTTGGTCTTTATCTGACCTTTCTCTGCCACCCTACTCCACATGTTTGCAGAGGTCCACCGGACAAGCACGTAATAGGCGCGGCCGTTAATGGTTGTACATTCCAAACCTCATTTAGGCAGGCAACTTAAGCCTCTCCGATGCTTCAGGGAACACCTTCTTGCAAACTGGTCTTGCTCAGCGCGACTCTATACAAAGACGCACGGCCGAGAACCGAGCTATTCCTTTATGTTGGGCCATTAGCATATTGGCCATACTATTGTCATCCAGCGCTAAGCTCATCATGCAAAACTTGACCTTTTCCAATGCCTTTGTCCAGCTACAAATTTCTTTTGTTCTCACCGAGCATGGCATGGCCTGTAGATAAAATCCACCCTATAAAAGGTCCCCCATTCCAAGTCCTCCTTGGACTGCTTGGACTACTTTGGACTTCCATCCCGCCTTGCTGTCGGTTTGTCCAGTGAGGTCCCCTCAGCGAACTGCACTGAGCTTTCTTCCCCTCAACCTCCTCTTCTCTCCAGGACTACGAGACCAGGTGTCGTATTACCCACTCCCCCGAAAACTCTCCATTTCTATTTCTTAGTTAGCTGTGTGCATGTGTTGTCTTATTCATTGTTTGTCCTTTAATAAAGCTATCATTTTTGTTACTTTTAGACTTGTCTGGCTGCTCTTCAGACCTGACGCCGTAGACATAGGGTAAAAGATCCCAGCTAAAGTTACCCTGCCTCTCGTTAGCTTGAGAGAGTGCTCAAGTCTAATCTCCCCCATCTTGTGTTTTTATTTGGTAATTTGGGCGCCCCTCCTGGGACCCCCAACATACAGGGTAACAACTGCACTGGTGATGCGACATTATAAACCCTGTACTGAAATGAATGGAGGACTGTTCTGCAGCAGGATTCTGCTGGTTGTTTCTGTAGCTCTCTAGTGATGAGAGTTTCTTCAGCTAGCAATAGCAGAATTCCTTTTCCATCATTGTGAATGAATTTACCAATGTGAGCAGCGAAGATATGTATGCACTGAGACTGAATGCTAGAAAGAGTAATTGGATCAGAGTAGTACATTTTACGTAATGAAGGAAAAGAGGTGTGCTTACTTTTAATGTATCAGGATTTTATACTGATATGTTTGGATGGAGGAAAGAACTGAAATAATGCAAGAACTTTTTATTGGCATTTGCTTTATTGAAGACCTGTTATTACCTTTGGCTATTTACCTTCCTTCAGGTACAGCTATGTGCCTCATTGATCTTCATTGGACTGTGCATATTTTATACAGGAAAAACTGATTATTTAATTAATGTATCATATCTTTTAAATATTACACAAACTCTGTATTTGTTTGTTTTACCATATTGTTATTAGAGAATTTTTTTCTTGATGAAAAGTCACAATAAAATTACATTTTTTTTAGTAATCATAGGCTGGTGAGACATGTTATATCAATCAAAGGTTGACTTTAATTATCCATTCACTGCATTTTATATCTTATCTATCCTTTTGGCAAAAAAAAAGGGGGGAGAGAGAGATCTAACAAGAATAATGATAGAATTCACACATTGTTTATCCAATAGTCAATATATTGTGAATATGCAGTAAATACTTAATTAATGCTACAGAGATCATACTGAAGCCTCAGAGTTGTCAATAATCCATTCCAATGAGATTTATCTTCCATGGTAAGAAGAAAAATAACTACCAAGTAGACTGGGTTATTATGTTATCTTCCAGGAACACTAGAAATGTGTCCCTTTAAAGTATTTGTCAGTGAATGAAGTACCAAGTACAAATTCTGTATTGTGAACTGGATTCCCAAGAGCGCCTGGACTGGGATTCTAAGTAAATGACTAACACTCCAACAAGAAAGAAGAGCTTGTTAGTCAAGCTCTAGAGAACTTGACATTTTGAATTCTTGGCATTAAATCTTTCACTGTGCGTCTTTCTTTCTGTGTTTGTGTGTGTGTGTGTGTGTGTGTGTGTGTGCATGTGGGTATATTTGAGAGAAAAAGAGAAACTGAGAGATAAACAGGCAGGAGAGAGATGGGGGACAGGATGGTTCAGGCTGCAGAAAACAGTAATTTTATAGTTATGTTTTGAGATAAGAGATACTGTCAAAACTTTTTTTTTTTAATGTGCATCAGACAAATTGTTGGCACACAATAATACAACGTAAAACTCCAATGTAAAACTTCTTCTACCACTGAAATAGGTGTAGAGTCACAAAGATCTATACTGGCAGAACACTATGGAGTGTGAAGAGAACTACAAGAATCTTTATACCGGTATGTATGAAAAGCATATTGAGTTGGATCACCAGTTTTATTCCATCAGTGGGAGCAAAGCAGAATGGAGTTTCACTCAGAATACTACTGCTGGTGAAAAGGGTTTGGGCCATTTTCCTCTTTACTTCTTTAAGTGTCATATCCCTCAACCCTCCAGAGCACATTTTGGGTAGAACATGGGGAGGGCACAGTGGGAGGGGGTGGTAAAGGGGCTCTTTCTGTGTTCAGCTAGTGGAAAGGCTCCCTTGGATTGATAGCCTTTTCTGCACCTTCACATCCAGCAGTCAGCAGCTAGGCTGCCTGGCAGGCCAAGAGAACTGGGGGCTGAGTGGCTGGGGCCCAAACTTTTCTGCATCTTTCCTATTCATTTGTTGGAAGCTCAAAATTGCCTATCTTGGATGGGAGATAAAGAACAAAATATAATATGTAGTCAAGACAGTACTGTATATACTTTTCTGCAGTCCTTCACTTCTTCACAAATCTGCTAAAAGAATCCTTATTCCTACCAGGGGGACATGGGTGAATGACAAGCTAACTGGCATTTATCCACAGGACCTCAAAGTGCTTCTGTTCAGGAATTTCAGTCCCTTTTCTGGGCAACTGCATTTCTAAACAACAAAAAACAGCTAGGGTCTGCTTGATAGTACAGACTACCTTGCATGTCCCAGTCAGTGTTGCAGGCGAAGTATCTTTATGCTGCCCTAATAGGTTTGACTTCCATACTAGCTACCCTTGTGGCCCATATTATCAGCTTCACTTCATCCTGTGTTCCGTAGCTAGCTATACATGCATGTAATCTTTCATAAGCTAGGCACTTGCAAGATATTGTTGGGCTCCATTTCTTATCCACCTCAGCCAGCAGAATTAATGGTCAAGTTTTATAATGATGGGAGATGTAGTCCAGCAGCAGCTAGAGGGCTATAGCAGCCTTGTTAGGTAATGTAGGAAAATGACCGACATATAACTGAAAAGGAAAGGATATGTGGATTATATATTGTTGGCTTTTCTTATACAGCCAGCCACTAATAGCATAATATTCACTCCATCTGAATCTGCCCTTGTCTCAGAGATGCCAGGGAAAGGGTATTTTCATATTACACACACCAAGAGGCTAAGACTGGTAATAAATAAACACAGGACCTTATTGACTTATTATTGGACTCTCTTCACCATCTGCTGGAAGCCACATGATTTTGGATAATTAATGGCAGCTATCAGTTCTGATTACAGAACACTCTACTGGTACTATGATAGCTACTTACAGTAGAAAAAAATGAGCAACTCTTGGCCAGAGAGTAAAATGAAATAGGGAGTGGACAATATTCAGTTTTTAAGTAAATTGAAGAAAGAAAGAAAGAAAGAAAGAAAGAAAGAAAGAAAGAAAGAGAAAGAAAGAAAGGCAGACAGACTGATCTCCTTTTCCTGCAAACTTTTCATTTCCGCCACACTTGAAAAAAGATCAGGCCTATGACTATGGCTGTGTGGATTTTTCACTAAACCAACCAACCAATCAGTAAATTAATCACTCACACATGAAATATTGTGTCACGTAAAACCAGGTTCTGGTTTCTAACACATTCACATATATTCATTTGCATCATACATAGTGGCCCTTTCTGCCACTTACCTTTGTTCCGACAGCATCCGATGATGGTGGTGGCAGTGGCTGTCCTGGGAGGGGAGCATGATGGAGCACTCCTCTCCACACCAGCTGCCTCAGGGAACCAGGAAGCATGATGACCTCTTCCTGCAACAGGACAGCCAGGTACTGCCCTAGGCAGTGTTGGAGCAGGAAGTGCTGTGATAGATGCTACTGCTGTGATTAAGGAGTAACTGATTGTGCATGAGACCAAGCCAGTGAGTGGGATAGATGATGCCTCTGAGATTGAGGAGCAACTGACGGTGCCAAAGACTGGGCCAGTGAGTGAGCAAGTCAACCTGCAAACATCCCCTGCACTGGAAGGTCAAACTGAGGCAGAGTTGCCCTGGCCAGCTCATGACGGAAAGGGAACCAGCAGTGATGCAGAGGAGTTGCAGCCACCTGTGCCCATCAGCCCTCAATCACGCAGAAGGCTGAAATGGGCTGCTAAGAGGGAGGCTGCATGGACTAGGCTGAGGAAACAATAACAAGCAGCACCTGCTCACAGGGGCTATTTAAGTCTGCTGGCGTGGCTACTCCTTGCTTGCAGAAAATTATTAGCAAGCCCTCACAACTTTTTTGTCTCCTGTTCCCTGAAACCCTCCAGATGGATCTCTGCCTCCTGAACCTTTAGACTGGACCTTGACCTGGCTTGGCTTGTGTTTTCCTGGTGTTTGGTATATTCGGACTCTCCCTGCAAGTATTCCTACCTCTCTCCTCCCTTGGTGGCTGCAGCTCAGCAAGGAGAGATTCCTGACAAGTGCAGCCATTGCACTCCCATGGCCTCCACAAAGTAATTGCGGGCGCATGGTGGGAGGGTGGCACAGTCACCAATCATTGACAGGAAAAACCCATCAATGATTTGTGGCATGATTGCACCGCTTCGGAATGGGAGAAAGACAGGACCAGGATGACGTCATGCATAAGTGTGTCCTGGCCCCTTCCTTCTCCCAACCCCATAGTGGGTTGGGTGCTTCAAGTGGAAAAGGTCTGTGTCTAGCTTAGTGTTTCAACTGTGTTGGTGTTTCAGATATTTTATGAAAGACCATGGTAGAGAAGAGGAGTAGAACAGATCTGCACACTATATGTTACAGCCCGAACTGAGTTTTCAGCCAAACTTTATGGCTTCTTGTTAATAGCCCAGAATCACCCAGTTCATTTTACTTATTTTAATTATTAAAATAGATAAATGTGTATAGCTAAGGATCTTGGGCTGGTGACAATAAAATTGAACTGACCAATTTAAAACAATTTAAAATTGTGAAAAAAATAATGTAAACAGACCAAGAACATATTTAACAAGTGAAAACATGATAATGTAGAGCAGTTAAAGCTAGTATGCACACGTGCCAATCAGAATGAAATCAACTAGGCCCCAAAGGCTTTAACAGAAGACCTGATTTTACTTGGCACCACAATTAAACCACAGTTGGTACTAGTCGGGCCTTTAAGGTGGATGTATTCTGCAGTGAGAGTGCCTTGCCAGGGGAGGCCCTCTCCCACATCCTTCCACAGTGTATTGCCCTGACAAACGGAACGCACATATTTGTATGAAATTTAATTGTCAGGAGATGATCTCCTCCCAAGTGTTGTTGTTCAAGGCATATTTTGCTGATAATAAGTATCAGACACAGGTAGCATTGTCAGATCTTCAGGCCCCTTCAGGTTGCAAGTGTGGTCAGGAATCTCTGGTTGGTCAAGTTGTGTTATTCCTAAACAAAACAGAAAAACAATCCAGAGTTTTTAATTGAATATTCTGCAGCCAGCAAGCAAATTCTGGTTGGTTGGTTATTGGAGATTGTCCAAGGTAGGTCTTTGTTCCTCCTCTTTGCTTCCCCACTGCTTTCTAAATGTGTTGTGTTACAAACCCCATCTCCCTCTAACAGCAACTGAGGTTTATGAAATTTCTTTGTTGTTGTATGCCTTCCAAATCTTTTATGATCTACAATGACCCTCAGGTGAATCTATCACAGGGTTTTCTTGGCAAGATTTGTTCAGAGCAGATTTGCTGTTGCCTTCCTTTCAGCCTGAAAAACTGTGACTTTCCCAAACATTCCCATGACTGAGCAGCAATTCAAACCCAGGTCTACCAGAGTACTTGTCAAATACTCAAACCATTACACCACTGGGGATTCTACATGTCTGGAAAGCATAAGGTTAAGTAGGGCAACCTAAGCTCACCAAAGAGCATTTCCAAGGGCAACAACAACAATATTTTAGGGTCAGTGCAAGCCAGAATATTGTATGCCTTTTTCTCTTATGGTTTAACATGTTAAATATTTTTCCCATCCAGCTCTGACACAGACAGATTAGATTTTGGAGCTCAAAATGTTATGCGTTTTACACTGTCTTGGAGTAAAGGGCATCCTCCCTTCATATCTATTGGAGAAAGGTTCATCTAATATGAGATACTGTATATGCTGTATTGTAGAAATACCTGGCATTTGCTTTCACTGATAGTTTTCTTATGGAAGAAGCCAGGCGTGCATGTACATACCTTCAACTCACCAGTCAGCTTATGTCATAGGGTTTTCTTAGGCAAAGAATACTCTGAGCTGGTTTTGCCAGTTCCTCCCTCTGAAATATAGTCTACAGTGCCTGGCAGCTCTAGTATCTTCAAATTGTTTTTGGTTCAATTATCTGGCATCTCTGCAGAGGAGTGGAAAAGCCTCCTCCTGAAATCCTGAAGAATTGCAGCCAGTCACTGTAGAGGATACTGAACTAGAAGGACTCACTCGTTATGGGGCAACATCCTATGCATATTGAAAAATAAAGCAAATATTACAAAACAGTCTAACTCACCACTGTTTGGTTACCCAAGGGAAACCAAACCTAGACCTTGTTGTTCTGGAATTTTTCACTGCTGAAAAATGTGGAGAGCATGGAACGCTACATTACCTGATGCATTGTCCCAAAGCTTGCTCCAGAGCCCAAAGGGATAAAACATGTTTTTTAAAATATATACAGTACATGTTGGAAGTAGTATGCTATGTGACAGCTTGCACAGAATTTTATCTTTAGTATGGATTGGGACTCATCTCTTTTGCCACAGTTTTGTTCTCTTCTAAATGAGCTTTGACTACAATCCTAGAATAAACCAAAAACTGAATGCAAGGGGGCTCTCTTTTAAGTAGGATTTTGTTCTCTTTTAACTCTGTGGCTGAGGCACTGGACAATCACCTGTGAATTAGAAGATAAAGGACCCTGTGAATGGAGCTAGGTCCATTCAAAATGAGACATTAATGGTGTTCAGTCTTTTCCTTCCTGTGCAAAGCATTTTCTCCTTATTCATTCCTAAAACACTGTTTCCTGCTCCAGGAAAGCTAATGGTTGAATCTACATGATGCCCTGTTCAGCTTTGGGGAAAAAAATTGATGGCTAGAAGCTGGGATGGAGATTTTTCTGAAGCTTAAGGAATGGAGCTGTTGAGTGCCACAGAATATCTACAGAATATCAACAAACTTATATGGATCCTGTCATCATATGTTAGAAAAACATTATATGGAAAAATGGGAATTGAATTAATATGGTAAAGAATGGAGAAATCACTTTCCATGGATCTGAAATACAGCATCTACATTCTGGGATTTATTGGCCTTTAGCATAAAACAAAATACAACAAAGATAAGAACAACAATTGAAATTTGCAATGGTGGTGGCACACAAGGATTTCCAAACACGGGGACAAAAGAGAACATTCAACATTAGTTAAGTAATCAGCAAACATCAGTGCTGAGAAATAATGTAGGCAATTTTTAAAGGATATATGGGTAAAAAAAACTTGAAGTCTAATGAAAGGCGACTTGTAATCTATGTGGTTGAAATAACCTGAAGTCTAATAAAAGGGGAATTGTAATCTATCTGCATAAACTAGAGAGTGGTATTTGTAGAAAGGTTTCCAGTAGGTTTGTGGATTTACAACTTTTTTTTTTCTGTTTTCTTTTTCTAAAGCAATGGCAGTAATAAGTGTATCAGGCTAGATATGATAAAGCATTGAGAGCTGATTAGGTAACAAAAGTGTTCAATAGAACCATAAAAGCAAGGGGGAATCCTGGACGGTGCTAAACACAATCTAGTTAAGGCTTAAATGAAAAGGAACATTAAAGAGGAAAGACAAACAAGAACCGTGCAAACCTTTCAGTGCACATTATTCTGTGTCAATGTGATCATAAATCCACTGCCTGTGCGGCTTTGTTCACAGTAGTAAATGTGTGAGACGCATTCCAAATGGAGAAGAAACCTTGTTGTTTTCCCAGGGAATTCACACTTAAAGGAAAACAGACTTGCTGACAAATCATTGAGGCAAGTGGTACTGCATATTAACAAATGTTACTGAAGTGGGGATTGATCACACTTTGGGAATACAGAATTGTTTTTCTCATGCAAATCTTGTTATCCAAAAATCCTTGATGCTACAATCCATTCAGGGAAATTCAGACAATTAATTGATTGGTATCTGGGCATACTGTAAATTTTATGTCTCAAAATGATGGTTACTACAGGGCCAAACAGATGCAATAGAAATGACCTTGAATAAAATGTGTTTTTTCTAGAATGTAAATAGCCCTTGGAGCAGAGTATCTCTGTGTGTGGAGTTTAATCATCTCCTTTCTTCTGTCACTTTCAAGCTAAAGAGTCCCAGACATTGTAACCTTTCCTCAAGATAGTCTCACCCCAACTCCTTGACCATTTTGGTTGCTTTTTTTTTGTTGTTGCACCTTTTCCAGTTATACAATACCCTTTTTCAGATGACAGTGTCCACAGTATGCACTATGTTTCCATGGTGGTGGGATTGTGTGCAAGATGCCATGCTGTGAAGCAAGATGTTATTCTGACAGTAGCAAGGCTGCAGCAAGAGTCTCCAATTTCAGACAGGCTTTTGCTGAGGAGCCAGACTAAATGTGCTAAACAGCTACTGGGCAGCAGCAGTAGTTTGTGTGTGTGGGTGTTTGGGTGACACTGGCGGAAGATTTCCCAGAAGGATTTCTCAGAAAAAAATGCAGTGGTGTTTTACCTAACTCTTCTTAGTATTGTGCAGAAGAAGGCAATGGTAAACCACGATCCAACATGAAGCAAGAGATTTTGCTAGAAAATGAGACTCCCAGATCTGAAGGCACTCAACAAGTTACTGGGGAAGGATAGAAAACAAGTACAGGTAGCATTCTGTCTAATGACAGAAATGGACTCAAGTCAAAAGAATGTTCAGTTGCTGACACAGATGAAAGAAAACTCCAGCCCTGCACAATGTATGCAGTAGGAACATGGAATGTGAGAAGCATGAATCAGGGAAAGTTGGAAATCATAAAACAGGAACTGGAATGCATAGAGATAGTCATACTTGCTGTGAGCAAGCTAAAGGGGACAGGAGTGGGACATTTTCAATCAGATAATTACACAATGTTTTATTTTGGAAGTGACAATCAAAGAATAAACAAGGTAGCATTAAAAGTGAGGAAAGATGTAACAAAAGAAGTCAGAGGATGCAATGCAAAGCCTGACTAAATAACAACAGTAAGATTCCAGAGAAAGCTTATCAATATAACCTGATTCACCTTTATGTTCCCACCACAGAGGCAGATGAGGAAGAAATATAAAGATTCTGCACAGGTATTCAGGATGAAAAAGATCATACACCAAATGAGGACATGTGGATAATAATAAGTAATTAGAACGCAGAAGTAGAAAACAAACCAAACACTGTAGAAGAATTTCATAAAATCATAGAATCATAGAGTTGGAAGAGACCCCAGGGGCCATTGAGTCCAAACCCCTGCTATGCAGGAACACCCATCAAAGCATTCCCAACAGATGGCCATCCAGCCATCAATCCAGCCAGAATTTGGTCTTAGATCAAGAAATTAAGCAAGGGAAGAATGGAAAAAAAATACACTGTGTGTAAGGAGAAAGCAAGAAAAGCTTCCTTGCATGACAGATGAAATTCTCCAAGCAGTTAAGAACAGACAAGAAGCAAAAGTAAAAGGCCATAGAAATAGGGTCAAAATACTGAAATAGTGAACAAAGGAAGAGATCAAAATGATATAACAAACTTCTTTCACAGGATCTGACAAATAGAATGGAAATTCAAAGCAAGTGATTTCATATGACAAACTTAATGATCACAGATGATGTACATAAACATTTAAATCAGCTAATGAAGACATTGAAATACAGTGCCCCCTTCACTTTCAGGAGAGTTCAGAGTGCAGAACCCTTGCAAAAGTAGGGAAAAAAATAACTTCCCCCTGCAAATAACTCCCCTCCATTATTCCCTGTCCATTCCCTTCTAGGGCTTCTCCCTTCCATTCCCTTGCCTTCTGCGCCCTGGGGTCTGACAGTGAGGGTGGAGCTCTGGAAAGAAGAAAGGCATGCATGTACCTCCCCCTCATTTCCTTGCCTTTTATCCAGGCACTTGCCTTCCTTCTCCATGCCTGGCAAAACACAAGGGAATGGGAAGAGGAGAATATGGGGAGAGGCATACATGCACGCACCTTGTTAAAAATCACAAAGATCAAACAAAGATCAAACCTGTGAATGTGGAGAGATGACTGTATTAAAGATTTCTTATACCTTGACTCAGTCATTAATCAAAATGGAGACTGCAGTCAAGAAATCAGAAAATGACTAAGGCCCTTCTCGCATGGCACTTTCCATGCGAAAGGGCCCCTCGACCATCACGCAAATGTGAGGAGCAGTCCACATGACGCACTCACATTTGTGCAACGCTCCAGGGCCTGGCAGGTACTGCTCATGCACTTTTTCATTTTAGGCTTTAAGTTGAAAATGGTGTGCGGTCACGCATCGCTCCAGTGCCATGCGTGTGGAGCCTCGGGAGCTAGGCTGGTCGCGCTTCCTGTCTCAGTGCAGCCTGGGAAGGTCCAGGATGGAATCCCAGGATGGGATCTCAGGCAAGCAGGCAACTCGTGTGGAGCTGAAGAACCCCGGATACGAGAGCCTCTCTCTGGAGGCTGCTTGCTCAAGCACTGCACCCCAGCACCAAGAAAAGGTGAGTTGTGGAAAGGGCTTAAGACTTGGAAAGGAAGCCATAAAGGAACTAGTCAAGGTCCTCAAGTGTAAAGACATATCATTAAGTAACAAAGTCAGAATCATCTAGGCCCTAGTATTTCGGATTTTCTATGTATGGGCATAGAAGCTGGATGTTGAAGAAAGCTACTGTTGGAAAAGGTTTGCTGTGACCTTTGGTCCAATAAAATACTTATGACATGCATGTGGAAAGCACCTGGGAGAATGGCTGTGCATGTCACGAGGTAATCCCCTTGGGACAAAAAGCTGAGTCACAGTGTAATGTAACCAGGACAAGGGGTTACATCAGCCATGGGGCTTGAAATCCTGGCTGGGGTTACATCAGCTAGTCCTTATGTATATAAAGAGATGGGATCTGGCCAACATTTCTCTCGGTCTGCCTGATTGTTGGCCGCAGGCTTTGCGAGAGTGTATCTCCACTTGATGTGTTGATGATGGAATGCTGAATCTCTGTTGGAGGATCTGCGAATCCTGTACATATGTATATATTGGAACAGAAGATTAAAAGCCTCCAGGTATCCTTGGAAGACAACACTGTGTGATAGTGTTCCTTAGTGGGTGAGTTTTGGGGTCAGAGCAGTGCTGCATATCATACTGTGCTGCACACGCCTTTGTTGCTGTGTTCATCAGCTGTGCTCTATGTGTTTTGTTTTGCACTTGACTCTGAGCTACGTTTGGTCAGAGCTCAGTGGAATGAGGGAAGATTTATCACGATTTGCATAAATTCTATCATCCACCATCCCTCCACAGCTATCAGGAAGAAAATCAGCTCATTTGAAACCTGGTGCTGGAGAAGAGTTCTACAGATATCATGGACTGCTAAAAAGACAAATGAATAGCTCTTAGAAAAAAAATCAGGCTTGGACTTTCGCTAGAAGTTAAGATGACTAAACTGAGGTTGCCATACTTTGGACAAATCATGAAATGGCATGATTCATTTGAAAAGACAATAATGCTACGTAAAATGGAAGGCAATAAGGAAAGAAAAAAAGTACACTAAACGAGGATGAATTTAATCAAAGAGGCCACAGGCCTGAGTTTGGAAGACCTGAGCAGGTCAATTATTGACTGAGGATCTTAGAGGTCTCTCATTATTAGGGTTGTCACAAGCCAAAGTTAGTTTGACAGCAAATAACAAAAAATAACAAATTCCAACTGAGGTTGCTTTCTTTTTCAGAGCAGCAAATGGAAAATGTTCTTATCAGTCTGTTTATCATCACCCCCTAATCCTCTCCTGCTCACACCTCATTGCTATACATGTGAAGCTGGAAATTTCTTTGCTCTGGTGTGCATTGCTTGACACTCACACTGAATTCATGTGCCATTTCAAAGCTTATTCCTGTAACTTGGGCAGCTCTTACTGAAGTTTTTTGGTGTTCCTTTTTGCATTCAGTACTCTAAAAAAGTTGGTGTCATCAGCAAATTTGGCTACCTGACTGCTTAAATCTATCAATAAGTAATAAGGCAAAAGCAATCAAGACAGATCCTTTGAAGAACCACACAGTATGGATCTGTTCATTGAGAAAACTAAACGTTTATTCTCACTTTCCATTCTTCAGCCAGTTGCCTATCCATTAGAGGACCTCTTCTCTTATGCCATAGTTGCTAAGTTTGCACAGGGACCTTTTGTTACCCTGATTTCTGGGGGTCCCGTGGGGAACACCTAGATGTGCTCCAAATAGTGAGGAATGGGAATTAGCCAGAGCACAAGCTATAGCACTACAAGAGGCAGAGTAACCTAGTGAGATCTTTCAACCCAATGTTTACAGGGTCAAGCCAAGCCAAAAACCAAGCAGAATTGTCTAATAAATGATTTTATTGAGGGGAATTCACTCATGCATGCACACAAGATACACACAATCACACATTCACACAACAGCTATCTGAAAGAGAAAGGGAGGAAAAATTATAGAGAGGCTGAGGGATTTGGGGGGATTTATAATTACCAGTCCAGAAAAGTAGTGAAGAGCAGAAATGTATTTTGGCTTACGTAGGACCTAAGGACAGTTCTCATTCAGGAGCCAGACTGACAGAGTGATGGATAGACCTTCAAGAGACTGTACTGGGCATCCTCAAATCAGGGGTATTTGTACCCTGAAAATGGCTTGTGGCTGTGAAGGTTCTAGATGCAAGACAAAGGGAACCTGTTGTAGACAATGAGTCTTTTGCCTGTTGATGGGCTTAGTGCTTTGATTGACAAAGACATGATGAATGTTGTAATAGCTGTCTATTGTGGATGCTGTGAGAACAGAGGAAAGAATCCAGGTGTACAAGGGATGGATATCTGTCAATCAGTGTCCTGGTGGGTTCCTCACAGTTGGATTCCCTGGAAAATTCCAGCTTCTATTTGAGCCTATTTTCCACAGGAATGGTGTATATTTACCTGACAAATGACTCAGTCTTACCTGGAGGAATTTTGGACTTGACCTATGCTTCTCACATTTACAGTCAAATTCTTTCCCTCGCTCAGTTTGACCTCTCTGTCACCTTTCAGGCTTGAATTTGATATCAGAGCCAATAAAATGTGTTGCCAATTACATATGATACCAATTAGGTATGGTGCCCACCCAAACCATACTGATATTGGGGACCCCCAAAGCGGGGCCTTACACTTTGAAGTGGGGTTCTATCGATGTCTTTTTTTTTTTTTTAAGGTAAACTATGCCTTCCAGATCAAGATGGGAATCATCTGTGCACCATGAGGTGAGCAAACAGAAGCTACAGCCATGAAAGGCAGGGAAATGGTAATTGGCTATTAGGAACAGATGAATGGGAGGGAAGCCCAAACTGACAGTGCAAGTATTGCTTGCTATTTTAATTTTTTTGCAAGAGTAGGGCCAGTGTGGTATAGTGTTTTAAGTGTCGGACTAGAGGTCAGGGTTCGATTCCCCACTTGGCCATGGAAACCCCAGGTGACCTTGGGCACATCTGATACTCTCAGTCCCAGCAAACCCTGTGATAGAGTCACCTTAGGGTTGCCATAAGTTGGAAAAAAACTTGAAGGCGCACAATAAGAAAGGCATCAGTAGAAGTGCTCTTACCTTACCCTGCTCCCCCTTAACAGGCACCAGGAGGAAATCCTACTTTAGAAAGAGAGTTGCATAAACATAATAGTCTGAAACAAATGTAATGGTGACAACACTTGGTTGTAAATGTTTGATGCACACAGGATTAGAGAATCAAACTGATATCTCTGTTACAGCTGTTCATGGATTCATTTTAAGCAACATGATTTGCTCTTAAACCTGGGCCCAGCCTTGGTTGGATAGGCAGAGACAGTAAGTAGACTAGTTACTTATGAAAAGCATCAACAACTGGCAAAACCAATGTGCTGGTCAAAATCAGAAGCTGTGGTTCAGTAACAAATAGCAAAACAGCTTGCCCAGAAAGATAGGCATGTAGAAAATGCATGCACATGCAGTGTGTGTGTGCAAAATGAATGCACGCACGGACGTGCACACACACATACTTATGTGGTTTTCCAGTAGAAGAGACTGGTGTTGATATGAGCAAATTTTTATATGTCTTTTCTCAAAATCTCATTGCATATTTGTCCTTTTTTATTAAATTTATGTCAGTGCTTCTGGAAATAATGGAGGTGGGTAACCTCTGTTAAAAATTAGGAATTATTATTGTATTGTAGTATATTATATTGCATTACATTTTGTTGTATTATACTGTATTGCACTGTACAGAACCAACAGCTGGCAGAAGCTGTCTCTTCCTGCAGCTTTGAAAGAGATGCTACCCTACCTTCTGCAGCTCCTTACCGAGTCTAAAAACCTGCCCCAGAAAGCTGGGAAAAATACAGAAGCATATTTTCAGTGCCGGAGAAGACTGTAGCAGAGAAGAAAAGAAATTCCTGGTGCTAGTGCTGGCTGCATAGGTGGAATTATTAATATATTATTAATTATTATGCTAATTCTCAGCTGTGTTATATTATCTGAAGCAAAGGTCTGTTAATCTTTAATCCTGGATTTGTATAACAGGTTCATTGTGTGCTTTTAGTGTTCTACTGTTTTGAATTAATTTTAATGATATAGTTAGCAGTTTGTGTGCTACTTTTAGTGGCTAAGTGGGATGATAATGATGCAGATGATGATGGTGGTGATGCATTAAGAGATCAGGTACATTGGTGGTGCATCCAACCCACCCCTCAGTGTTTGCTGTTGGCTGACTAATTTGTATACAGAATGATGCATGTAGGTTCCAAATGGCATGATCTATACAGAACAAAGTAGAATGCATTGATTGTTCATTACACTTATCATGGACCCTGCATGTTAGCCCTTGATGGAAAGGTGGTATGAGAGCCAGTCTAGTGTAATAGATGTATTGTGTGATGCTGTGATGAGAAAGCTGGATTGGGGTCTGGGAGATCCAGTTTCAAGTCACCATTGAGCCATGGAACTGACTGGTGATCTTGGGGCAGTGCCTTTTTCCCTATGCAGTCCTGACTTCAAAGTGCTATGGTGAAGATTAAGAGAAAAGGGGGAGAGCTATGTACACCCCTTGAAGAAACACAGGATATGCATATTACAAGTGAGCAAGCAAGCAAAGGTCACACAAAATATTTCCATTATACTGTTGGGGATGAGATCAGGATAGTAAGTGATCAAGACACATAAGCCTAATCTCAGTCTGCCATCTCTGCACTCAAGTGAGCAGTACTCAGGCAGAATATAAAAAATATAAATAATTATAAATTGTATGCAAAGGTTAAATAAACAAAGCATTTTCTGTAGGTGAGTAGGTCCTCTCTCTCTCTCTCTCTCTCTCTCTCTCTGAGCACTTTGCTCTGCAGTTTGTTTAGTGCAAGGGTTGGCAACCAAGGGAAGTCCAAGGGGCACACTTGCACCATTTTCTCCCCCTTTGCCCTGACCCTCTCCACTGCCATTAAGGTCACATCATATCCAGTCTTGTTGAAGTGTTGGAACGGGCTAAAACAAAACATGGGTGTATCCCACACCTTGTTTAGCTGACAATCATGGCCCCACTGAGAGCCATGAGTCTTCAGTTTTCTGCTTTCCCGCCACCCCACCCCTCCAAAAAAAGAACTGAAAGAGATACTGGCTATGACTTGCAGGCTGAAATTTCCCTATTCATGTTTTACAAGGTGAATACAGAAGACTTAAGGGATGCATTACTTTCCTTCAGAAGAAGAAAATCAAACAGGTTGGGAGTGCCGTGTCATAATTAGCAGTTGGTCAAATAATACGTAATCTCCATTTTGTATACTCAGCAGTGTGCACTTTAGTCCTGGGAAAACACTGAACCTCCTCAGATGAAATGCTTCTACCATTCTGACTGAGGATTTTATTTGTATAGCTCTTGGAGCAACTCATAAGAAAACAAATCCAGCCAAGTGCTGTTGGAAGGCATTTAAGCTTTACAGAAATCACCTCTGAAGACACTGAACACTTGGAATTGAAAGGAAAAAATTATATAAAATGATGGTCATGTTGACTTCATACACTCAAACATTTCACAAGCAGCACAGTTCCCACCCCACCTCAGGATTCCCGGCAGAAACATTCACACAGGGAACCTCAATATTACCCATTGATTTTGTCAAGTGCTACCTGCAGAACCAGATCTTAAGTCAAGACTTTCTCAGTAAGCGAGGCAATCATACCCCTGGCCCCCCTCCTCTCCCCTCAGTTGACATCTCTATTAGGCTCCAATCTATCTGCTAAAGGAGCATACAAGACAAGAAAGGACATTTTGTAGTGTTTACCTCCCTTTTCAACCATTTTTAAAATCATTATCTTGCTATTCTATTAAATTGTATTTATTTTGGGATCATGATGTTGTTAGGTACTTTAGCCTGCCTCTTAAAAGGGGAATGCAAAATGATGATGACGATGATGGCAGCAATGGCTATAACAATCTCTTCCTTCTTTTTTCTCTTGTCTGTTCCCATTTGTCTGAAGAGGGAAGTTGAACAGGAAGTGACACCAAGGAATCACAGACCCAGGAAATCCTAGGATTAGCAATTGCCTCCAACGTTCTTTCTTCTTCCTGTTTCTATGGCCATGTGGTTCTGTTGCTAGTTGTTTCATCCAAAGTTGATACTGGCAGAAAGCATTCAAAATGTAGGCTGTGCCTGGTGAGGCCCAAAGGCAATAACTGGCTCATATCACTTGTCCCATGCATACGCTTTTCTGCAGAGTCATATCACAAATTTATTTTTGCATCCTTGCTGTCCCAGTGCTTATTCTTCTTAGATCAAGTTGTTTTACGCCTCTGTTGTTGCCAAATGCTTATATCCATGCTGAAAAACATGATCAAGAAGTTTGTGGGAAGGGCTGTTATTGTTCCTATGCTAGCTCTCCATTTTAGTGCTGTTATTATGCTTTTGATCCCAACTGGAGTACACAGCTCTCTGTTCATGGTGTGGCTATGGGATCTGGGGCACCGAACTGCAGTGGTTCTAGACCTTCTTGGAGGGATAACATTCAGAAGGTGATGATGGCAGGTGGCTGTTTGACATTCTGGTCATTGGCTTGTGAAGTTCCTCAGGTCTTGTTCAATATTTACATGAAATCCCTGGGAGCAGTCAACGAGAATTTTGGGTTCTGGCATACTAATGGCACTCACCTTTATTTCTCCTCTCCACCTAACTACAAGGAAGCTGTTTCTGTATTAAATTAGACTCTTATCAGTAATGGACTGGATGAAGGTGACAAAATGGAAACTTAATCCAAACAAGACAGGGGTGCTCCTGGTCCGTCATAAGGCAAATCAGGGAAGAGAGATTCAGCTTGTCCTAGATAAAGGTACACTTTCTCCGAAATCACAAGTTTACAGCTTGGGAGTATTCCTGGACTCAGACCTGAATCTGAGACGCCTAGATTTTGGCAGTGGCCAGCCATACATTTGCACAGTTAAAACTAGTATACCAGTTCCTAGAGATATCAGATCTGGCAGTGGTAACACAAGCCTTGATTACATCCCATTTGGATTGTTGCAACATACTCTGTGTTCTTCCTCACCCCTGGGGCAGGCAAAGATCTTTTTATTTAGGCAGCCATTTGATTCATAAATCATGCAGTAGAAAGTTTTTTGAAAGTGGAGTGCTGTGCTTTTATCTTTTAAATTATGTTTTAAAGGTACTTAAACTGATTTTAACTATGTGCTTTTTTAACAGAATTGATTCTTTAATTGTTTTATAACTTCCGTAAAATAAGATTTATGCTCAACTTCGTTTTAAATGATTGTAAGCTGCTAGTGTACCAGAAAAAAAATGGGATGTAAATAATAAATAAATAAATAAATCATTAGGGCATGTAATGAGAAAAATGATCTCTCCAAAGGAAGAGAGCTCTGTAATTTTGAGTAGACACCAAATACTCCCTTTTAATGTCAGCATGGTACAGTAGCTTGAACTCTGAGAGACTGGAGAACCCTGTTCAGCCACAGAAACCAGTAGGTGACTTTGGGCAATTCATACTTCCTCCTCAGAAGAAGGCGGCAATGGCAAACACCCTCCAAAGACATTTTGCCAAGAAAACCGTATCTTAGGGTTACTATAAGTTAGAGTCAACTTGAAAGCACTTTACAACACAAAAAACATTCCCTATGGATCTTAAGAGCTTGCCATGGAACACAAGGGGATCTAATACTCTCATCTAGAGAGTCTTAGAAGTTTTATGATTTTGAGGTGCAAAGCTATGCCTTTATTGGCTGCATCTGGACGTACCATCCAAAATGCTGAACTTATTTTAGGGATGGGATTCAGCACTTTGGGTAGCTTCTTTAGAGTTCACACTAAACCTTGGAGTGGACTTCCCATCCTAACAACATGGGAATCATTGGCCAACAGGGAGTGTGTCCATCTTTGAGTAACACAAGCTGGGGTTAATCTAAATTGACAGTGGAAGCTTCCAAATTCTTCCTTACATCTGTACTGGAAGACAAGGTAGAGATGAGCCTGAGTGGAGCTACATTTGTTCTTGTAATGCTGAGCTATGGTTTAGTATTGTGCCTGAAGCTGCCCATTGTGTAGTAAACAGCATATAACTCTCATTCATCTGAGTGTTTGCTTGCAACATTTTATTGCACTCCTTGTGTTCCTCTCCAATATTAGCTCACTATAAGGTTGACTTTTACTTTGCATTGTTGCCAAAGTATTTTTGGGGCACCAGGGAGCTTTTTTGCCTGTCTTTCACTATGCTATAGCTCTTTTGACTTTTATTTAGAAAATCCGTTAAAGTTCATAACACAACTGAATCCATATTTGCAATGAGGGAATTGGAGATAAGTAATGTGTCTGATAAATGGGAAACTGCCCCAGGGTGCCAGGAGATTACTGTAATTTTTGAAGAAGGCAGTTTATTTTTAGGTGGAATTTATCCTAGTATTATCTTAGTCTGCAGCATTACAAGGAAGGGAAAGTGACACAGTGGGGACCTTGTGCAGAGAGAAGAAGCATTCTGCTGCAGAAGCCATAGAAAAGCTGAAGAGCGCCCTTGGAAGCAAGTAGGTTTTTGATCATTGCCGGTTCTCTAGCATGATGATGGAAGGAGTTTATTTAGTAGGCATGAACTAATAATGCGTGAAGAACGCAAGGATTCATGTTCAATATTGACAACTCTACAGTTCTATGGCCCGGGAAATAGCTAGACAGGCTTCAAAAAGTCCATAATGTCTACCTACTTGCAATATCTATAGCTATACTTCTTAAACCAACAATTTTACCTTTTAAATTCTATATTTAGCTATATGCATTTGTATTTATACCTCAATGTGAATATCTTTAGCTGCTAACCACATCTGCTTGAGCAATATTTGTCATCCTAATTTCATCTTGGTTACTTTCACACAGGAATTAAAATAGTATTTCCATGTGGCGCTTAATTTTAGTACTTTTTGTACAGCAATGCCCATCTCTTGTTGTGAATAAAGTTTTTCCATTAAGTTTTTCAGAACTAAGGCCATTTCTGCACTACACTGTTATAGTGCTATTATTCCACATTTAACATCCTATGGAATCCTTGGGTTTGCAGTTTAGGGAGGAGCCTTTAGAATTCTCAGCTGGAGAGCTCTTTGGCCTCAGTAAACTACAAGCCCCAGGATTCCACAGGATGTTGAAAGTGGTATAATAACATTATAAAAGTGAAGGGTGAAAATGTCCAAAGTCCTGTTTGGCAAAGAATGCCCAAATCTTAACTAGTGGTCTGCTCCTTGCAGTTTCTGCCATTAATGTTGTCTGCTCAATGCATATCAATTCATTCTCACTAGAGAATAAAATCCAATGAACACACTGTGACCAATTTATGGACACCACAAGGCCTGTATAGTTCAATCCCCTGGCATGCAGAAATGCACAACTAAAACACTTTTGAGAAATGGTTATCCAGCCTCTCTTTAAAAGCTTCAAAAGAAAGAGAGTCCATTATCAACCGAGCTCATCCCACTATCAAACAGTTGTTATAGTCAAGAAGGTCTTCCTAATGTTTACACGGGATCAGTTTTCTTATAAATTTTAACCCTTTGGTTCATGTTCTGCTTTCTGAAGCAGCAAGTTTGCAAAACAAGTTTGACCACTGGCATATGTGGTGGGACTGCCCAAGCGTTAGCTCCTTCTGGGATTTAATTATTCGAGAACTCTCTTTTCCTTTATATTAAAGATGCCAGTTGTGAAGGACAGGAACGCCCTTACTGCACTATAGCTCGATAACACATTGTCCTGGCAGGATTCCAGCAGTGCCCTTGCCAGGATGAGATCAGGGCCTGAATGCTCCCCACTGCACCCAGTTGGCTGCTGGCGGATGGGAAGCATCAGACACACTTGTCTTCCTTCCACAGTAGAGAATCAATGGCAAGTCCCTTTCCTCACCTCTTCCTGCACTATACTGTGGAAGGGAGCTCCCTCAAGCTCTTCTGCACTTACTACATTCCCGCAGCCAACAGGATCATCACAGGAAAGGGGGCCATTACTGTTTTTTTTTCCTGGTAATGGTATAGGGCATGACAGCAGTGGACAGGGACATGACAGCACCTGGTCAACAATGATGTTGTGTGATGGCATGCATCCCACACTGGAAGCAATGTGTTGCCATGCTGGGATGATGATGTGGTGAGGTAAGAGCCTAGGTCTTTTTGAAGGAGATACTAACAGACTTTTATATAAAGACCTTGCAGTATTTTGCACTGTGGCAGCTCGATTGGTAATAGCTCAAGGATGGAAAGATAATCACAGTTATTTACTAAACTTATCGTATAAAAAGATGTGATTTATGGGTATTATGGAAAAAATGTCCCATAGTATCTTATTATGTAAAATTAAAATTAAACCAGATACATTTTCCTTAAATTGTTAGCCATTTATTCAATATGTTAATGATTAAAACACAGGTACTAGTGTTCCAGATAAATAGAGGGTAGAATGGCCAAAATAACTGCAATTTGGTTGAAACACACTTATTACTTAAATGAGGACATTAACCAAGTCAGAGAAATCATGCTGACTTCCTGCATGCATTAATTTATCTACTGAGAAATACTTCCTTTAATTTCCACAGAGGGACCACTCATGGGACAACGTGCTTCCTATTTAGGGGAAGATCCTAAATATATTTGCATTCATGGTGTTTTTGCATTCACGTTTTGCATTCATGATCCCCACATATTCTCCAATTTGGAGGATGCATAGGAACCGTGAAAGTTCCTCAATCCCACTTACCAGGCAGCAGCCACTGCAATCAACAGGGGTCTGTTTCCTTGTTGAGTGGGAAGCAGGTGACTGATATTCCCAATATTCCCCCTTGTACAAATGATCTCCAGTGGGAGAGGGAATTGCAACAGGGATCCTGCCTGTCACAACGGAGATTGCTCACAGGAGGAATGGGGTAGGGCCATTAGCCACAGCTTCCCAATCAACAGAGAGATTCCCATTGATTGTATTGGCTGCTTCCTGGAAAGTGGGAACTGGGGGACTTGGCTCAGGAGTCACTGAGCAGTTGCATAACTTCAGTGGTTACACTGGTAATTTTAGGGAATTCTAGCCAAGATTTGGCCAGTACATCTGCCTTTAAATGTTGAAGTTTTATGTAAGCTATGCAACACTTGCATGTACAGTGATGTAACCTAGGATTTTCAGTTGATATTTTATTGGAGCTCTCACCAGCAGTTTCTTTACAGTAGGTGGCTGAGAGAAAGCAGTGACAGGCAGCTTAGTAACAGCATTATCAAGTCCTGAGGGTAACTTTCTTTGATTGCCAAGTTTTAACTGAAACAAACCACAAAAGGCACACAACTATTCCCATTTTACTGCCTCTTTAGTGAAGAGACCTTCTTTAGTTAATATGGCATCCTGATTAATGTTGCACTCTGTGATAAAAGATGGGGTATCTTTGTTTTAATAAATATAATCGATAATACAAATAATAAAGGAATAATAAATTCTGATTGTGTAAGATACGTAGATTCTTTACTTTATATGGCAATGTCCATCCCAGATTGCACCTTAACAGTTGATACATTTGGATCCATTAAAGGTTTGATCTTGTTTGGTTTGTCAACCCAGCGTACATTGTCAACTAAGCAGTCCTCTGCGTGCACCATCCTCCCCTCAAAAAAAAAAAAGCTGCAGTTTCTGAAAAATCAACTGTTACTGGCTGAGATATATGGTCTCTTCTTTAAAACTATCCAGGTTTTGAAAACACGATGACATGCTGAGATTGAAATCTTCAAAGCAAATCCTT
The DNA here is from genome assembly GCA_948474755.1 of Ctenosaura bakeri. Lineage (NCBI taxonomy): Eukaryota > Metazoa > Chordata > Lepidosauria > Squamata > Iguanidae > Ctenosaura > Ctenosaura bakeri. The sequence continues at coordinate 75,708 of CAOLHI010001413.1, forward strand.
GCAAAACCCTTTGAAGTTATTAGCTCTAAATGGCCCAAAAGAATCAGAGGCACAGATTTCTGAAGTTATTCTGTTATGGAATATAATTGATTATCTAATCAGAAAGGTCCAAGAGGTGTTCTGACAGTAAACACAAGTTACCAAATGGTATTTTTCTTCCCACCGATAGTGCAGTGAGATGCTGCAAAACTGAGGAGCACTGCTGGGTATAACCCTTATTACTAGCTTCCCTCTTATGAAAAAAGAAGAAGTGTTCTCATTGGAAATGCAGCTACAAGGAATCTTGCAGCAGACAAGTAGCTATGCATCCATTCCCTACAGTTACCAGAAACAGTTATAGTTCCCTACAGTTTCCTTGGTTTTACAAAGTATGGACAAGCTGAATGGTACTTTTCAGCTTTCCACTCTATTCCTGTTGGCAGAAAGCAATTTCCATTTTGCTGCCAAAACAAAGATGTATCAGAACATAAAGCCAAACACAAAGAGTTGCAATTTGCCCATGCTGACTGATTTTCAGTTTGGTGAAAAAATTTATAGATCAATGCTTTTTCAACATGACAAGATAGCTGATGTGGCAGGCTAATCTACTGTCTCCTTTTCTTACTGTTTTGCTCTTCACATATATGCTCAGTGAGTGATTCTGGAGGCATCTTCTTTACCTTGCCTATTGTATATAATATAATATATATTATATGTGCTTATATTATATATAAGCACACGTAGCTACAGGTGAATCTTTATTGCATTGTTTATTGAAGACTTGTTGCTGCAACCAAGCACTGAAGGTCTTTCTCCAGCTTTCCTTCACCATCTTCTCCATGTCAATGCTGCACAAAACCTTCCATCTAAACCAGTGGTTGTCAACCTTCCTAATGCCGTGACCCCTTAATACAGTTCCTCAAGTTGTGGTGACCCCCAACCATAAAATCATTTTCGTTATTATTTATTTATTTATTTATTTATTTATTTATTATTTAGTTAGTTATTTCCAACATCAAATAGATTGGAAACACTGCCCTAAATCACTGCTCTGGATAGATTTCTAATGCCTAAAAACTGGTAACCCTCCCCCTTTTTAAGCACAGAAAGCGTCCATCAATGCCAGAATTAAGGCAGTAGTTCTAGTTCTGAATGTTGGGTTTCCACAGTTCAAAAAGCCAGTCACTCCCAAAGGCAATGCCGAAACAGCCCACATTTTACGTGAGGTGCAGGGAGGAAAGGACAGGGAGAGAGGAAAGATGACGGCGGCATAAGCAGACGCGTTTTGTTTCCCTCCCTCCCTCCCTCCCTCCCTTAAAGGGAGTGCGGACGCTGAACATACAAAAAGCGAGGAATGCAAGACAGTCAGGGCGAAGAACATAACACGTGCGTGTGGCAAGCGCCAAGGGTCCACGCACAACAAAAGCGAGAGGAGAAAGTAATCCTGGCTATTTCTGCACTAGACTGTTATAGCGCTATGATTCCCCTTTCACCATCCTATGGAATCCTGGGGTTTGCAGTTTGAACTGCAAACCCCAGGATTCCATAGGATGGTGAAAGTGGAATCATAGCGCTATAACACTGGAATGTGGAAATGACCAAAGTCCACAGGATGGATCAAAGCAGCGCTTTCGGGTCAAAAAAACAAAACAAACAAAAAAACCCAACCAAGGAGCCTCAGGGGCTCTTGCTACACAAACTGAAGCCCTTGGCTGACGCCCCCTGCTCCTTTCCCGACCGAGTTCTCGGTCTCGGAGGGACCGATCTCCCCCGTCGGATGGCAGATCCGCCGCAGGAAAGTTTCCCCCTTTGCCTGCCAGACCAAAGGCGACAGCCACACCGACAACTCCCACGGAGTGGCGTGCCCAGAATGAATGGACGACCGGGCAATCACCGCTGCTGCAGCCCCGCCACTTTGGGAAGCAAGTGGAGCCCAGCTGCTCGCTCGCCCCGGGAAGCAACTCTGTTTGCTGGCATGAATAAGCGTGAAGCGAAGAGGGTGAGGGGACGGGGTCTTACCTCCCAGACGTCCCACTGCAGCGCCATAAACCCTGAATGGGAAGCCCTGTGTGTGTGTGTGTGTGTGTGTGGTGCAGGCGCGAACGTCCAAGCAGCGCCCAGCTGCTCACTTGCCCAGCCAAGCAACTCTGACTCTGCAAGCCGGCATGAAGGGGAAAGGAACACTGAAGGGGAAGCCTTCCGTGTGTGTGTCTGTGTGTGTGTGTGTGGTGCGGGCACAAGTGTCCAAGCAGTGCCCGGCTGCTCACTCGCCCCGACAAGCAACTCTGACTCTGCAAGCCAGCATGAAGGGGAAAGGGAACACTGAAGGGGAAGCCCACTGTGTGTGTGTGTGTGTGTGTGGTGCAGGCGTGAGTGTCCAAGCAGCGCCTGGCTGCGCCCGGCTGCACGCCTCCTCTCCTCACCTCTGCCTTAACACTCCGGCTCCAGCTCTCTCCTCTCGGTGTCCTCACCTCCGCCTTACCATTCAGGCTCCAGCTCTCTCCTCCCGCTCTCCGTACCTCCAGCTCCACCTCAGGCTCCTCCAGTGCTTTCCCACCAGGCAGGGAAAGACGGGGAAATGCCCAGCATGCCTCCTCTCCCCTCCTCCCAGCGCAGGGGTCTCAGAAGCACTGCTCCCATTGGCTGTGAGGCCACCTTCTTTTAAAGGGGGGGGCAGGATTGAGGAGCGGCGACCCCTGTGAAATGGCCGTTCGACCCCCAAAAGGGTCCCGACCCCCAGGTTGAGAACCACTGATCTAAACAAAAGACAATAAAGAGTTGGGGGTGGGCTGGACTGGACTCCCATAAAAAGACCTTTTCTTTCCTTTCCTTTTTTTTTCTTTTTGTAAAAAGTTGCTCCTCTATCAGAAGCTTTGTTAACCAAGGCATACCTCTAATATGTTAACATCTGTGTAAGTCTCTTCAAGAGAGAGTTTGTACAAATAATAGAGTTTTGAGCTATTACAGAATACAGAATACAGAATGCTCCTGGACATTTGGGCCAGCCTTTCTACATATACAATTTATTAACCTTCTGTAACTTCTGGACCAATCCTACCATTGGGCAGAGTGGATTAGGGTGTCACGAAAGGACATCAAATTGTTTTTCTTTTAAAATTAGTTATTTTATTTTTACTGCCAGGGCAGGTTAGAAGTTGTTGTGTGATTTAGTGCCTCATGTACCAAAATGAATTGGTGGGCTTAAGGAATTATTTGCATGGATTTGGGTCACCAAAAAGGTCTCAGATAGCAAAATGTCTTGGTATGGCCCTGTGTACCTGCTACAGAGCAAAATAAATAAGATACTGGCAGTAACACATCTGCTATACCACCCTTCTTCCACATTGTGTATTTTGTAAAATATCCTAAATTAACTGAGCACACCAGGGAAATGTGAGATAACAGAGGCTTGCCTTTGATTTTCCTTAACTATCCCCTTTGTGCCTGTTCTCACAAACCAGGATGCCACAAAGTCAAGTGTTCTTCCAATGCTGTTAGTAGATTTCATAAAGCCAATTTATGTCTGTGTGGTGGGCCTTTCTGCCCTACACTGTTATAGTGCTATTATTCTACTTTCAACCTCCTGTGGAATTCTAATGTTTATAGTTTACTGAGGCCAAGGAGCAACCTGGCTGAGAATTCTAAATGCCCCTACGGACACTGCAAACTCAAGGATTCCATCGGAGGTTGAAAGTGGAATAATAGCACTAAAGCAGTGTAGTGCGGAAAGGCCCTATGTGTTGCAGTCTAACTGATAACATTCATTCAGTTCTTCATTACAGTTCTTTCTGAAGTTTCCACAGCTTCAGCAGGAGGTAAGTCTAGCATTGTATTTTTTTAGTGCAGTTGTTCCCAAATCCACAAGGCCAGGTGTTTTGGACTTCAGTTCCCACCATTCCTTACTGTTGGCCAAGTTGTCTAGAGCTTCTGGGAGTTGAATTCCAAAATACCTGGAAGACCAAAGTTTGGGAACCACTGTCTAGTACTACAAGACAAAACAATCCTTCAGTCAGAAATGACCTTTGTTTTGGTTAATCACATGAGATGAACTGTTTAGTCAGAGCTTTTTTCAGTCTTTAGGCCATTTCATGGCAAATCTTTTGGCAGCTTAATTACAGGCAGATGCTGTGGCTCCTGTAATTACATAGAAGCCTCCCATCTTGTCATCATGCTTAATTAGAGATGCTGAGCTACAGTTCTGTCCTGTGGAAGGTGTTTCTTGGATCAGTTTTGAACAAAATATTTACCAGTTGCATGGCATACTAAATGAGTTTGCTGGGATTCAGTTCTTCAGCAACAGAAAAATCTTGACATTAATAGAATTGGATTTTAATCCTCTGTCCCCATCCATCCATCCATCCTTCCTTCCTTCCTTCCTTCCTTCCTTCCTTCTCTCTTTCTCTCTTCCTTCCTTCCTTCCTTTCTTCCTTTCTTCCTTCCTTCCTTCCTTTTAAGAAAGCCAGATTGGGATCTCAGTTGGTTTTAGCTGCTTTTGATTAAATATGCATTGCACAGCTACTACAGCTGAGATAAGTATCTGCAAGACAAACTTGAAAGGCACAGCTTCAGATTTCAGATCAGGTGAGTGTTGAGATTTGCTCCCACTTTTTTGGTTCCTTGGGAGATTACCTTCATCTTTATTTACCCCAACATCTTCATTTATGCAAGGAAGGAGTTCTTTATGTCAGAAAGGTTAACGAGGCTGCTCAGTTTAAATGGATAGAGGTAATTGGATCAATGTGCTCCAGTATGTTGGAAATTCTCTGCGTTACTCTCCCTGCTAGGGACAAATGGGTTGAACCTCCTTAGGAGAAATTAATAGAGAAGGGATATAGGTGGAGTTCTTTACTTTAAACATAAGTGCAGATGGCTCTGTAGAAGACACCCTCATGGACATTGTGTATTACAGTGCCTTGCAGTTCTGGTTTACCAGTGATTGGAAAAAGAGGGTCAAAAGCCTCTGTACTTCACCAGCTGCTGGCATAGACTAACAACTGGGTGGGAATTAGGTTCATTCCTTGTGCCTCAGGGCACAGAGACTGTTGTGCAGAAACTAGCTGCAGTCTGCACTGCTGTTTGCTGATGACCTCGTTGCCCTGTGGAGAAATTTACAGACTTTTGCCAGGTGTAGCTGCAGCTGCAGTGCAAAGAAGGGCTTTCACAGTGACATCTTTTATCTACCTACCTACCTATAGATAGATCACGTAGCTATTGCAATAGATACATACACATACACCCTGCGAAAGCACAGGGGATTTTTCAAATACCCTTTCAGGCAAGTTTGTTCTTGATTCTGGAAGGATGCAGTTAATCTCATTAAACCATATAGTTATTATAGTGACTGACGTCACAGAATATTGATGTCTTAAACCAAAACGTTTCAGTTTTTCTCTTCTTCTTCTGTGTTATAAAGAAAAGATATAGACTGAATAAGAAAGCTTTGTACAGGCATCAAAAATGGAGGAGTGGGCAAACTAAATTTGCAACCTTATTTTGTGGTTTTCTGGATGAGACAGCTGGTGAACCAAATTCATGGAAAGAGTCAATGGCAGTGGTTAAATATGGAGACTACAGGAGGAATACATGCAAGCTTAATAGGGCCACCTTTTTTTAAAAAAAATCCTGAAGTATATGAAAGAGATTATAATCTTTTCCCCCCAACCCAGTGCTTTTATATTTGGAATAAATAACAGGCTTCCCTTCTCCTGTGTTTCTCCTTTAATGCCCCCTTTCTTCCAGTCATTTTTTTTTTTTTAATCAAAGGGGGAAATTTTCCATTTCTTTGCATGGAAACAATCTAGTCTATTTAGACTGAGAGATTTATTTCCAGGAATGAGATACAAATCAGGCCCACTACTTAAGGATCAACCAGAAATGCTTGATATAAAATGATAATGAGCTACAGCAGGCCCTTCAATTCTGTTTCAGTTCTGAGTTCACCTGTCAAACCCCAGAAACACTGACAGATATTGAAGCGTTCACACTTAAAGCTTAAGGCCTTACTGAAGGGTTTCACTTCTGTGATATATATATATAATATTATAATAATATTAATTAATGGATGGGAACAGCCCTAGGACTGAAGAGAAGAGATACAATTGTTTAAGATAGGTACTATTTTATTAGGAGGGAGTTGTATAGCTGGGGTTTTGCAACAGAGAAACCCCTGTCATGCGTACTCACCAGTCTGTCCTCAGAGGATGGTGAGATGTAATGTTAACCCACCAGTCTAACTTAGTTTAACTAACTATGAAGTAACATTAACCCACCGGAGGGTCTCCATGGAAGACCTCAAATTCCAGGCATGCTCAAGTGGTCTTTCAGATATCCTGACCCCAAACCATTTAGGGCTTTGCGTATCAAATCTGACCTTATACTGAATCTGAAAGGTGGTGCAAGACTGGTGAAATGTGGCCTTTAAAGCACACACCCAACAAAAATGTCAATGTCACATTTTGCACTAGCTGAAGCTTCCAGACACTTCAAGGGCCGTTTCACATAGAACAGATGACAGTAGTCTACTAAGGAGATAATTTAGGTATGAATAGGCATGATGCATGAAATTAAGCTGGGTAGAGGCACTCCTGGTCACAGCAGTCAGCTAGCCTTCCAGGAGCAATGCTGGGTCCAAGAACACAGCCAAGCTGTGAACCTGGTCTTTTAGAAGGATAGCAAGTGATAATCTCAATTGCGGGTTAGTCTTCTTATAGACCCACAGAATTTCTGTCTTGTCTGGAGGAGTCTCAGTTTATTCACCCACACATGGGAAATGGCTCAAGTTTTACCCAGCCTTCTTGGCATCAGTAGCAAGAGACAGATAGAAGTGGGTATTATCAGAAAAGTGTGATTCCTCTCCCAGTCCCAGATTACCTTCTCCAGAGACTCCATACAGATAGTGAAAATGATAAAAGGCAATACTGAGCTCTATGTCTTTTGTTTTCTTTATTAAAGTAATTTTCTTCTTTTTTTTTTAATCTGTAGTGGTTTCTGAGAGCTAAGATACAGATCAGAAGTGGACAGAATTCAGGCATGTGGGACTTTGTTTATTTCCCCAAATATCCCTACTCCACCATCTGGAACCAAGTGCAGCTCAGCTGGACCTTATATTTTATTTAAATTTGCCACCTTCCTCAACCTGATATACTTGATTCTGCAAATGCATATCCAACCTCAGTTATCCCTTGATAATCACCTCTCTGACTGAAAAGGAACCCTCTTCTAATTTGTCATCTAAATTTGATCTTATTCCTTAATACTTGTTGGCCTATGGTCTTCATCTTCCAAGCCCATTTCTCCTTTCTGGCAATTCTGAGTACAGATTTCCATATAGATTGAAGACTATCAGCATTTCCACACTATGGCCCTTTCTGCATGATATTTGCCATGTGAAAGGGCACCTGGAGCATCACGCAATTGTGAGGAGCAATCTGCATGATGCACTCACAATTGTGCAATGCTCCAGGGGCTGGCATGCGCCGATCGCGCGCCTTTTTATTTTTGGCTGGAAGCTTTGTAACAAACATTGCTCCTGGGCTCTGCGCGCACTTACCTGGTGTGTGGAGCCTCCGTAGCCGTGCCGGCCATGCTTCCTGCCCCAGCGCACCCTGGGAAACTCCCAGGCTGCACTGTGGAAGGAAGAGGCGGGGCTCTCGTGTGAGCAGGCAGCTCGTGTGGAGCTGAAGCAGCAAGGACATGAGAGCCTCTCGCTGGAGGCTGCTCATGTGATCCCCGCACCCCAGCGCCGGAAAAAGATAAGGTACAGAAAAAGCCTGTGACATTCTCCCACATTGTCCCATTACAATCCCGACGGCACCTTTGCCAGGAAGAGAGTGTGACAGGAATGCTCCCCTCCACACCTGACTGTCTCCCAGAGGAAGGGAGTGCAAGGGACATGTGTCTGCCTTCTGCAGCACAGCTGGGCTCTTTTCCATACTGCGCTGGAGGAGGAAGCACCTCCATTGAGCTTCCTGGCAGGTAAGTATGGGAGCATTGCATGATCATGGGCACTTAACAGATTTAATATGTGAAGCGAATAACCCGTGATCGTGACACCTGGGGACATGATGGCAAGGGGACTGCAATGACACTGTGCAAAAGCTCAAGCTGCAGACTGCTGCCATCCTGTCCCCATAGTGGGACTGCATCGCCATGTGGAAATGGCCTATGTGCTAATCTGTGAGTGAATCATGACCCATAGGAAGTTACAATTTTGACAGGAGGAGCATGGGGATGGGATATTTTTATTTCTTTCCACCTGTTCTATTTTCTTGTTTAAAAGACTTTTCCCACACAGGGTTACCCCTACCATTCAGTAGGAAGTGTGAAGTAATGTCTTCAGGTGCTGGCAGGTCCTCCTCCACAGCCATGCCCCTCTGTTGGAAGACAGAGTTGTATATGCTGCACGATTTGTTCTTGACTCCCTAAACTAGCCTACTTCTCTCAGATGTTTAGGACAGTGTCCTATCATCGTAAGATCCAATTCTGGGTTTAGTTACCTCCTACACTAATGTGGTTGGGGTGCCACGTCCACAGCAAAATGTCTGGGTAAGGCTCTGTCCTGTTGTTTGTCATGCAGGAGTGGGCACAGATACCTGTCTGGCATACTTTCATGACCACATTTCACTAAAGAAAATACAAAGGAAATCTCCTTTCATGCATTCTTGAGGTAAGCTAAGAACAAATCAGGAAACATTACTACAGAAACAAGCTTGTGTCTTTTTCTTTTGTAGCCTCCCTTGTTATGTGTAAGAATGCCTAAAGATGCCTGAAATTGATGGCTCTTTCAAAGATGTGGCAAAAGCCTCAGCATTTAAGAGGATACACCAAGTAGTTTTCTCTGAAAACTGCTTAGAGGAAATTGAGGCTTGTCAACCATCACTCTTTGCATGAGAGTACAAACCACATCCTCCTAGCAATGCTGTGTGAAAAGTTCCCTACCCTCCCATTCATGGATTCTGAGAAGGGCCAGTGTTGTTAACTTGAAAACTTCTAGTACAGTATTATGACTCCAATCCTGATATGACATATTTGCCTTATCATTTGCATGTGCCCTTTGATCCTGAACAATTGCTTAGGCTCAATGAGTCACGCTTGGAAGAGATAAGATTGTTTCAGCTCTGGGGAAAAGAACTCATTTCCTGTTTAGGTTGAGAAAAGCCAGTGTATCCCTACCCTTCAGTAGGAAGTCAGTCCCAGAACAGGACGAATGTGAAGCTGTTAATGAGCGAGGAACTAAGGACTTTTTCTTCCCTTACTAGTGGTGAAGGGTGGTTTCATCACTATCTTTTATTGCTGTACTAGCAGAAGTACCTAATTTGACTTGAATTCAAAGCCTGTAATACCACCCATCATTCTCGGTTTCTTTCTTTTCTCTCTTTCCCTGCCTCCCCTTTTCAAAATCATCTTGCTGGTATTCCTTATTCTCTACTACAGTATTTGTTCAGCCTGAACCAGCTTTGGATAGGTTACAACCCTCTTCCTTTCTTTGGTCACCTTTCTCTTTCTCTCTTCTGTCACCGTGAACTGTTAATCTTTCTTGCTTGTGTTTCTCTCTCCACACCTCATTCAGATCCCCCCTACCTTTACCAGGAGTTTCTTTCTCTGCTTCTCTGGTAGAGTTGTCATATTGCAGTTTCCCAAATCCAAGCAGCCACTTTTGCATATTATGCACATTGGCTGTCCCTAGAGCCATGGTGGGTCTTACCCTACCCTCAAGTTTTTTCTCTCCCCACCAAGTTTTTCTCCCACCAAAGATGGCCATCAGCACTCCAGAGCTTACAAGGGGCATCATTAACTGTTTTGTCTCCCTTCAGAATGTGCAACCCTTTCATGAAAATTGGAAGTGACATTTTCAAAAGGTTATGAGGTTCATTTTATTAACAGACTTCAGGAAGTTCTTTAAATGTCCAGTCTTCTGAGCACTGTTGGGTAGTCTCATTTTACCTTTGAACTGAAATGTAGAAGAAAGTGGGCCATCTAGCAATGTCCTAAGAATTCAACAAGGGGTGCTCACAGTTTTTTGAGAATAGGCTATCCCAACTCCATTCTGTTTTATCCCGTTCAGAGTACGTTACTTTTGAACAGTGTTCCATCATGTTATTCAGTGCTATGCTGAAAACAGGGAACAATGGATGTTAATGTTATTGTTATTTGGAGTGTAATTTGTTGTGCTGTTCATTGTGATGCTGTTACATTATTTTAATCTTAGTGCCCATCTTGGTATTAAATGTTGCCAGTGTAAAGTATGGATTTCTACTCTGTTTTTACCTCTTAAACTGGGCTCTGTAGCCTCTCTCAGCCTCTGCCTGTTTTCACTTGTGATACTGAAATCTGCATTACTTACTTAGTGACACATTGGAGCTAAAGTGTTGTGGCTCCCAACCACACTTCCTGTGACATCCTAGAGCAATATGGATATCACCGCTGGAAGCAGTAGCAGAAAGCATCCCGTGCTGCTCTGAGTGATTTGAGACACTTGCTTAACAGTTTACAATTGAAAAACACATGCTTCCTTGCTACCTTCTACTCCAGGGGCGAGCAGAGCATGGATCTCCAGGTTTTGTTGGACTGTAATGCCCAGCATCCCTTGCCAACAACTATACTCATGAGGGCTGATGAAAATCTGGAGTGTCATACTTGGTTCACCTATACTAAGATAATGGCTACTGAGTAAAGAGGATTAGCTGTTCCTCACTGGAAAAAAGAAGATAATAGTGGTGGTGGTCATAGCAACAGTCTTCCAGAAAAATGCTGTTGTTAAGAAAAGTGCTGTTGTTAAGAAAGTAAGGTATTACAAGTAGCAGTTTTACTTTTGAGATGTTACCTTAAATCTTTAATCCCATTCTTTTTGTCTGCTAATTTATGTTCACCCGTCAGGTTCAAGAGACTCACTGTAGGTTAGGAAGGTAAGTAACAGGCAGTAGATGCAGCTCTTTCAAAGATGGAGGAGCAGTGCTGGGCCTCTCCTCTTAAAAGCCCCCTTTTTGCATAAGATTTGAATTTGTAACATACTGGATCCCTGGGTAGAGACAGAGGCGCCCGTGTTGGAAAAAGCGAGCTATACTGTCACATGAACCAGTGAATGTATGTGAAGCAGTGTTATAATGACTGTAAGAAAATAGTTGTATGCTTGAGGCCAACAATCTAATTGCTCGTTCTGGCTAGGTTAGACTCATTGAATCAACCACTGAATGCTCCATCAAGACTTATCCAAATCTCATTGATTCAGTGACTATGTTTAGGACTAGAAATTGGATGATGCCAGAAGTGGGGATCATACATACCCTCCAACATTTCAGAGATGGTAACTGGGACACATGTGGTCAAGCAACATAAGAGTGGGGTCAAGATGGCAAAAATTATTCATGAGGAACAGAAGCCAAGAGATGCTGCAGTGGTTTGATTCCGCCCCGCCCCCCGAGCCTGCTGGGAAGGGAAAGATTCCACATCCTCCTCTCCTGTCCCCCTCTGCAATGAAAACTACTTTTGTACTTCAAACTTACTTTGCAGTAAATGAAGTAAGCTGAGGATGAAGGAGAAAAATAGGAAGAGGAGACAGAAACTGGGACATTTTAAAAGCATCTGAAAAAGTAGGATGCCAAAAGAGTGATCAAGATTGTCCCTGCCAATAGAACAGCTGGAAGGTACGATCATGTTGTCAGTCCACCTCTCCCAGCAGTCTAGTCAGCACAGCTGATGGTGAGGAATGCTTGGAGTTTCAGCTCAGCAACATGTGGACAAGCACCAAGTTCGAACCCCAGTTAAGGCTTATGTGATGTGTTTATGAAGTTGAATGAAGAGGCACAGCAGGTAGAGCCTTCTAAAGTCAAAGAGCTAGAACAGCTTCACCAGATTAGAATATATTCAGGCTGTCTCCTCCAAAGAGGAAATCTTGACAGGTATGCCTCAGGTCAGTGCCACAATGTTCCTTTGAAATAAGAGCTACAGCACAGAAGGTGCGAGAACAAGATGCCTCACTGCTTTTGTTGTTATTTTCCATTCTACAGCTTGAGAAAACAGCAGGAGTGAATGTGAAAGGTTAATTCAAATGTGCTTTGAGTCCAAAAATAATTTCTTTGAAAACATGCAGCTCAGACCATTACTGCTATGCTTGTGTAGAAGACCTTAAAGTGAAGTGATTTCTACCTGTCAGCCTTCTCTACTCCCTGTTTATCAGTATTGTGCACACTGGCTGCTATACTTCAAAAGCTGTGAAACTGCTATCCTTAAATCCAGAAAAACTCCCACAGAGTTCAGACTTAAAGGGATTTTGCACGATAACAGAATGCAAGCCAAGAATTCAGAACATAAATAGCATGACATCAAAAAGGTCAAATTATGATAAATAGCCTTCTCATTATTTTTTTTTCATATGGAGTGGTTTTTCAGAAGACTCAGTTAGAAACCAGGCCTCATTCTACTCAGAGTGTAAGCAGAAGCAAAGCAATAGTAATGAGGTTTCACAGTCTCAAGATTCCAACCATGTAACCAGATGGGGAAAAAAATCAGCATTTGTAAGATTCTTCACTGTAAATCTTCTGGGGACTACAAAATTCCCATAGACAACTGGATCCTGGAGCCAGAAATGTGACTGTATGGTGGCCTGAGGACAAAGGAAAATGTTTGTATTACTTTGATGACCATATCATCTTCCACTGTTGGTGACTCCAAACAAACTGGCCATTTAGTCAGTATCAAATAAAAAGACATTACAAAAAAGGAGGAGGGACCAAAAGAGGACACAGGTCTGCAAACTCTTTCTTCTCTGGCCCGTGTATGGGTCGAAGTTGGTCTTCCTTTTCCATGATATTTTTCTGGAGAGGTGGGGAGGGATGATATAGCCTTCCTAAGGGGCATGAGTTGTCTAGCCAACTGGTCTGACCAGACTGTGTAGTCCTAGGGCAAATGTGAGACGGAGCTGATTTTACCAATGTGCACAATATAAAGCAATAAAGTGTATCTACAACATAAAATGCACTTTTGTTCATTACTATGGGAGCATATAGTTAGTCAAAGACCATCCTGAGAAATTTTCCTGAGCCCAATGAAACGTTGCTTGGAATCTAACCATCCTGAAAATCAGGAATGTAAATTCTCTTGCACTCCAAGTATATCAGTGTTATTCACTAACTTGACTGTTAAAAAGGTTTAAAGGTGATAAAATTAATTACTCCTCTGGTTCATCATGAGGCAGTAACCCAATTAGTATGTGGCTAAACTTAGGAGACCAAAGGGAATTGGATTAGCACTGAGAAAGACAGAGAGGCAATTAAAGCACTGCTATAATGAGATACACATTTAATTAACATGCACTGTTTTTATTTTCTTTCCTGTTTGAAAGGAAGGGAACTGACCTCCATTTTTTGTTCAGGGACAGGAAAAACCTTGCTCTTTGTGCTGATTGTGAACAAAGCTAACAGCAAAATTAGGGATCACCCCGTCACACTAGCACCCTAGCCCCTTGAGCATTATCAATTGTCCATCTAAAAACCTTTCCTCATGTATACCCAACTGTCCCCAAACCCACCATGGAGAATTTAGCTCCATTTTGAATGCATTGGTAAAGAAACAAGAACCTTGTGTGAAATATCAGAAGGTGGTCTATGCTCAACACATATTTTTAAACATTTGCAATCAAAGAGAAATTCCTTGGGCACTGCTTATTATGAAGTCAAATAACTTTAGTCACTTCTGCTCTTATTTTTATTTTCCTTCTTTCTGGAAGGAAAGAAAAGGTGAGTGGTGCAGGCAGGTGAGGGATGAACTCGTATTCAAAAAGGTACAGGACATGCAAAGCAACTCAACTGCCTGTGTCTCATTCTAGTACCATTAATGGATATATATACAGAGAAATGAATTGGAGCAGTCTGCTTCACTATGTACGCCCTTGAAACTGTTAAAACTGCCATGTATCTTTCTTCTCTTTTTGATGGGGAGTCATGTTTTCTCACATAGGTAGCATCCTTTCAGACCTAGGAATTAACTCATTAATTAAGTCTCTGAGCTATTAGTTTTCCTCTTCTGGTGTTTCCCTCTACATACACCAGTTGACACTAAAGGTAAACATGTGCCTAGTGAATTGGGTCATAAACTAATTCATTAGGTTGGATGCCTGTCAAATTAACTACATTAGGAAACAAGTGGATCTTGAAGTACAATAGGTGATGATAGGATTATTTGTCTGCTTGGCAGGGGAACAAGGCCCTCATGGGCTCTTTCAGAATGTCCAGCCTCTTAGGCCTGACAGTGAGGTGTTCTTTCTTTCAATTGGGCCTGAAAAGGGGGCATATGTTTGTGGTCAGTGATTGCATTGTGAACTTCTTCAGCAACTTTCAGAATATTGATTATATTCTGGACTGGTTACTACTGAATATTATTGCATAAGATACAATTATGACATAATATTATTTGGGGTAAGCTGCAGTGAAACCCTTTTAATCTGGCTTAGATAATGCAACACTCTTGGATAATTAAATGAAAAGTTTTATTCACCTTCCTCAATTTCTTTCTTTCTTGACTTTTCCCTCTCTCTGAATCCCCTATCTTCCCATTCTGCATTTTATTCCCCTCCCACTTTTCTTTTTAAGTCAACTGCCCTTCCATTATACAATTACAGTAAAATGGGTGCAGAGAATGCAGAGAATGGTTTGTTAGATACCTGATCATTTCATCTGAAGATAGCAGAGATTGTGTTTGGAATCCCTGGCTCCTGCATGTAAAACTTGTCCTCTACTGCTGATCTTTGCACTCTTGATTCACTGACAATTTTTTTTGTAGTTATCCGCCTATAGCTATACTGTGGTTGATCAGTGATCCTTAAGTGAAATAAATCGCACTTGTTAACCTTTTACAACCAGACCGTTTGAAGACTGAGCAAAGTGTAGGTCTTGGGTGGATTGAAAGGAAAAGAGATGCACATGAGCTCTCAAAGGAATTGAAAGCACTGTAAAAACAGATGTCACGCTTTGGAACAGCCTTGGGACTGTTGCGAGAAGTATTGGACTTCTATCTTTCCCAAGCAACAATCCTTTTGTGTCCCATGTAGTCCATGCCAGCGGTGAGGGGAATTCAAGTTTGGAGAACAGCAATTTTAAAGGACAAAAAAAAGACATTCCTAAAGACAACAGTGACAACATCCATGCCATTGTCTGAAAATCCCATGGTTTGGCCCATCATTAATCATTCAGATATTGACTTAACCAATTATAATATAATTAGATGATTTCTGCTATTAGTGTTCATAGTGGTGAATTAACTTTGAACTTCTAACCTTTAACACTGTCAAAGTTATATTCAAACCCAATATTCCAAGCTTTGCATATTAGAGAGAAATAGGGGAAGATCTAGCCTGCATATTTTCACTGGCAGTGAATCTCTGGGACATTGGACAGAGAAATGTGTTTGCCCAATGAGCTGAAGGGCAACACCAGACAATGTTATAGTGTTACTACAGAAGCCACAGCTCTGTTGAATAAACATGGAATCTGCAACAAGGTGGAAACATTGGGAAATGTGAGCACGCTATGAACATGGAATATTTGTTAACTTAAAGCCTCCCATGGACATCAGCTACCTAGCTCCAGATGGAGTATGCTAGGACCTGCCAGGGTGTGCATGTCACTGCACATGCTGTCTGGACACTTCTCCTCGCTGCTGCCAATTGTAAATGATGCTGCAATGTGCTCTAGTTATTGAAAGCTATTTGTGGTGATGTAGATATTGCTCAAAGAGGCTGTGAATACCTCTTTCCACAACTTGCCCCCCCCGCAAAAAACATACATATGTATAACTTCTTTATGTCACCAACAGGATTTTTGCCAGTATCTCTCTGGTGACTAGCTTGCTTTGCAGATGTTTCACATGTTCACATCATTTAGTGGGAGCATTCAGAGCAGGGACTGTGAATTGTCGTCATCATCATCATCGTTATCTTTGTTTGTATCCTGCTTTTTTCCTCAACAGGACTCAAAGCAGCTTACAGTACTTTTAAAAAGGAAAACATAGTTAAAAAATAATAACATACAAAAGTTAGAACACAAATTAAACAAGCAAGTAATAATTAAAACAAAGTTAGAATACATATTAAAAACAAACAAATCACGATTACTACACATTAAAAAGAACCAGCACCTTTTGTCAGCCAGGCAATGATCACATACTGAATGCCTGCTGAAATAAAAATGTCTTTAATTGTCTCTGGAAAGAAGGCAGGGAGGGTGCCAGCCTGACCACTCTGGAAAGGGAGTTCCAGAGCCTGGGAGCAGCCACTGAGAAGGCCCTGTCCTGTGTTCCCACCAGATGCACCTGTGAAGGTGGTGGGACAGAGAGAAGGGCCTCTCCTGCAGATCTCAAAGCCCAGGGTGGTTCATAGGGGAGAATACAGTCCTTCAAATAGATCTTAAAGATCATTAAGATCAAGAAGATCTTAAAATTCAGAAAGCTCTATATGGAAGAAATTTCCCAAGCCCTTCAGGGCTTTAGTGTTTGAAATCAACACTTTGAATTGGGCTCCAAAATAGACTGGGGCGAATGCAGCTGGACAAAGCACAGTCGTTATATAGTTATACCGGTCAGATCAGTTAATAATCATTCAGTTAATAATCTTTCAGACCAGTTAATAATCTTTCAGACCAGTTAATAATCTTGGACCAGTTGAATTTTTCTGAACAGTTTTTAAAGGCAGACTTCTTTAGAATACATTGTAGTAATTGCACTGTGTGTATATGCCACCTTTCTGCCAAAGCCCCCAGGAGGAAGGGCCTTGTCAAAGTCTATGCTACTTAGTGCACATCTGGGGGGGGGATCCTTTTTGGACTATAGCTCCCCAAATCCTCTACCACCTAGGGACTTTGGGAGTTGTCCAAAAACCAACTTTCTCATGGTCTGCTTCAGTATTGTTTTTTTTTAAAGAAATGTCAGCAATTTAGATTGTGCAATTTATAGCAATCTTTAGAAACTGAACTCAGACAAGTGTAAATGCTTGTCTTCTGCTGTTACTGATAAAGCTCACCTCCACAAAGGACAAGTGAAATCACAACTGATCTAAACTCCTTTATCTGGGTTTCAGGTGAGATGTTCTTGTCTCACATTTTCAAAGTTTGTCAAGTTTGACAAGCATTTCTACTGCAAAGGTGAATCTACAGTAAATGTCTGCTTCAGCTTTGCCAGCTTTTTGTCGTAGTAGCTTCAAGGGAAATGAATGACTAGAATTGCTTGGGTTCTGCCCTTTGATATACATTTCTCCTCAAACACAAATTGCCTGTTATTATCCTTTCTTGTTAGTTGATTTCTAGTCGAAATACCTCCAAGTTGTAAATATTGATAAAATAGACAGAAGAAAACATTCCACAGTTCGAACAAAAGTAACCAACCATAATGATTATTATTTGATGAACCTCTCGTAATTTTTGCAGTTGAGTTTTTGCCCCTCCCTAGTTCACGGTGATGTTTTGGCTTGTAAGAGCCCTGCAGGCTTGGAGTGAGTTTCATGATGCATACTTATTTTTAAAGTTTCACCTTCTTGTTATCAAACAACTTTTAAATGCCCTGCCCTTTACAGCCACAAGCTAACTGAGTCTCTAATAGGAGCAAGAAGGCGAAGGAAAGACCAAACCTGCAGGACAGGCATAGCAACAGTTAGCTGCCATTTTTATTAGAAATATATGCTACTTCTGTTAATGGTAACTTATATATTGGAGCATGGTAGTGGTAACATACACATACGATCATATATGTATATGAGAGCTAATGCTAATTTGATGGGTTTGAAATTGTGATGTGTTTGCTGTGGGGAGAAGAAACAATAAAAAATACAGAATCTTTGATGTGCTGATCTGAGTTTTGCAGGGAGGAAAACAGTTGCATGTCTGTTGATTTCTACTCACTCCTGAGTAAATGTACATAGCAATGAGTTGTGTCTTATAAGTGAAGATTACATACATTACATTACAACTGGCCATCCATCTCTGCTCTTGGCCCTGTACTATGGTCCTGCCCATTGCTGGAATGACCTGTTATGGGCTTTTGACTCTGACTTATGTTCAGCTTATTTTAGGGTTTTCTTGACAAGATTTAGTCATTGATATTTTCAAAGAAGCAAGTTGTGTTAGTCTGTTGCAGCATAAAAAGGAGAAAGGGTGAAAGAGAAAAAGAAAGGGAATGTAGCAGCACCTTTAAGACCAATTGATTTTTATTTTGTTGTTGTATGCCTCAAAGGCCCTTTCCGCACTGAGGCTTCTAGCGCAAGCGGGGGAGGCCGGCAAGCGCAAGAAGGCTCGTCCGGGAGGCTGCCGCTTCCCCCTCCTTCCTTCCGCAGGCGAAGGAACCAGCGGGGAAGCGGCACCGAAGGAGGCTTGCCGTGCAAGCCGCCCTCCCCCGTGCGAAGCGGGAGACCTCGCGCTGGATTCCTCCCCCGCGCGCGCCGGATTCCTCCCCCCGCGTGTGCGAAGCGGGCGGCGTCGCGTCCCCCACCCCGTGCGCGCGCGCGAAGCGGGCAGCGCGTCCGTCGCGCTACCTCCCCACCCCGCTCCTTCTTTCCGCAGGGGCGGAGGGAAGGAAGCGCGACCCGGCCGGCTCCCGGAGGCTCCGCACGAAAGGTAAGTGCGGGTGGGCTCCGGGAGCGTTGCGCAAGCGCGGGGTGATTTTCGCTTGTACGCGAAAATCAAAAAACCCGCGCTCGCGCCGCTTCAGCCCCGTGAGCCGGGCGGAAGTGGGAGTGCGTCGTGCGGAGCAACGCTCCCACTCCCGCGAGGCTCACGGGGCTATTGCGCGCGCAAAGGCCCGTGCGAAAAGGGCCTAAGTCACTATGGCAACCCTTCAGAGACCCTCTCACAGGCTTTTTTTTTGCAAGATTTCTTCAGAGAGGGTTTGCTTGTGCCTTCCACTGAGGCTGAGAGTGTGGGATTTGCCCAAGGTCACCCAGGAGGTTTCCATGACTGATTCTAGCCCTGGTCTCCAAAGTCCTAGTCTGTCACCCAAACTGCTACACCATGCTGGCTGATTTTTATTTGAGCATGAGGTTTTTGTGGATATGAATCTACTTCTTCAGCTGCACTACAGAGTGATACAGAGTGAGGCTTTAATACCACTCTGTATTGCATCTGAAGAAGAGGATTCATATCCACAAAAACCTCATGCTCAAATCAAAATCAGTCTTAAAGGTGCTGCTAGATTCCCTTTTCCTCTCTCCCTCCGTTTCTCCTTGTTAGTCTGGGGGGGCTAGCCGCTTCTTTCCTCTAAGTATCACTTGACCAAGTGGGTTTCCAAGACTGAGAAGGGATCTGAACCCAGGTCTCCTGAGCCTTTTCTGCACTAGCCTGTTATAGTGCTATTATTCCACTTTCAACATCCTATAGAATCCTGGGGTTTGCAGTTTAGGGAAGAGCCTCGGGCCCCTGCCTAACCTGCAAACCCCAGGATTCCATAGGATGTTGAAAATGGAATAATAGTACTATAACAGGCTATTGTGGAAACGTCCTTGGTCTCCAGTAATGATGAGCCAAATTATGGCTAGGGACTCATAACATAATGTTGCTAATCTACTGAATTCACATTTGTAAATTACAGCTGCAATAAAATCATGGTTATTCATAAGAGGATAGCTGTTTGAGATTGCATCCCTGGTCACCATAAGGGGAGCTAAACTTTCTCTCTTATGCTCATCTTACAACTTTGGACTGATGCAGGTGGCTCAAATAAGGGCAGCTTGAATCTTCCTTTCTGTGCCATATAACTCTTGGTTTATACTGTCAGTCTGCCTCATTTAATGGGTATCTGTCTGTGAGAAGAGGTAAATTACCCTTCTGTCTTTTCCTATAGCATTTTAGTTTTA
Organism: Ctenosaura bakeri; assembly: GCA_948474755.1. Lineage (NCBI taxonomy): Eukaryota > Metazoa > Chordata > Lepidosauria > Squamata > Iguanidae > Ctenosaura > Ctenosaura bakeri. The sequence goes on from CAOLHI010001413.1 coordinate 95,515, forward strand.
AAAAGTAAAGCACTATAGTGCCAAACTACAGTTGGCTCTTTGTTCTACCTACTGAGGTAGCTAAAAGAAACAGCAAGTGAGTAGAATTAGATCCTAATTACACTAATATTAAAAATGTCATACAGCGATACCAAAAAGCAAGATAATTAGCTGAGAGGTTACTGCAGAATTGGAAGCTGCTTTAATGGGAAAAACAAATGTGAAAACATACTTCAGGTGCTATTGATGAGGCAAAAGAGTGATGTAGCAGTTTGAGCATTGAACGATGATTCTAGAGACCAGAGTTCGAATCTCTGCTCAACTATAGAAATGTGCTAGGTGACCTTCAGCAAGTCACACTCTCTTAGCCTCATAGGAAGGCAAAGGCCACCCCTCCTGAATGAATTTTGCCAATAAAGACCTGTAATAGGTTCCCCTTAGAGTTGCCATCACTCAGAAACAACCTGAATCATAGAATCATAGAGTTGGAAGAGACCACAGGGGCCATCGAGTCCAACCCCCCTGCTATGCAGGAACAACTATCAAAATATTCCCAACAGATGGCCATCCAGCCTCTCCTTAAAAACCTCCAAAGAAGGAGACTCTACCACACTCCGAGGCAGCATATTCCACTGCCGGACAGCCCTGACTGTCAGGAAGTTCTTCCTGAGGTTCAGGTGGAATCTCCTTTCCTGCAGCTTGAATCCATTGCTCCTTGTCCTGGTCTCTGGAGCAGCAGAAAACAAGCCCTCTCCTTCCTCTACATGGCATCCCTTCAAATATTTAAACATGGCTATCATGTCCCCTCTTAACCTTCTCTTCTGCAAACTAAACATATCCAGCTCCCTAAGCCATCCTTCATAGGGTATGTCTTCCAGAAACTTCACCATTTTGGTCGCCCTCCTCTGGACACGTTCCAGCTTGTCGACATCCTTCTTGAACTGAGGTGCCCATAACTGGAAACAGTATTCCAAATGAGGCCTAACCAAAGCAGAATAAAGTGGTACCATTACCTCCCTTGATCTAGACACCATACTCCTATTGATGCAACCAAGAATCGCATTGACTTTCTTGGCTGCCACATCACACTGCTGGCTCATGTTCGGCTTGTGATCTACCAAGACTCTTAGATCCCTTTCACATGTACTGCTATCCAGCCACGTGTCCCCCATCCTATATTTGCGCATTCCATTTTTTTCTGCCTAAGTGTAGGCTCTCATATTTCTCTCTGTTGAAATTCATTTTGTTAGCTTTGGCCCAGCTCTCCAATCTGTTAGGGTCATTTTGAAATTTGATCCTGTTCTTTGGTATATTAGCAACCCCTCCTAATTTGGTGTCATCTGCAAATTTGATCAGCATGCTCTCTACTCCTTCATCCAAGTCATTGATGAAGATGTTGAATAGCACTGGGCCCAGGACAGAACCCTGACACCCCAACTAGTCACTCCTCTCCAGGAGAGAAGACAGAAGACACACAACAACAACAAATGAGAGGCCTCGAACTGGTACACATTTGTCCAAGTGTTTCAACATTTGTTTCAATTCCTTTTAAGCAACTATGTGCTTTGTGCACACATACACAAAGACATACACTCTATCTTTATAAATTGTGGTACTGTTCTTTCAAGACATTTCTAACCTATAGAGACCATAAGGCAAACCTATCACAGGGTTTTCCTGACAAGATTTCTTCAGGAGGGGGTTGCCTTTGCCTTCCTTTGAGGTGGAGAGATTGTGACTTGTCCAAGGTCACCCAGTGATTCATCCAGTGGGTTTCCATGGCTGAGCAGGGATTCAAATTGTGATTTCCCCAGAGTTGTAGTCCCTACGACTCTGGAATCCCAGCCCTCAAACCATTACACCATAATGGCTCTCTGTCTGTATAGACACAGTTAAGCTAATGTGTGTCAAGGAGGAGAGAAGGAAAAAAATTAGGAGAAAGGGAGATATAAATAAATATTAAATATAAATATAAATATAAATGAACCTAAAACTTCTCTGAGCAGCTTGGAGGTATTAAAGCAAGCAAAGTTTCAACAAATGTCTCGGCATAGGTACACAATACTATAAATTATTCAAGAAGGGCAGGTCCAGATTTCATACCTTCAGGCAATCAGCAATAGAATTCTGCTCAAAATCACTCTTGTTTTGGTGAGATGAGTTTTGGATTAGAAAAGGACCCCTCTTGAACAATAGTACTTTTCATAAAGTAAAGCAATACGGTAAACCAATGTTTGCTTTTCAGTAACCCATTTCAGGGGAAATTCTTCTCTGTCATGCAGGTAATCAGACATAGTTCCTGTTTGAACAAACAGGAAGGCTTCTTATGCTATACTGTATACAATGTACACATCAAGAAATCTGCCCTTGACACATGTTGTGGAAACTTGGCAAAACATATCTGCATTTCCTTTGTATAATATGTGTATTTTATGTGTATAGTAACAACAGAGAAAGCAAACACACAAACACATGCACAGACATACATGAACAGAGAGATATATTTAACAGGAGGCAGCACCCTGTGGAGAAAGGAGCTATAGGTCTACTAAATGGGGTAAGAGTTGAAATTTCAACATGGAAATTATTTGGGCAGGAGCTTAGGGAGAACAGAGAGTTTGTACACAAATGGCTGTAGATCTCTGTATTCTGTCCAGGATTTTCAGTTAAGAAGAAGATGAAAAGAGAAAGGCTTTGATGTGTATGAGTGCTGCCAGCCAGATGGGTCTTTTTATATGTGTGTGTGTGTATGCCTTCAAGTCACCTGTCGACTTACAGTAACTCAATAAATTTCATTGGGTTTTCTTAGGCAAGGATTTCTCAGACGTAGTTTTACCAGTTCGTTCGTCTGAAATATAGCCTACAGCACCGAGTATTTGTTGGTGATCTCCCATCCAAGTGCTAACCCAAGCTGACCCAGCTTAACTTCCAAGATCAGGTGGAATCTGAAGTTCCTTTAGGGTATTTAGACCTTAGTGCTACCAATCAAAATGCATTGTGCAGTTGTTCTGTCTTGCCACCATCCCTTCAACATTTTGCTTTTGTAGTAAGAAAAAAAAAGACATAAGAAGTGATGGAAAGATATGCCAGGATTACATGAAACAGGGAAACTACAAAATAAATGTCTCATTTTGGAAGCTTGTCTTTAAAAAAAAGTAAAGAAAAACAACCTTTGGGGCCTGATGACTTTATTCATTGAGTATACATGCATGCCTTTCTATTGTTTTTAGTGCAATTTCTTAAACTATGCAATTGTTCAGTACATTTCATATGTTTTATTGTATTAAACTTTATTGTCTTGCATTTTAAATTATTCAATTGATTTTACTGCAGGCTGTCTAGAGATTTTAAACATGAGCTGGGATGGAAATATTGTAAATAAGTAAATGAATAAGTGAAATGACCTATCACTCAGGCCGGCAACTGGACCTGCAAGAGAGAATATTAAATCCTTTATCTATTGATCCATCTATTTATTTTCAGATGCTGATTGCTATGGCCTCACTTTATAAATTTTTGTTTAAACAAAGGCCATTTCCACCCTACACTGTTATAGTGCTGTTATTCCATTTTTAACATCCTATGGAATCCTGGGGTTTGCAGTTTAGGGAAGGGCCTTTGAGGGGTCTTTGAGGCCCCTCCCTAAACTGCAAACCTCAGAATTCCATAGGATGTTGAAAATGGAATAATAATAATAACTGGAATAATAATAATAACAGTCTACTGCGGAAATGGCCAAAGACTGCAAACCAGCATGTTATGTCCAACTCTACCTAACATAGGTCAAGACAGAAGGGAAGCTCTCTCCCTATTCTATTCCTCTTGTGTATTTTGGCCAACCACTAGTTTTGGCTTTTAATGTTCAGAATCGTAGAATATTCATAATTCTCATCTGAGAACTGAGTGCCAGGGCATATGGAGGACTAAAGCTTGTGGACCAAAATCACAGAAATTCTGGGAACAAAAACTGGAAAGAAATACCCGCAAAGGCTTTTGGGCAAAGTGATCTTAAATGTGTTCACTGAGAAAGACACCACACCTTCCAACTGTTTCAGTTTGGCAGAGAGAGTCCCCATTCATCTGTTGTCCCAGCTGCTTTTAAAATGTCCTAGTTTCTCTCTTTTTTTTCCCCTCCCACTTTCCTGCTTTGTCCCTGGCTCACTTCTATTTGAGTTCAAAAAGCAAAATTAGTACAGTAGTCATTATCTGAGAGAGGAAGAGAGGAAAGGAGAGGAGAGGAGAGAAGCAAGCAGAATCTTGTCCTTCCTGGTAGACTCAGGTAAAAGTAAACAGCTGCAGCCAATCCTAGCTTGTCTGTTCTTCCTCACTAACAACTCTTGCCATCCTGACCACATTCTGATGTTGCTTGGCCACATGTATCCTGGTTTTCAATTGTGAAATGTTGGAAGCAATCAGATACCCCACTGAATTAAAGGGAACTCATGAAGGCAATAATGTTGTAACTTGAAGACTGGTATATGGACCCTCATCTTACCTAGGTTCATTGCAAAATAAGCAGGATCAGCCCAAGAAATGGACAAGCTGGTGCTCTCCCCATTCCATTTCACTTACAAAAGCTGATTGGAGTACTAGATTAATTTAATTTCAGTGCAGGCAACAGGATAGTGCATGCCACTATAACCTGATGGCAGAAGGCCAAGCCGTAAAGCACATAAAGTTCTGTTTTCCAATGGAGGGGAATGGCACAAAGGCTCAGGAGAAATCAACTACTTATGCTTTCCCCTGGTATCTGAATTGATTCCCTTATTCCACATATGGATAGTTCTGGTCCAGTGGGGAAAGCATTCCATTGAATTCAGCTGGGTTTGAATGTCAAATAAATGCATACAGGTTGATAGGCCTAGTCAGAAATACTGCAGCTTGGGATCTTGTCTGCTCACATAGGCAAGCCTAGTTACTTTAATGTCTTCCATAGACAGAAGCTTAGTCACTTTAATGTCTTCCATAGACAGAATGAGCAAATGAACCTGAAAATGAAGGGCAAGATCCATCATGACAAGGATTAGGGTAGGTGCTCATTTAGTTTGGTAGCATCTCAGCTTCTAATTTGAGCTGTTACCAGGAACAACTTATTTTCTGGAAATAGACCTACCTCTTCCAGAAAACTATAGTGAAAGGGGATCACTTCTGCCAGTCCTCTTTTATTGTGGTTTCTAACATAGGAGACTTTTCCCTTTGTTGTGTATCATCTAGAAAACTGCCTTGGGCAATGAGCGTTCCCCCGAGAGGATACTTAAAACAGCAAGGATGAAAAATGAATAACCATTTGAAAGGCTGAGCTCTGAGGGTCAGTCACAACAAAGCAAGTCAGGCTGTGAATTTCAAAGGTTGCTGAAACCAAGGGAATGTAAAACTAGAAGCTGCCCAACCGAAACTGCACTTCAATTCTGACATTTAGATGTATGCTCTTTCCCACCTCCAGGAGGCAGATACATGTAGACAGCATCAATATTACATTGGGTGGTGTGCAAGTTCAAGATTATTGGTTACTCTGATTCTGTTATATTCAATATATTAAAAAATAATAAAGGTCTGAAATATGACATTCACATATCATATCTTCTAGGCTCAGCATTTTCCTCTCATGTTTTATGGCTGCATATGAAGTATATCTTTCTTTTTACATGCTGGAAAATGTGTAGATGTGTATCTGCCTTCTAGGATTTATGGGCAAGGAGGTGATAACTCTGCTGCTGCAGCAAAACAAATGGCTCTACAACTAGCGAGCTGAGGTTGTGGCTAACACCACAAAATTGGAAGTTTCTTGTTCAAGTATTGCTTCTTACTGAGTGGTCCTCAGTTGTTATATTTCTTGCTAGGCTCAGTTCCCATCCCCAGTACTTCCATTTTATAGCCACAATTCAGCGAACTGCAAGTTGTCTGCTGTGGAATAGAAGAGAGACTTGAGTGCATCATGGAGGTACATCACATGATAATGGTTTATTAACCCTTTCACCCCTCATCCATTTTCTACACATGGATCACCCTTTTCCTGTCCCCCCTTCTATATCGCTGAGGGTGGACCATAGCTCAGTGATGAAGCACTTTGCCTCCAGAAAGTCTTATGTTCAGTTCCTAACAACTCCAGTTAAAAATTACAAGGTAGCAATTATGGGAAAAGCCTCTCTGTGCCTGATGAGACCATGGACAGTCTCTAGCAGTCAGACTAGGCTGAATTAACAGTCTAATCTAGTATCACATTATTCTTGTGGTCTTCCTGGAGCTGAAGTACACTGCTAGTCCAATGGTCAGTTCTGAAAGTACCAGCCAGTCTTTTGGGAGACTGGTTTTAGATTTTGTCCTGTCCTCTACAATAGTGTCAAGATTTTTTTTAACATTTCATTAGTTTTTAAATATGGGAGAAGTCATGTTTATCATATGCAGAAGTTGACATCTGGGTGGAAACCTTATGTGAGATTTAAGTATGGGTAATGACGGCCAGGCTTTAAGACAATAAGCAGAGTTATTGTTAAAGAATTTGAGGTACATTTGAGATTAAAAATAAAAATATGTATAGTTAGAAAGATGAAGCTACATGGTTAGCTAGATATGTTTAAATGTGGTGTGTGTGTGTGTGTGTGGCCCTTTTCGCATGGCATTTTCCATGCAAAAGAGGGCCTGGAGCATTGTGCGGTTGCGAGGAGCAATCTGCACGATGCACTAACAATCGTGCAATGCTCCAGGGGCTGGCAGGGACCGATCACACACCTTTTCATTTTCGGCTTGAAGCTGAAAATGGTGTGCGATCACGCATTGCTCCAGGGCCCCACACGCACTTACCTGGCATGCGGAGCCTCTGGAGCCAGGCTGGTCACGCTTCCTGCCCCAGTGCAGCCTGGGAAGGTCCCAGGCTGCACTGTGGAAGGAAGAGGTGGGGCTCTCACGTGAGCAGGCAGCTTGTGCAGAGCAGAAGCAGCAGAGAAGGGAGAGCCTCTTGGCAGAGGCTGCTTGCCCGATCCCTGCACTCCAGCACCGGAACAAGGTAAGGTGCGGAAAGGGCCTATGTGTGTGTTAAAGAAACAATGAATGAGATTCGACAACTTTCAAAGAGAGAAATGCAAGAATTTAACTTCAGGAAGTGTTAACAGATGTGAGAGGTGTGATAAGACTATAGTAAGGGGGGTTTATTAATAATCAATCAATCAATAATTTTATTATGGTCATAGACCAGCATGGTTTATTAATAATAGAATTTGAACAAAAGTAGGTTTAAATAATATTTAGAAGTTTAGCTTATATATTAAATAGAGGGGTTACTTACTGTTTTGCTTATAGCCATTGGATAGAAAACTGGAAGTCATGTGTGATTATCTCTTGCATGATGTGGATATGTTTCTTTTCCCTTTTTTGTTGGTATACTTTAGGCAATCTTGGGAGAAAGGCGACCTGTACATACATACATACATACATACATACATTTTATTCATTTAAATTCTGTGTTAATAAAAATAATTTTAAAAAATAGTGTCAAGATGCATGAAGTAATGCACACCAAGCATTTTTTCAGACTTCTTTACAGATCTCATTTTTCACACGTACACACTCCTCTGAGGTAACAGTGATTGACTAGAAAAGTGAGCATGACCTCATGGTGGCCAACTCAATTAAAATGTCAGCCTGATATGTGTTAGGTGTGCAAAAGGGAAAATGGGGGTTTTAAGAAAAAGAGTTAACATCTTTACACAAATTTCACATCTGTAATACTGTGTATAGCTCTGGACATGGTACCTCATAAAGGATATTGTAGAATGGGAAAGGATGCAGAAAATGACAATGAAAATGATCAAAGAGATAAAGCAATTCCCCTGTGATGAAAGATTACAATGCTCTGAGACTCTCTCTCTTCTTCTCTCCCTTCCTCCCTCCCCCCATATGTGTGTGTATATAATTATTCAAAACAAAAGAAAAAAACACAAAGAAAATTAAAAAGAACAGCCACAAGCTTGTGTGATTATCTTTAAATTACAAAACATAACATCATCAATAAACATATTAAGGTTGTTTCTTTTTAATCATCTTCATTAAGAAGAAATGCTCTAAGACTGTTATATTTTTTTTTTAAAGGGTACAAAACAGTATGACAGGGCATAGTGCCTGGAAAGTTAATTTTTGGAGGAATGAAAATAATGATATCATGAAGCTGTACATACCTGAGCAGTGGTGAGTTGATGTTCTGGATCTCAGTTATAGCTAGCTTTGGTGTGTCATTATATTCCTTCATCTGGTTGTATTACAGAGACCTGGCTGGAAAAAGCTAGGGGAGAGGAGTTAGCCACTCCCAGCTTTGTCCGCCTGGGTTCTCCGTACAGCATCTGGCGAGGCCTGGTGGGCAGGAAGGCACAGTTATAGTGGTCTATCGGGATTCCATCTCCCTCATCAGGTGTTCCACAGTCTGCTGCATTTGAGTATGTGTTTTTGATGGTGGGTGACCAGGGATTCTGTTGGTGTACATCCCACCTTAATGTTCAACAATCTCTCTTGCTGAGGTGGCTGAGTTGCTGTTGGCAGAGGTGTAGGTTGCATTGTTGTATTGGGGGACTTCAACATGCATGAGGAGACTGTTCTGTCAGCAGCAGCTCAGGACTTCATGTCTGCCATAACAACCATGGGTACGTCCCAAGTAATATCTGGTGCCACCCATGCTGCTGGATGCACTCTGGATCAGGTTTCTTTTCTGGGTGGGATGATGGTGATCTGGGTGTGGAGGAAATTTATGTACTTCCATTGTCATGGATTGATCAATACCAACAGGGATGGTGGGGAGCAATTAAGATGGTCTGCTCCATGAGGCTTGTGGATCCAGTTGAATTCCTGATGGCTCTTTGGGAGTTTCTTGTTGCCTTGGTAGATGATCCTGTCAAAGCCCTGGTTGATCTCTGGAGTAATTGCCCCTAAGAGTCCTCTCCCAAAAAGTGGAGCCCAGTGATCCCCCTGCTTTACTCAGGAGCTGGAAGTGATGAAATGAGTGAGATGGATACTACAGTGATGTTGACAGAAGACTCGGAGCAAGTCTGACCAAACACAGGCTTGAACTCATTGGAAGGCCTATGTCATGTCAGTTATGGCAGTGAAGAAATTATATTTCTCTGCCACCATTGCATCTGTACAGGATCATCTGTGTTTTTAACTGTGTTTTAATTTATGATGTACCCTGCCTTAAGCCTTGGGGAAAGGTAGCTAAGAAATTGACATCTATATTCTTATTCTTATTATTCATCTTGAGTGGTCAGGGACCTTTTACGTTCTGACCTACAGGAAGGAAACAAAGATCACTCAATAGCCCACTGTGACAGATTTGCAAGATGCTTTGCGGATAAAATCACTCAGATTTGTTTTGACTTGGATGCTGTAGTTGAGACAAATCCAATGGCTGGAATCTTGGCACCTGCTTGTTCTGAATTACTGCATACGTTTTGATTCGTGCAACCTGAGGATGTGGACAGGATCCTTGGAGAAGTGAGAGCCATCACATATCTTCTGGATCCTTGCCCCTCTTTGTTTCTGAAAGCAGTTAGAGGGGGACAGGGCAACGGAGTATGGGGAATGGTTAATGCTTTGCTTTGGTAAGGGAAGTTCTCATCCTGCCTAAGAGAGGTTGTGGTGAGGCCATTATTAAAAGAGGCTTCTCTGGATCTCATCGTTTTGAATAATTATCAGCCAATCTCTAACATTCTGTTTTTGGGTAAGGTTCTTGTGTGGTGGCCTTCCAGCTCTAGAGGTTTCTGGATAAGGTGTAGATAGATTTGTTCACCTTAGTGGATGACCTATGCAGGGAACAGGGGCTGGGCTTCTCAGTGGCTTTCAGTACCATTGATCATGGTATCTTTCTTGGCCAGCTCTCTGGGATAGGATTTGGGGGCACTGTTATTCAGTGATCCTTGTCATTCTTGGAGAGATGAGCTCAGAAGATAGTGCTGTTCAGTGCTCTGGCCATTGGCCTATTGCATCCATCAGGTTCTGTTTTATATCCTGTGCTGCTTAACATCTACATGAAATTGCTGGGAGGGTTCACTCAGAGCTTTGGGGTTCAGTGTCATCACTATGCTGATGACACCCAACTCTTTCTGACCTTTAAATTTCATTCCAAGGAAGCATCTTGATACTGAACCGAAGTATGTTATCAGGAATTGACTGGATAAGGGCAAACAAATTGAAGCTTAATCCAGACAAGGCAGAGGTGCTCCTGCTCACTCAAAACGCAGATCAGAGAATAGGAACTCTGCCTGTTCTGGATGGGGTTACATTCCCCCTGAAATCTCAGGCTCTCAGCTTGGTTGTTCTCTTGGACTCAGCTGTGATCCTGGATGCCCAGATCTCAGCAGTGGCCAGGAGTGCATTTGCACAGCTAAAACTTGTGTACCAGCTGTGCCCATTCCTTTAGATATCAGTGACACATGCCTTGATTATATCTCAGTTGGTCTACTGTAACACACTCTGTGTTGGACTGCCTTTGGAAACTGTTTGGAAAGTTGGAGGGTTCAAAATGCTGCACCCAGAATGCTGACTGGGACCAGTTATCAGGAGCATATAACTCCCTTGTTAAAACAGCTTCAGTGGCTACCACTTAGTTTCCAAGCACAATTCAAGGTGCTGCTCATGACCTGTAAAGACCTATTTGGTTTAGGTCCAGACTATCTGAAAGATCACTTATATGAATCTCTCAGAATTTTAAGATCTGCAGGAGAAGGCTTTCTCTCAGTTCCACTACCATCCCAGGCTTATTTGCTGAGGACATGGAAGAGAGCCTTCTCGGTAACTGCCCCTACCCTCTCGAACTCTCTTCTCTGGGAGACTAGGCTGGCCTCCTCCCTACTTTCCTTTTCCAGCAGACAAAAACATTTTTGTTTAAGCACACTTTTAATGTGTGAACACGACAACTTTTTATTTTTATTAGAATGCTTTATTTAATTTTTAAACTTCTGTATGTTTTTAACATGATTTTATACTGTTCTTATAAAGTTGATTTTGTTTAAAAAATTTATTGTAATTTTTTTTAAAAAAATTGACTGTTCAGGAAACTGCTTTGGGTCCAAAGAAAGGTGCAACAAATAAACAAACACACTTTCCACTTTCCAGTTTACAAAAGTGCATCGAACTATGTGCAGCATGGAGAAATTAGACAGAGAGAGGCTCCCCTGCCTCTCATGGTACTAGAACCTGAAACATCTAATTTTGTGTCAAATAAACATTTGGTTGGCCACTGTATGAACTACATGTTGGACTAGACGTGCCTTTGGTTCTGATCCAGCATGGCTCTTCTTATGTTCTTATGAAGAGTTCTAAAATTGGTTTGGTGGACGAGGTTTTGATATGCAGTAGCAGACGTGTGCTCCATTTTGTGACTCTGCATGAAAATTTCTGGATTTAATTGCTTAGCACTATGCACTGATATCTTCTTAAATGACTGCTTTGGCCTTGTGACACATGCCAGGTTTTGATCCATACACTCTTTAGAGGTTATTGAGAAGAACCATAAATCTCATCAAATTCCTGGAGTTCCATTAACCCCAATTTCCAAGTAATATTGCTGCCTGTTGTGGTGGACTTAATGAATTAAAATGAGCTTGCCTGTGTTGGAGGTGACGCTATAGTATAAAATTCTATATCCTGAGTAAATCAATGTATTCTTTTTGACGTAACAGTTCTGCTCCCAGCTAACCTATTGTAATAGTCTTTTGGTCATATGCAACATGCTTTAGTTGAATAAAAAGTGCCAGTTTCTCTTTTAAAAAGAAAGAAAGAAAGAAAGAAAGAAAGAAAGAAAGAAAGAAAAAAAGGGAAGGAAGGAAGGAAGGAAGGAAGGAAGGAAGGAAGGAAGGAAGACTTAGTTTGCATTGCAGTGGTATTCCTCCCTCCTTAAAATGAAATGTCTGTTAACGCAGTCTGATTCAAGTTGAGGTTGGAAATGAATAAAAAGCAGGCTGTTTCTAAGACATGTTTAAAATACATGTCACAGTCTGAAAGGTTGCATAACTCAGGCAGGAATCCTTGAATGAAGTTATTTAATTATGTTAGGAACCTGACCAGGCAAATACAGATTGAGTCATTTCCTTTTACTTAGCAGAAAGTGCTTGGAGTAAGATGTACGTAAAGTATAGAAATAGCAACAAGCAGCAGCAGCAGCAACAACAACAACAACAACAGCAATGGAATGGACTCCATTGAATTGTATTCATTCTGCAATTGTCTAGCGACATGACACCAAAAGGGCAGCCATTCCAGTACAAATTGTCTTGAAACCGAACCTTTTTTTTCTTTTTTTGACAAAGTGCATTTGCCCCACCGAAGGGTGGACAAAAAATGTGCCCTTGGGAGCCCTAAGTGTGGCCCCAGAAGCCCCTCAAAGTCCCTAGACTCAAACTTGGGCTGATTTCCAGATGACCTCCTCAAAAAAATCCCTTTCCACATGTGGCCTAAATGCCTTCCTAAATGTGGCTTGCCCCAATTCTCCAAAGTCCCCCATACCTCCCCAAATCACAAAACTAACATTAACATTAGTAAAAAAAAAATCAGCCAAAATGGTGGCTAGACACAACATCATGTAAGGTGTGCCAAAACAAGCCAGTGTGGCTCACTGGCTGGAAGCAGGATGGAAAAATGGCCCCTACACAGTTGCTACACTCCTTCTCTTGCCCTTTGTTATTCCACACAAAACCTCCCCTCCTTACAGTTGTCAAGCCTTGGGAGAAGCTGCTGCTGCTTATCAGTGGGGAGGATAAAGAGCAGGGAGGCAAGTCAGATGCTGAAAAACCAGCTTATTTCTGCCCAGAGAGGGAAGGAAACGGGATCACATTCACAGGCAGAGCGCACACTTATTCCTTCCCTTCAGAGCTCTGGACTGTCTTCCCCATTCTTCTCTCCCCCACTGGTAAGCATCAGCAGTGGTGGCGCCTCCTGGGGGGTGGGTGGGGTTGGATGTTATACTGGGGGCTAGAGGTTAGTCCTTGAGTTTGGTAAAAAAAAAGAGACTTGCACATCACTAGAGTGGTTGTTGCTCACATCACCTCACTTGATTAATCCCAGGCTTAGCCATTGGCAATGACTGTGTCTGCCTTGGAATAGTGCTCTTACTTAAGATTGCCAGGTCAGGAGCATTCAGGTCCTGAGATGTCAGGGCCAAAATCTGAGAGCCTGGGATGCCCCCTGTTGGTTTGATTGAGTCTGAGACATTAAGCATCAACTGCAGTTGCTCAGAACAGGTAATTCAAACAACAAACCCAAGTCTAACCATCAGAAAATATTTCTTTGTTTGGAAATTAATCTTTCCTAGCATTGCCTTGAACAAGGAAAAGAGAGACACTTTTTCCCTGTTCTGTTTTTATGCACATTTAGAAGCACTTCTTTTATGAACTTGTGGAAGTTGAAGTACAAGTAAAGAAAGTTTGCCACACATGGTTTTGAACAGAAATTAATCTAAGTAGCTGCCCAAAAGCAGAAATATGTGAGAGTGGGGGCAGGCAACAACACAGGAATGTATGTCATTTTCAGGGTAACACTCTTACTCTGAGATTCCTTCCTGTTGCCTTGAGAACCAAAAAATAGGGCCTATGTCCTGAGGCTGAGATCTGGGAGATTTTCTCCTATACCTTTAATTACTGGAAATGAATGGGGATGTAATTTTTCACTAATTTTGTTCTTGAAGGAAGCAATGAGTAATTTCAGCAATTTTCTTTGTGCTTCGAGCAAGTGTTCAAAAATTACACAGTTTTTTAATAATAATTTTATTAAGTTTCACAAAATAAAAAAAGGTTTTTTAACCTGTAATTTTACATGAATCATTTCTGATCTTCCACTCTGATCTGGTCTTCATTTCACGAAATCCACTCTATTACATTTATGTATCACAGTACAATGTTTATCTCTGTGATTGAACATGCTTTTCCCTCTCCCTTTCCATGTTATGTTACTGTTATCCCACTGTCATTTCCACAATCATAATACAGTCATTTCCACTGACAGTTCCCAGCTATTACCCATTTTTAGCCATTCTGCTTTTCTCTAATCTTCAAATTTCAGTCTATTCTCATTTCTCTAATTGTCTCTTTAAAATCTTCTGCTGTCTTCTCTTCTTCTTAAATCCTCCATCATTTATAACCTGAACTCTCAAAATCTCCAATATACATCTATCAGCATATATCTGGCAATCTGAGCTATTATAATTGCTTCTTGCTCTGGATTCCATTGTATTAAAATTATCTTGTTTCCCACTTATACCTATGTCCTATTCAACCCCCTTCAGCCCTTTAACAATATCACAATGTCTATATTAATGACAATATACCAATCAAAACGTAAGCTTAATTGACCTTGTTAAAGTACATACTTCTTCATCTAAGTCGGAGCCCTATGTCTAAATCCACCTCTCATTCCCCCCTCCCATCTCGAACTTTACAGCCTGGAGAGTCATTTCAGAAGATTCGCTGTATTCTCAAAGTCACTTAAATTCCAAGCCATGGGAGTGGGGATATTTTGCTTAAATGACATCCATCACAGGCTCCCTGATCACACTACCCCCATCAACCCTTTAACAATATCACAATGTCTATATTAATGACAGTATATCGATCAAATACATAAGCTTATTTGACATTGCTAAAGAACATTACCACTTATCCAATTCAGAGCCCTGTGCCAAAGCCCACCTGCTATTCCCCCCTCCCATCCTGGACTTGCTGCCCAGAGTTCATTTCTGAAGATTCTCTGCATTCTCATAGTAGCTTAAATTCCAAGCAGCTCCTGGGAGTGAAATTGTTTTGCTTGAATGACCTTCCAGCACAGGCTCAACAGTCTCAACAGTCCAGACTCAAGAAAAAAAAACAGGAAACAAGTCTCATACAGCAGGAGCCAAAGGAAAAAAAAGGAAAGCACTGCTCAATAACTGTTGCCTCCCCAAGTATTCTTCTAGGGTCAGAAATCCAGAGTCAAAAAACCAAAACATCAATCATCTCAGATCCACCAACATAGTAAAATATAGAAATAAAGAAAATTCAATGTCCAAATGGAGATTATTGAATGTTATAAAGTCCAGTCTTATTCATCCAATACCAGCCGTTTGGTTATTCAACAATTTCAATTGTAAATCCAATTAGCAAACCAGGGATCTTTTACCATTAATAACTTCAGTCCTCAAGAGAAAAGCAGAAGAGCCTCGTATCCATTTCTTTAATATCAGCCGCCCCTTTAAGACGAAGTCTCAGCCATGACGCACTTACATTCTCTGGGTCCTTCTGTTCCTTCGCTCCTGTGCACCGTTGCAAGCCAAAAATCCGATGTGATATTTCCAAAATAAAGACCAGAGCAGGTTACATGCTTTCTTTTAGTTGTTTCTTTCTTGTTTCTTGATTAAAAGTTGACGGCGGTGCTTGTGCCGCTCTGGTGACGATCCCGCTGGCTCCGTCATGGTCCTTCAACCCCCTGGCGCTTTCAGCTCCCCCAGCTGGGTAGAGCCAAATGCCGGTTGCAGGGTCCCCTTTGGATCTCTTCCGCAACCCTCGTACCAGAGGGGTGTTTAGCTGCTTCTAGGATTTCAAAAGAAGCAGTGGAATCCAGCGGGTGGCTGCCCGGAGCTGTGCCATTGCGCAGCTTCATTCCAAGCTGCCACTTGCGCCCGCCATGCGACCGGAAGGACCAAAAATTACACAGTTTTTGAAAACATTTCTCTGTTCCAGAATTATTCCATGCAATATTATTTTCAGTTCAGAAGAAGCTGCTTTCTATGCAGAAAATGCTATAGTTAGGAATGTATTCAATGCAAAATGTATATGCGTGTGCGTGCGTGCGCAGAAAACAACATTTTCTGCACAGATAACAGCATTTTCTATATAGACAACAGCAACAGTCATGTTTAAGTTTTGCACAGAGTAAGTCCAGAACTGTGAAAATTCTCATCAGTTGAGAATACTCCTCATCAAGATTTCCCAATGCTTGAGAAACACTTTTTTCTTGACCATTTTCCAAATATTTTTGAATATTCTTTCCATCCTTAGAAATGAGAAGGGAACCCAATAGGTGTGTGCCTCATATCCTCACTTTGCCATGAGAAGCCATGGCCAGAATTCTGTATCAGCTTCTACTTAGCTAAGTATTTAACTATATTAGTACTTAACTGTGCTAGGTAACTTTTGTAGTCACTATCACTATGAGTGTAACTCACCCCCCAAACTTACTTTAATGGGTATCACCTTTGTGGAGAGAAGGAGGACCATCTGCCAACAATCAGAGCACTGTTGGAAGGTATTCCCTCAGGTCTGGAGGGGAGTCAGGCCAGGCAAGTTTACTTAGCTAAGTACTCAGTTAAGTATAAGCTGATACAGAATTCTACCCAGTAGCTGCTCTATTTGTTCCTTGTGCCAGCCCCAAATTGTTCTTGAGGTTGTAAGATGAGTGGTACATGAATCCAACATAATCTGCCTTGCATATATTTTAGCCAGTCTGTCATCTACAGAGGACAGATTGTTTTTCCATGTTGGGGGTGGGGTGGGGTGGAAAAAACATGGAAAATAATATCAATTTTTCTGAAAGATATGCTAACATAATGCCACTGTGACAAGGCCTTACTTTTCTCTCTCAGAGTGGTATGGCAGCTCCCCAATCTGATAAGGCACCGTATCTTTTCACATAGGAGTGCCTTCTCTTGTATAACACCAACTTTGTGTAAAGGGTGAGGCCTGCAATGGTTATTTAGAAACTCTTTGTAGTTCTATGGTAGCATGTTTTCTTTGTGTCTTTAAATACTGTATACCACTCAGCCAAGGCAGTATTTATAAAAATAATCTGTAATATTTATTAAGATAACATACAGAACATATGCAGGTCAAAGTTAATACAATTCTTCAGAATACTTTTAGTCAGTTTCCTTATGTCTTTAAACTCTCACATAAACACAAGTATCATAAACAGCCCTTTGGGTCCACTCTCACCAAAAGTCCAACCCCCAATCTAGGTCACATTTTCTGAGTAGATTCTGTAAGGGTTTAATTACTCTTCTGCCTCTCTCTAGGCTTTCCCTGAGAGTTAAACCCTTCCCACATAGCTATCCACTCTGGCTGACTGAGGGACTTTACTCCAGAGCATTCTCTAGTGAGAAATTTTCACTGAAAGACTGGAAATGACAATCAGTATTTGCCTTTATATACCTTTTTTCCCTCTCCTGAGGAGCTGTTCTGGTTGCCTGGTAGCCTGTTTTTAAGCTTCTCTGGCAGTCTGGATAGCCACACTTCCAGAGCTCCATCACAGCTATTTATACATAAAAGGTGCTTGTGCTCCTTTCTCTATTATTTATATTTCTTTCATCATGACCTATCACTTTCAAAAGCAACAAGGGCATGTACGAGGGCAGACCATCCTTCACGTCCAGCTATTGATGAGTCCGCCACAAGGCAATCTGACATCATGAAGATGATGGCCCTTTAGAATAGGAAAAATCTGGTATCCATGGATGCAGCACATCCCAGTTCAAAGATCTTCTGCCACAACCATGTATCATTCAAAAGCCTGGGTGAGCAGAAATATCTGTGCTGGCAGGAAGGCATAGAAAAATGTCTAGACAGGTGAATCCAATTGATTTGGTAACCCTACACTACTCTGAGAGTCAGCACGGAGAAGCAGTTTGAGTGTTGGATTACAACCCTGAAGACCAAAGTTTGATTCCCCACTTGGCCATGGAAACCCATTGGGTTACCTTGGGGTGTCACATGTTCTCAGCCTCCAGAAAACTCTGTGATAGGTTCGCCTTGTGGTGACTATAAGTCATAAGCTGGAAAAAAGTTGAAGGCACACCATCATACCACCACCACAACATTCTACTCAAGAACTAAAAAAAAAAAGGGACTTAAGATTTAGCCCCATGTTATTTTTGCTTAACAGGTAATCTGACTGCTAGCCACACTTGGGAGGATGCTAGAAATTGTAGTCCCAAAATTAGTTTTTCCAAACTCTCTCTGTGGCACTGAACATGCTAGAAGGTCAAGATGAGCCCACCTTCTATATTTTCTTCCTTGATCAGTAGTGATTTCATCCATAATAAAATGGTTAAGAAAACTACTGTGTCATTCAGTTGCAATTGGTTTCTCATTAAGTGATACACATGCATGCGCAGATCACCCTAAAATCTTAGAACTTCTGTGGTTGTTTCAGATTTACTTTTTGGCCACTTTCCTATCTCATTTGAAAATGGCCCATGCATTTAAGCAATCTATGTTGTATGACAGAAGAAACACAGGATGTAGTGAGAATCTACAGACAACTGATAATTCAAAATTATTATGTGAGGCACCATACCATGTGGGTAAGGGTACACTTTGTAAGAAGAAGGTCCAAACTTCAATCTCTGGAATCTCCAGTGCCTCATTCACACTGCACAGTTATAGAGCTAGGATTCCTTTTTTAACTGCCATAACAATATCCCATGAAATCAAGGGATTTGCAGTTTAGGGAGCCAATGTTCAATTCCCTGCTTGGCCATGGAAACCCACTGGGTGACCTTGGGTACATCACACACTCTCAGCCCCAGAAAACCCTGTGATAGGTTCACCTTAGTGTCACCGTTAAGTCAGAAATGACTTGAAGGGAAGCAGCAGCAACAATTTAGAATTCTCAGCCAGAGCTCCTCTGGTGCTTCTGACCAAACTCCAAACTGCAGGATTCCACAGGATGGAACCTTTGCAGTAAAAGTGGAATAACAGCACTGTAGTTATATGGTGTGAAGGGGCCCTGGGTAAAAGAAAAAGAAGCAAATGATGAGAAAGCTACCTTCCAGAGACCCAGGATAGCTCCTGTTGGTCAGAACATAATGCTTTCTGTATTTGATTGTACTTTCCATAAAGATTTGGGGAAAACACAGTAACCTGGACAATTAATATCTTAGCAATACAACATCTGGCATTGGTTCATTTAGCTAAGCATCATCAGGAGTCTGGGTGGCAGCTGTTCTGTTGGCTCTGAGCAGGGTCATATCACTTGCCTAAGAGCCTGAGCCAAGAAAGCATAGATCATAGGTCTTCCTCTGTGTCCTCTTTTTCTTTGTGCTACCTCAGCTATAGCTGGCTCTTGTTTGAAAATAAATATATAAACCAAAACTGGCATGCATCCACCAGAAGACAGAAGCAGAAAAGACATCAGCAAGAAAAGGTGTGTTTATAGGGGTGTTGCCCCATGCATTTTGGCCCACTGTGCACTCTCACTCTCCCCTCACAGGGATTAAAATGTGTCTGAGATCTTTAAACAGGATTTGGAACAGAGAAAGGTTGATTATTGGTTTAGAGGTTTCATCAGGCTTTTAAATCCTCCCAGGGAAAACCCCAAAGTACACAATATGGGCCAAACCACATTGGGCAATACAGTTATGAACATATGTTTTCTTGGCATTCTGAGATGTGTTCTCTTTTTCTTGTCTAACTGCTTTAAAAATAAATAGACAAACTATGCTGGCTTGGATCAAAGGCCCAGTATGCCACTTCTAACAGTAGTTTGCCAGATGTTCCTGAATGCTGCCAACTCATTCAGCTCACCATTTTTACTGTTCATTTACATGAGGCAGAACTTGGAAAAGTTATTTCTGGATACAGGTTCCAGAATCCACCAGCCAACATAGCCAGTAACCATGTTTGCTGGGGATTTTGGGAGCTATAGTCCAAGATACCTTTTTCATGCTATGGGACAATGGCAAGATACAAATCTATAAGGGAGTGAAGTAGTGGGGAGTGGAAGGATAGGTTGGGGTCTTCCTGGTTTCCTTCTAAAAGCAGATCTCTTTCCATCACATTGCTTTTCACTCTGGGACTTCCTTCAGACCACAAGTGCAGCTTTTGTGTGAGAGGCTGTAATGTCTCTGTCATCACAAAAAGTTCCTACCTTCGCACAAAGGCATTCAGTCCCAATTTGCTTAAAATATTAAAAGAGCAAAATTGTATTACAATTCCATAATTTGGTTGGATGGCCATCTGTCGGGATTGCCCTGATGGTGTATTCCTGCATGGCAGGGGGTTGGACTCGATGGCCCTTGTGGTCTCTTCCAGCTCTGTGATTCTATGAATTTAAAATGCTTGTATCTTTGCCTTGCAGAGAAGGCTCACTGGGGATTGATAAACAGTTAACTTAGGTTTGGATGAAATTTGTTACACTGAACGTTATCCTACTGAATAGATGTTCATTTCTTCTCCTACAACCCATGGAGAATTAGTCTTGTCACTGCCCTGTGATATAGTGCTGCTCAATCATGCGTGCATCTTTGAAACAGCCTTGCAAGTTCTTCCTGACAGGAGGAGATGCATTCCCCTCCAAGGTTACCCTTGTTGGAAACATACAATGAAAAATAAATGCTAATGAAGAAATAAATGCATGGTGCAATCTTTAGAAATGGGATTTCCAAAGCCATCGTGTAGTTTCAGGCAATGAATTCCAAGTAGATATTCACCTTAGCTTCAAATATACAGCCTTCTATAGATGAGCAAGCATTGAGTGTGTGTTTAGTTGTGAATTATGTTCAGCGCAATAGGTCTGGAAGAAGGAGAAAATCAAACATTTTTGAACTGAAAAATAATATTGTTTTGCTTGAAGATAATGAAAACAATAACATGAAGAACAGGAAAGAAACAGAGGAAACTGAAATGTAGGTATGATCTTTAAAATAAAAATGTCCTTAAAATAACATGTTAATAATGATTCTGTGTTCCAAAGAGTGAGTGAGAGGCGAAAGAAAGAGAAACTTGCTTTGGGATACACCTTGACTTCTGTGAGAAAGGAGGGCCCTTTGTGACTCTGCTTCAGGAGACCCAACGTCTTGGGTCAGCTCTGTGCCTTGACAACACTTGGCTTTCCTGTCAGTTCTTTCAGTGTCTTATTTGTGCATACAGTCATGTTAATAATGGTTTACTTTTTTGTGTGTATGCATGTGGGAACAGCAGTACGATTAGACCAGCAGAAAAAATACATATCTTGACAAATAATCCAGGGTTAACTAAAACAAAATATATATTCGTACAAAGACCAGGGCCTGGGCAGTGGTGTACTGAGGCTCAACAGTGCCCAGGGCAAGGAGGCGCTGCAGTGGATGGGGGGCCGAGAATGCGGGGGAGGGGTGAGTGGTGGCGGGGGAAGGGTGAGCGCATGGGGGAGGGGTCAATGGTGCCAGGGGGAGGAGTGAGCACTCAGGGGAGGGGCAAGTGGCAGGTGTGAGTTGAGTGGCGAGTGTGCGGGGGAGGGCCAAGTGGCTCTGGGGGGAGGGGAGAGCATGCAGGGGAGGGGTCAGTGGTGGTGAGTGGGGGAGGGGTGAGCAGCAGGGGAGGGGGCCAGATGGGGGGGTCCTCTTTTTTGCATCTCCCCCAACATTGGCACCCAGGACACGAGCCCCAGTTGCCCTACCCTGGATCTGCCTCTGGGCCTGGGAATATCTTTGAGAAGTGTCACCATAAAACAAGGGCATCTGAATGGCCAATTCTAGAGAAAAAGATACGCCATTTTTGAAACATGCTATGTAGTAAATCCCTTTTTAAAAAATGCAGTTCATTGAGAACAGCCATAGTAAGACTGTTTTTATAGAAGCCTAGTAGACAGGCAACTTGAAGGCATATGCACACACACAGACATTAGATATACAACCTGTGTGTTTTCTTTTGAAAGATGGCAAGTATTTGCTTTCAATCAGCTTTTCCCCTCCCAAGTTCCCCCAATGGACTTGTGTTTGAGTAATGCAGTAATGACGGCATTACAGATTGTAACAGGCAGAATCATTACAACATCATTAACAAGAAATTGCTCTTGCAATTAGTAATAATTCCCAGATTCATAGTCAAATATTAATGTTCTCCTCATTAAATTAATCTGCTTCTGTTGAGAACATGGAGGAAAAGATGGTAATTCCACAAATGAATAGTAAACCTCCCTCCCGCTTATAGCTTCTACATGCTTTCTGATTCTTTAGTCTGAAAGAGCAAAATGTCTAGTTGGATAATTCACAGGGATTTTGCTATATGATCTGTCAGATTAGCCAGTTGGGTAAAAAACTGATTGTTTCATGTTTGACCTGGTTCTACATGTAGTCTAAATGGAAATCATGCCCTTCAGGAGAAATTACAGAAGGAGAGAAATGATCACAAAAGACAGGGCAGAAATTAGTCTGCCTTATTTGTAAGCCTTAGTTTCGCAGACTCTCTCTGAGCACACAGTAGCTCACACTAGGAGTAAAGGCAATAGGACTACTCAGTAGATAATTGCATTGCATTGGACCAGAACCAAAGAGTGCTTGCTAATAATAATAATAATACAGGTCCATTATTTTTGTTTTCATTGTGTTTCTCAAAACCCCACCAGCTCATTTTCAGCCCACCTTTTCTTTGCTCTCCCATCATAGAACTTTGTGCATATTTTGGTAAGCATTATTCCTTCTGTATGCATTTTGTATACATTACCTGTTTTACCGTATGTCTTTCATATATGTGTGTGTATGCATCAGACATACTCATTTTCCCAATCTGCATATTGTTTAATGAGCATTTTTTTTCTTTGTGGAAATGCACCACTGCCCTTAAAATGTAATTTCCAAGGCTAGATGTGTTTCATGCCATTGCTAGGTTCAGTTTGTATGAAATTTTACATTTTCATGGAGAAATGTGACCCCTGTGAATTTCTTGCCCATTACCAATGACAGAAACGTGGATTTCTGCATTGCTGTTGCAGGTCATCTGTGTTTTTCCTGTACCATTTGAAGGTCACCCATGTATCTGAATAAGCATGGTAAAATCTGCTTGAGGTTCTAATTGGTTGAAGTTTCAGAAATGTGTTTTAATTCCGGGTGTATTCTCAGACAGGCAAAAACCAATGCTACTCAAAATGGTGGTCTGTGCATCAGCATAAGTTCATAAACTATTGGCTTTGAGTCTGCAGTGAGCTCTCAGGAAAGATCAGCTGCAGTCAATTGGCATAAATAAGAGGAGGGGGGATCCTTCCGGTCCCTCGCATCTGATGATCAAAAAAGATGGAGCAGAAAGTAGTCTGTTTTATTCAAAAGCCCCAGTTTGGGAGGGGTGAAAAAACCTACACATCTGAGAGATTAAGGCCATTTCTGCACTAGGCTGTTATAGTGCTATTATTCCACTTTCAACATCCTGTGGAATCCTGGGGTTTGCAGTTTAGGGAGGGGCCTTTAGAATTCTCAGCCAGGGAGCTGTTTGGCCTCAGTAAACTACAAACCCCAGAATTCCACAGGAGGTTGAAAGTGGAATAATAGCACTATAACAGTGGCCCTTTTTGTACGGCATTTTTTTAAAATATCATTTTATTAAAGTTTCACAATTAAAACAACCATTTATTATTGCTATTTCACATGAATTATTTCTTGAATCTTCCAAACTGATCTAGACTTCATTTCCAAAATCTCTTAACATTGTTATATCATTGTACTGCATTTTCCAGCCATTTTACACGTTAGTACATAGCATTTCCATTACCATATTCCTGCTTCATGATATCTGCCGTAATCATCACAGTGAAATTTTTCCACATATTACCATGAATTTTAGACTTCTATCAAAGGTCACCCAGCAATCACCTACAATTTGCCATTCTTTCTGAATTTCATCATCTGATTTCCCTTTCAGTCTTTGAGAGACTATGTCAGCGTTTTTATTTTCAATCAAGGTTTCCCACCATTGTTCTATTGTAGGTATTCGCTGTGTTTTCCATACCTTAGCGTATTCAATACGTGCAGTTGTTATCATATATAATAATATTCTCCAATATTTCTTTATATTCACACCGTCTACTAAATCTGTCATATTTAACAAATACAATTCAGGAATCATAGGAAATTGTAGCTTCATTATTTCACAAATCCCGTTATGTATCTCAATCCAATATTTCTTGACCTTTGGGCATGTCCACCACATATATCGTACCCACCTCTTTTAAACATTTCCAACAAAGCCCGGTACCTGAATTGTAAATCTTTTGTAATTTATCTGGTGTCAAATACCATCTATAAAACATTTTATAATAGTTCTCTTTTAGATTCTGGGCAACTGTAAATTTGTTTGTCTTTTTCCAACTCTGCTCCCAAGAGTCCAGTTGAATTGTATGACCAATATTCTGTGCCCACGAGATCATTACTGCTTTAACAGTTTCTTCATACTTCTCCTGGTGCAATATTTCCTGAGTGATTTGGGCTTAATAAATGAGGAGGGTTTTCAAAAAGTCGTTTTATCACTCCAACCTTCTCCTTTATTTCAATTCCATATGTCTTTAAATCCATCTGAAACCTTTCATTTAACTGCCTGTAAGGAAACCAGTTAAGAACTGTTCCTTCTTGCTCCAACTTGTCTCTTGATTTAAGCTGAAGACTATTCGATTTTGTCCTCTCAATTATGTCCTCATATCGAAGCCATTTATCAGATTCGGTCCGTCTATCAAAGAAAGCTTCTTGAGGGGAGACCCAGGTGGGCAGCTGCCTAATGTTTCTAGACTTGTAATCTTCCCAAACTTTCAAAAGCGATTTCCTGATGTAATGGTTTGTGAAATCTTTACTTTTCGCACGGCATTTTCGATGTGAAAGGGCCCCTTGAGTGTCGTGCAAATGTGAGGAATGGTCCATACGATGCACTCACATTTGTGCAACACTCCAGGACCTGACACGGGCTGCACATGCATTTTTTCATTTTTGGCTTGAAACTGAAAATGCTGTGTGGTTGCACATTGCTCCAGGGTCCCACACTTACCTTGCGTGCGGAGCCTCAGGAGCTGGGCTGGTCACGCTTCCTGTCTCGGTGCAGCCTGGGAAGGTCCCAGGCTGCACTGCGAAAGGAAGAGGCGGGGCTCTCGTGCGAGCAGGAAGCTCGTGCAGAGCCGAAGAAGCAGGGAAGTGAGAACCTCTCTCCGGAGGCTGCTCGCGGAAGCACCGCATCCCAGCGCCGAAAATGGGTGAGTTGCAGAAAGGGTCAGTGTAGTGCAGGACAACCCTAAGTCTTTGATAGCAACATCACAAAATGCTCTTTCAAAGAGAACAGAACAAGCTATCCCATTCTATTCAGTGGACGTTTTTCTTTCTTTTCTTTCTCCATACTTCACCAAAGGCTAAACTAGATAAAAACTTAGGAGAACCTCTCTTTATTAAAGTTCATGATTTTTGGCTTGTCCTAATTAATTATGTTATGGGCAACTCTCAAAATCATATCCTTTTGCATGCATGAGAAATTTCTGGCATACTCAAATATGAACTTCATTTTGGAGGGAAAGTGGGAGATAAAGCAAACAAATAAAATGAAAATAAATAACATCTTACTGAAAGAGACAAAAAACAAAAATAATTGTTTTTAGCTGGGGATGGCTCCTCTGTATCAGACCAAAGTCCTGGTCAGTCCACCAGAGACACAGTGCTCTGGGTACTCGTAGAAACCTTATCGATGAAAGGATAGCAACTGCTAAATAATTTAGAGATCTCATGTGCAAAGTACAGATGCGATCTGCCATTATCACAATGAATACTTCTATTGTTTCACAGCCACAAGATCAGGGGAAGCTTATATTATGAGCTATTAAAAAAAAAAAACTACTAAAGGCTTGTGATAATTCTATTGTTTTACCTATTTGTTTTTTGTCATTTTTTTTTAAAAATTGCTTTGCCATTTTAAACTGTAAATTGATCTAAAGATCTCAGCAAAAACTACATGCATAATTTAGCAGTAGATATATGTATTTGCACAATTTACAATACAATCCTCTATTCTGGAAGATGGACTTGAAACAATTCACCACTGCTCCATTGGAGAAATGGCTGCCATATCCTAGATAATTAAGCTTAGCCTGTTTTCTTCTAATTGGAAGTATGCTCAGTGAACAAAACCTGGTTCAAATCCAACTGTTCAGACCCCACTTCCAAAGTATGATGGCCTCAATTTAGCCATTTCGGTTTAGAATTCAGGTTTAATTTGCTTTTGAATCTATTTATTTGTCTTTTTGACTATCCATGGTACCCATAGAACTTTCCCCCATAGAACTCCACCAGCCCCACATTGTAAGTGAGCTGATTTTCTTCCTGTTGCCTTTCTTCACTGACCCGTTTTCACAGCCACACATAGAAATTGGAAATACTATGACATCGATGATCCTGACTTTTGTATTCAATGATATATCTTTTCACTTAAGAATATTATCTATTTCCTTCATAGCTACCCTCCCTACTCTTCTGATTTCTTGTCTAAACTCTCCTTTGATTAATAACTGAACCTAGGTATATAAAATCTTTAACTATTTTTGATTTTTTCACCATCCACTTTAAAGTTATATATAATATCTAAAGTCATTATTTTTGTTTTGTAATGTTCATCTATAAGCTTGCTTTTGCACCTTGTCAAACTACTATGCATCAGATTATTGGGTATAAAATAAAACCTCATTTCAGAAATCCAAATCTTCCACTGACTATCAATGGAAATCTGGAAATAGCCATTATTATTTTTTTCTGTTTGCTAAAATCAGCTGAACTTCGCTAGCTGGGTAGTCTCTTTATGTTTGCCAAATTTTAGACTGGAGTGCTCTTGTACAATGCTCCTTTTAATCTTGATTCTTTAAACAGGAATACTGACAATAAATTTATTTTTTTTAAACAGAATTGGGTGAAATTTGTTGAGAAATTTGTCCCTTCTATGGTGATCAAACCTGCCAGTTCAGTTTGTAGTTCAAGAGTCATCCTACTCTGAAGCACACTCTTCTTTGAAACAGCATTTGATGTACTATTCCTGAACAATACCACTTTTTTTAAAAAAAAATGGTTTGAGACAATGGGAAAGAGATGTTATGGGCAATATCATGGTGGGACTACATATCATCTGCTGCAAACTTGTGCACAGTTCATAAGCCTAACATCTTGTGTTAGAGGTTGGTAAGACAGGATTCTACTCAGTCTTTTTTTAAAAGCGCAAAACCTTTCCTTGTGCTAAACTACCCTTCCGTTAGACTGATATACCTTGTACTCCTAGAACAATCTAGTCAGGATCTGAATCAAGCTGCTGTTTGGACTATTGTGCTGTATATGCTATGGCAGAGCAACTGATTTGAGGTCTTTGCAGTCATTAGAACATTCAATGGTCTGAATAATTATTTTTTTGAAGCAACCCTGGATCTAAGTGTAAGCCTGCTGACCCCTGGTTTCAAGGTAGCACCTTGTACCCTCCAACATTTCACAATGAAAATTGGGTCGTATGTGGCCAAGCAACATCAGTGTGGTCAAGACAGGAAAAGCTATTAATGAGGAAGAACAGATAAGCTAGGAGACACTGCAGCAGTTCACTTTTGCCTGAGTCAACTGGGAACGGCAAGATTGAACTACCTCTTCTTCTCCCCCCATCCTAGTTTAACTGTGTACAAACTACTTTTGCACTTTGATATCCATTTTCAGCAACTAAAGTGAACTGAGGACAAAGGAGAAAATGGGAAGAAGAGAAACCTGAACAGCTGAAAAAATGGGATGGCAGTAAATTAATTGGGACTGCCCAAATTGGGAAGTTAAAGGGTATGGTATATGGTCACTGATCGGCCAAGGTTTCCTAGTGCACTGCAATATAATAGAAAAAATATAAAAGAGGAAAAATATAACTTCAGAGCAATTGCTTTTTTTTCTCCCTCTGTGTCCCATGAAGACTCCATAAAATATCCCCCTATTTTGTTCCATATCTTGGCAAGGAAGAGAGATCTTATTAAAACAAGGAATTCATGAGCACAAAACCTTCCTGGCATTTCACTTTCTACGTGCTGCTCTCCTGTCCGGATGCATGCCCAGAGCAGTTCCAGCCTATAAATATAATTGGTATGGATTGATGCGCACACAAGAGTTCTATTTTAAGTGTTACAGTTTCGGGTGCCCTTGTTTGGGCTGCAAGCCAAACTTCAAGACACAAGCACAGGAATGTCTTATGTCAAGTCTAAAAGAAAGAGGCAGCTGCATCACATAAATCGTGATGGGACCTCAGAAAAAGGACAATGTTTGTGAAGTCTTGCCAAAGAGGCTGGAGATGGCATGGATGATTCCTAAATCAAGATATTTGCTCTTTCTTAGTACCCAGAACGTGACTGCCCATGCATTTGCACAACGGCACAAATGTAAAAAGCTGATCAGTTCATCTCATAGATAAGGATGTTTGTACTTACACCCACACTTGAATATGAGAGTCACGTATCAAGAATTATGGAGTCTCTGAGGTTCATTCTTCCAGTGTTTTAAAATTCCTCCTTA
Organism: Ctenosaura bakeri; assembly: GCA_948474755.1. Lineage (NCBI taxonomy): Eukaryota > Metazoa > Chordata > Lepidosauria > Squamata > Iguanidae > Ctenosaura > Ctenosaura bakeri. Next base: position 123,734 of record CAOLHI010001413.1, read on the forward strand.
AGAGATTTAAGAAAAGAAAGAACAAAAGAGGGGGAAAAGAAAAGAAAAAAAGAAAAGCAGAAGTATTGAAAACTGTAGAGTTTTCTCTGTACAAACTGTACAGTACAGAAAACTGTACAATTTAAAAGTCATCTGCTTAAAAAGAAAAACTGCTCCTAAACAGTGTAATGGTGTATTGGTAATGAGAATACTAAAAATATTCCAGACCACTATGCACAATATTTAGTACTTTCAGTTGAGGTAACAGCTTGTAGTATCCATATTATGGCAAAGGTGAGTCTATTCAGCAACTTGGATAGCTCTTTTAAAGTTCACATTAAAACCTGGAGTGGATTCACTGTCCCATGGACATGGAAGCTACCAGTTGCCATTGTTTAGTTGGGGCTGATTTATTTCTGTCACTTGCTGATGTATAGAAAATCTTCGGAACTGAATCTCAGGAAGAAATGATGTGTGAGCGGTGAATGATCTCTGTCCCTCTTGTTAGTGGTAGATATACCGTATTTGCCGGCATATAAGATGCACTTTTTTTTCCTGGAAAATGATCTTTCAGAACAGGGTGTGATAATGGGGCTTCCCATTATCTAGACTTAGCTAAAAGGGGGACACTTCCCTCTTCAGGTAAACCAAGGGTTAATAAGGTGTTGGGATTAGATTACATTTTAGTGTGTGGTCATGTGGGTCAGCATCATAGGTCAGCATTATAGGTCACAGGGTAAGACTTGACCAATCAAAAAGGAAAGAGGTGAGCATCTTCAGGATGCTTCCAGATACTTCCAAGGAGAAGTTATAAAACTTCTTGCAAGGCCATGTGGCTGGGAGATAACAAAGGGATAACAAAGAAACAACAAAGGAACTGCCAGTAGCAGGCTGCAGGCCATAGGCCTCACCTCCTGGCCCTTCCCTTTAGAACATCTAAGCCTAGGAACAACTGTGAGTAATTAGAAATAGTTATCTAGTCGCGTTAGGGACTTTTCTGTTATTTTGGAGGCTGGCTGATCTAAAGAAGGTATCTGTGCTTTTATATCTGTTCTTTTGTAACTACTTGTAACTAAGCGTGCCTGGGAGGAGGGAGCTTCCCATGTGTGTTAATTTGCCTTGTTTATTTGCATACCTTTAATAAATACTTTCTGTAAAAGGCCCTGTTTCTCTCCTTCCCACGCCAAGCTAGGTAGACTGGGGGAAAAGGAAGATCCTTAAGCTTAGGGATGTACATGGTTGGACAGAGTCCCACTGTACTGTCCTAGTGTCCAGAATTCAGTGGGTGGTGGCAGCGAAGATGAATTAACAGCTAAAATTCATAACAGGCTGGAATATACATCCCAGCAGCGCATGGGGACTTTCCAACTTCACACAGGGTGCATCTTATACAGAGGCAAAACAGATGGGAGGAACTTTGCAAGAGACTTCCTCCCCTCCCCCTCTCGTTCTCCTCCCCAGCCATTTGTTTTCCTTTACTCCTCTGGCAGAAACTCCTGTAAGGAAAAAGGGGGGGGGCCTTCACCAGGAACCTCTTACCCCACCTCTTATCCTCCTCTCCTGGCTATCTGTTCTGCTTTGCTTCAGCATGGAGACTCCTGTAAAGCAAAAAAGGTGGAGGGAGGGAACTTCACCTGAAGCCTCTTCCCCTGCCCCTTCTTCTCTTTCCCTGGGCATCCGTTTTCTTTTGCTTCTTTGCACGGAGACTTTTGCAAAGCTAGTAGTATGCATGTCAAAACAAAAATAGCACAAAAAATGCCAACTGATTATGAGGATAAAGTTACTGAGTTTCACAGATGGATCATTAACAGCAGAAAACTTGGACATTTTGAACTTTCACCAATAGCAAATATGAATGAGGTCCCTCTTACATCTGATGTTCCTTCAAACAAAACTGTGGATTCCAAAAACTGTTGCTGTCAAAATGTGTGGTCATGAAAAAACACATTATACTGCTGTTTTATCATGATGTGCAGATGAAACAAAATTGCCACCTTTCTTGATATTTAAGAGGAAGATATTACCCAAGGAAAGAATGTCAACAGAGGTTTTTGTTCATGTTCACCCCAAAGGTTGGATGGATGGAGCAGGAATAAAATTGTGGACAGAAAAAGTGTGGCCTAGGCATCCTGGTAGACTGCTAAAAAAAACCCTTCCTTGATGGTGTTGGATCAGTTTCGATGTCACAAAACTGAAGGTGTTAAGAAGAAACTTAGGGAGCTGAAAATTCAGTTAGCTGTAATTCCAGGTGGTTTAACAAGCCAGCTTCAGCCTTTAGATGTTTGTATTAACAAGCCATTCAGAGGATTCATGAGGGAGAAGTGGAATACCTGGATGCAGTCTCCAGATTTTGATGTGACTCCAACAGGAAGAAGGAAGAAGCCAAGTATTTCAAAAGTGTGTGAATGAGTTAAAGGGTCACGGGATGCAGTAAAATGAGAAACTGTCATAAAATCATTTAAGAAATGTGGCATTAGTAATGCTCTTGATTGTTCTGAGGATAACAAATTGTTTGAAGACAGTGACAGCTCAGTTTCTAAGATTTCAAGTGACAGATTGCCTTGTTCTGAAGAAAACATCTCAGGTGAAAATGATGATGAGTAAAACATTCAAAAGTAATCATATTGTTCTTTGTGTTTTATTTATTGCTGTTGTGGTTTGTACTTGAATATTTGTTTTACACCTAATTCATTTTACACACCAATTGTATGAAAATTACAGTACTTTGTTTTTCAATAGAGTTGATCAGAAATGTATCGGTACTAAAAAAAATTTTCCCCAGAAAATATTTGAAAATGGGGTGCATCTTATATGGCAGTGTGTCTTATACGCCGGCAAATACGGTAACTCCCATCAGTCTTAGACAGCACTGTGTATGGTAAAGGATCATGCTATCGCAGTCCAACAACATATGGGGACCACACATTCATGACCTTTGTCTCACATCATCTATGCAGGATTGGCCCTTCTGATATTGTTGGACTGCAACTCCCAGCTTTCCTCAGCTTTGGAAACACTGGCAAGGGCTGGAGGGATTTCAGCCAAATGACACTGGGAAGTCCACACACCCCACTTCTCAATCTATGTGATGTATATGGGTGAGACAGTGCCCTTTGTAAAAGGAAGGAGGAGGAGGAGGAGGAGGAACAGCAGCAGCAGCAGCAGCAACAACATTTTTAATATGGACAGTTTACATGAGAAACAATTGTAGTGGGCAGTTAACTCTTTCTCATTTTCCTCCCCCACTTCCCCCAATGCAGTAGAGATCAAAATATGCATTTGCTTGGCAAATACATGTATTGAGTTGTTGGGTGGGAGGAAGGCTCTTTGAGTGGAGTGGTAGTAGTGTTTGCTGTCAATTCAGCTTCAACATGAGGCAGCCTTACGAATGAGAGGCCTCTAAAAGCCGTGGTCATAAACAACTCTGCTCAGGTCCTCCTAAATCAGACTTGGAGCTTCTGCAATTGAATCAGTCCATACATAACATGGTCTCAGTCCTTCCCTATTGCATTCCATGTTACTGAGCATTGCCATCTTTTCCAATGAATCCTGTCATCTCATGATATGTCCAAACTACAACAACCTCTGTTTAGTCATCTTGACCTCTAGGGAGAGTGCAAGCTTGCTTTGCTCATGGGTCCATTTATTTGTCTTTTTGGCAGTCCAAACCCTCTTCCATTTTATACCAAATGTGCCTGTGAAGATGAGGAAGCATTTTTCCTAGTAAGCAATTTAGTGGTGTATAAATCGTAAAACAGCACTCACTCTGGTAGTCCCAACTGCCCTTTTCGCTGGCCAAAAAAAAGAGAAGGTGACTTGCCTCTTCTGGAAGCCTTCAGAATCAGCAGTTTGCCTTTAAAATAAGTTCCAGGCCTTTTAAACTATTTAAACATGAAAAAGTAAACATTTTTCAAAACTAGCAGTGGACTGCTGGCCACTTCAAATTGGAGGGTTTGGTTTTGGTTTTGGTTTTTTCTTTTTTCATTTTTGGAAGTCTATTTTGGAACTCTTACTCACTGAATCAATTGCTGAATGGTAAGTTAACACTTGGGAGCCAGCATGGTGTAGTGGTTTGAGCACTGAGCAATCAGGGTTCAATTTCCCACTCAGCCATGGAAACCCACTAGGTGTCGCACACTCTCAGCCCCAGAAAATCCCATGAAAGTTTTTCCATAAGTTAGAAATGACTTGAAAGCACACTGCCGCCACCACTTAACACTTGAGTCAATACCATTAATGCATCTTCTCTAGTTGAACCAGAATTGTATGACTACCAATATAGTTCATGGGTCCCAGTCCAGCCAGATGTAGTCATTAGGACTGAGGTCTGTTGAAACCAATTGAAAAGATTAGTCCCATTGCTTTCAGGCATATTCAGTTTGGATGGTTTGAAATCTTGGGCTGCTTATATTCTTCTGATATTTCAGGCTTCCCAAATTTTAGCTTATGCCTTTTTTTGTGAAGGACCAATGCTTCAAACGTGGTGTTCCTGCCAGCTTTGAAGCTGAAAGTTTGGCATTTTGTTGGCACACAGAGTGGGATGTTTCATCTATATAAATAGAACCAAGGGTCTGTGTTGAACATCATTATGGAGAGATCATATAAGGCAGAAATAGCTTTGAGGACCAGGTTGTGCCCTTTAAATGCACCAGTTCCAAAAAGTCTTCCTAATTTGAAACCTCATCGTTCACTTCCCTTTTGTTGTGTACTTGTTATTTGGGCTGTACAGATGCTTTGGGTGAGGCACAAATCCAAGGTGTATATCTTTGCTTTGTAGAAATGCAGGCTGCCTTTGCTTCCAAGACAACTCAAGGCTGAAATGGTTGGAGGCAGTCCAGCTTCCTCACCAGCAGAGGTGTAAAAGAAAAAAAGGGAGGGGATTTCCTCCCCCACCATTCTTCTCTCTTATCACCCTGGGTACTTTCATACTATACCAGTGGTTCTCAACCTTCCTAATGCCACAACCCCTTAATACAGTTCCTCATGTTGTGATGACCCCCGACCATAAAATTATTTTCGTTATTTATTTATTATTTATTTATTTATTATTTAGTTAGTTAGTTATTTCCAACATCGAATAGATTGGAAACACTGCGCTAAGTCGCTGCTCTGGATAGACTTCTAATGCCTAAAAAATGGTAACTCTCCCCCTTTTTTTTAAGCACAGAAAGTGTCCATCAATGCCAGAATTAAGGCAGTAGTTCTAGTTCTGAATGTTGGGTTTCCACAGTTCAAAAAACCGGTCACTCCCAAAGGCAATGCCGAAACAGCCCACATTTTACATGAGGTGCAGGGAGGAAAGGACAGGGAGAGACGAAAGATGGCGGTGGCATAAGCAGATGCGTTTTGTTTCACTCCCACTCTCCCTCCCTCCTTTAAAGGGAGTGCAGCTGCTCAGACGCTCTCACTCCCATGTTGCACAGGCATCCCTTCCTTCCTCCTTTTGTCCCTCTGAGGGCTTGGGAGTGGGGTGCGATACCCGCTGTAGCCCCTCGACTACGCTACACCCGCAAGCACTTCTTGGTCTCCCCACCTGTGCCCCCCCGCCCCGCAGGGAAAGATGGGGAAATGTCCCCACATGCGCCCAGCATTCCTCCTTTCCCCTCCTGCCAGCGTGGGGTCTCCTCTCGCCACCTCTACCCCCCCTCCCGGCAGAGAAAGACGCAGAAACATCCCCACACGCACCTCTACCCCCCCCGCCCGACAGAGAAAGGTGCGGATACGTCCCCAAGCGCACCTCCACCTCCCCGCCTGGCAGAGAAAGACAGGGAAAAGTCCCCACATGCACCTCTGCCCCCCCGCCCGGCAGAGAAAGATGGGGAAATGTCCCCACATGTGCCCAGCACGCCTCCTCTCCCCTTCTGCCAGTGCAGGGTCTCCTCTCCTCACCTCCGCGTTCACGCTCTGGCTCCATGCTCTCTCCTCTCAGTCTCCTCAGCTCCGGCTCCACCAACGCTTCCCCACCTGGCAGGGAAAGATGGGGAAATGCCCAGCACGCCTCCTCTCCCCTCCTCCCAGTGCGGGGTCTCAGAAACAGCACTCCCATTGGCTGTGAGGCCGCCATCTTTTAAAAGGGGGTGGGGCGGGATAGAGGAGTGGCGATCCCTGTGAAATGGTCATACGACCCCCAAAGGGGTTGCGACCCACAGGTTAAGAACCGCTGTACTATACAATCATAGTGCTATGATTCTACTTGAATTGCCATGGTTCCATCCTATGGAAACCTGGGAATGGCAATTTAGAGAAAGGTCTTTATAATTCTCAGCCAGAGAGTTCTTCTGGTGTCTGACTGAACTACACACAAATTCCAGGGTGCCATAGGATGAAGCCATGTCAGTTAAAGAGCAAACATCATGTAGCTATAATTGTGTAGCATGAAAGGTATAATAGATCCAGGTTCCCAGATCTCTAGGCCTGGTCCAGAATCTCATCATCTGGATCCTCTTCTCCACTCCTTTGGGTGAGATGGAAGAATCTCAGGGAAGAGCACTGCTTTGAAAAGTAAGTGTGTGTGTGTGCGCGCGCGTTTTACTCATATATTTATTTACTCATTTTATTTACTTATTTTTCTTATTCTGTTTTGTTTAATTTGAATGGCACGCTCTGGGCAACCATGGTTGATGGCATTACCAGGGACTCCTCCTTGTAATGCCATCCTTTTAATATCACCAGGACATGGGCTGTATGACATCACTACAGACCATTCCTGGGTCTCAGATTTTGGCCCTGAAACCTCAGGGCCTGGAAAAGTCCTGACCTGAGAACCCTAATTCTAATGTGACAGGAAAGACTATGACAGATGTTTATTATTTACCGGTACATGGGATGCTCTTTTCCCTTTTACTTTATCTCCATCACAAAGTAAATGAGTAGTTCTGCATTTCCCATAGTCCCTTACACTCCAGCGTGCTGTTACCCAATGTGACAGGATGAGGATGAAATAAAAATAGAAGGTAGTATAAGTCCTTGGTTTGGTTTAAATTTGTTTTGTTTTCTTTTGTTTTCAGAAGAATCTGGATATCTTCAGAGATAATCCAAGGTGAGCTTTGAATGACTCAGCCTTCTATAGCCAAACTGGATTTATAGTGTGCACCTGAGCTACAGTCAGAAACTGCAAGCAATTTGCCTTTGCTATTTGTTTCAGGAGTTGAAAGTTGGGTAGAATCTACATGGGGACATCTTTTGTTTGGAGACACTGATGTGTTGGTATTTTTCTTTCAGGTCCAAATGCAATTGTTGAATATAGTGCCACTATCTGCTGTGTTTACTATGCAAACAAGTGCTACACATGAATGCATACTGTTATAACTATGGCAGAAGTATGAGGAGTTTGAACAGTTGTTTATGTTCATAAGTTACAGGAGAAGTGGGAAGGTCATGCCATCCTTTCAGATAGTTTTATTTAAAAAAAGAAAAGGTTTCTGGAACTATGTGTGGACTTTCACAGCTATGGAATGCTAAAGACATGCAATTTTAAAATAAATTTATCATTATTCACAACTCTGCAGCTCTGTGGTGGCACAATGAAAAGACCTAAAAAAAAAATCATAAATCCTTTCCCCCTCCACCCACATGCAAGGTTGGCTGTTCATCACCTTAAAGCCTGATGGTTTGGAAACCCAATATCATTAAGAGAAAACATCACATTTCTTTGCATTTTTTGTTTACCTCCTTTCTTATTTTTTACATTATGTTGCTCTGTGGAGCTTGAAGGAGTTGTAGAAACTGCAGCACCTGTTCCTGGTTTTCCCAAAAGGAGGAAGTATGGAAGGAAAGAAGAAAGCAGTAGTGAGATGGAGGGGGACTGTTGCACTATGTGATGTGCCAGTCAGCCAGTTGTTACAATACTGTTCATGGGCCAAGCAAAAGGGGATGTTTTAGGATGAGTTTCTTCCCTGCTTGGTCTAATATGAACCACCACTATCACAAAAGACAAGCATAAAGCCTTTGATTGTCTTTTTTCTGGGTCCTTTAGAAGTAGAAGATAAGGGGTTTGTTTACATTTTCAGAGAAGAAAATGGAGTGAAACATATTGTTAACCAGGTCTTAGAATTTTAAAACCATTCCCTACTAGTTTTAATACCACCATTGGAATACACAGGACTGATAGTACTATTCCGTCTAAAGCAAGTGAGTGCCTTGGTGAGCACATCTAAAGTTCACAAGAACTGGCAGGAGCAAGCCAGACCAGCCCCAAGGTTTACATGGGATTGCAAATAAAAATGTAGTCCAAACAATCCAAGGGTTCAAGGTGAGAAAGCCATCCTGAGCAGGGTCTAAAGCTGAGGGAGGAGCTGCCAGAAAGATTAGTCCAGAAGTATGTACCAAAGGTCAGAGAATTGTGAAGCCAAAGATGTCAGATAGGCTTGCATAGAGCTCTGGGAGCTGTTGCTCTACAGCAAAAGAATGGCCTGGGCTGAGCTAATTTATATCTAGCAGCTAATCAGCGCAGCTGGGTTGATTGTCTTGGTGTCTTCTATTTAAAGTGGAGCACTGCACTGCCTGATCTTTTTCTCCTGGTGCTTTAATTTATTTCACTTGAGAGGGTGAAGTGTTTCTGCTTCTTTCTCCTGATCTACAGGCGTCATCTGGGATGGACCAGGCTCTGCTTCTGCCAGGGCCATGCCAGGACTGTGAGCCTCCTCCAGCTCCAACTGTGGCTCATCATACTTGCTCTCCTATTTTTCTTCACCATATCAGTTAGGGCATGACAAACGGAAGGAAACTGCAATCATAGAAAAAGTGATCATAAACATACTTTTGGAAAAGAAGAAAAGTACTGAGAAACCAGTATCAGGACAAGAGCTTAAATGTGCATTTTGTGATGTGCAAATGAGCCCCAAACTGGTGCAGACAGTGTTACCCTGATTTCTGGGGTCCTGGGAGGGACACCTCAATGTGCTCACAAAAGGGAATGGGAATTAGCAGAGCACAAGCTAAGCAATGCAAGAGGAAGGGCAACCTAGCGAGATCTTGAACCCAATGTCTACGGGGTCAGACCGAGTCAATGAGCAAACAGAAGTAAATAATAATTGTTTCTTTATTTTTGATAAACACAGCCAAAACGTATGGATGCAAACACACTCACACAGACTTATTGAATGAAAGGTAGGAGTTGGATAGAGGGTTTTTGAGAGGGATTTCAGCATGGGAAATACTATACCTGTCCTGAAGCCCGGGTAGTCTGAAGAAAAGTCCGTAGAAGTGGAGGTTCTCAGCACGTGGAGCTGAGGGGAAGGCTCGTAGAACGAAGCGACAGCAAAGTGGGATGGAAGCCAGGAGTGATCCGAAGAAGCACTCAAAATCAGGGGGTCTTATACGGGAAAATGTGCCTGTAGGCTAGTCCGTTCCCGGGGATAACAGTGGCTTTAGGGCTGGAGACAAAGCCTCCGAAAGGTCAGTATTTTACATGATTGAGTTATGACAGAGTTGTCAATAGAGTAGACAGTATGCAAAGGAGGAGTGCTTGACAGTTGAGTATTCGGCTCGTCAAGCTGCCTGCTCGGGGCAGGGAGTCTTTTGTAAACAGCGTGCACACATAATGTGATCTTAAAGAGTACTTGCCTGGAGGTCTCCTAAAGTGGCAATCTGGCTGTTACTGGCCTGCCTGGATCTGTTTTGAATGGTTCAGCTATTTTTGGCCATGCCTGTGTGCGTGCTTGTCCGGGGGCCTCGCAAGCAAGTGGAGAGGAATGGGTAAAGAAGGCCAAATTCTTGATATCAAATGATATCTAATATACCTCAAGACCGGACCAGAAACTACAGTAACAACAGCTTGTGAATTTAGTGGTGATATGAAGGCTTCCACAACCATTTTGCAATGAGGCCTTCCACCCCTCATTTTGTGAGCCATCACTGGACATCAGCATAAAATAACAGTGTAACTTGGCGCTTGAACACTTTTTTTATCCTTTCCATTGGTGCCATTGTGTTTCAAAGGTGTGATATGTTCAGTTAGCTAAAAGTATGCACCTTAAATGAAAATACATAAACGACACCATTACAACCATTCAATACATCTGATAATGGGACTTTCACTAGAGATACAGTATAAATCAATTGGCATAGGTAACAATTATTGATTCTCCTCAAAGGCTGTTATGCTGTATGCTAATAGTTCTCATACTGAAAGAGGAGAAATTGACTCATCTTCCAGCTCAGTGCCTATCAGGCTGCAGTATGAACACAGCAGGGAAGAACCTGCATGTACACAGTTTGTCACTGGAATGAATGGACCAATTGTATGTACAAGCAAGGATTGCTTGGGGAAAAACCAAGTTCTGACATTTCTTTTTTGAAGAGACAAAGGTCTGGCCCCCATTTCAGATTTCAGTAGTTGAAGTGGGACAATATTTCAGTGAGGAGAAGACAAGTTTCAGAGAGTCTTTTATACCTGAATGAGAGCAAAAGCCAAAAATAAAAGCAATACATTATAAGATAAGAAAGAATTTGTTGGGCTCTTCCCAATGAGCAAATATATTCAGATGTGGCAATGTATCTTGCTGTACATGCAAATCTTTTTTTAAAAAAAGATCCTACTGGTGTTTTAGGATTTCCCCCCTCCTTTTCTGAAGTAAATTCTGAAGTATTTTGTTCCTACATGAAAAACAGGAGTTTTTTTAATCCAAAAAAGGACATTGTAAAAAACAAACAAAAAAACTATTATTTTATATTGACAATTTACAAATCAACATTCCGTATTATCCCCTCACTACAACTAGTCAAGTTAGTTATTTTATATTGCATGTAATCAGTCATAATGTTTGCTTAATCCATTTTATACTGTTGCATTTTCATCTCATCACATGAAAAGCGTCAACTGAAGGAGCTGTGTTCAGTCTCCAACCCCTTCCCTATTTTCAAGATTGTTCTACCCTCTTCCTTCTCACTCTCCCCCTTCTGCCTTTTAATGTTTTTAATTTTGTTTTTGAAAAAACCTCTCTCTAGAGTCTTAACGATAAAGAAATAATCTCCTGTGCTGGAAAGATCAATGCCCCACATACAAATAATGCACCAATTTCAACTGAGACTGAAGCTGTGAGACTGAGGAAAGTGGGGGGCTGTGTTGTTGAAAATCTTTTTCAGCTTGAGTTCTCAGGTTGACTAGTGTGCAGAGTTGCAAGTTCAGCACCATCCCAACACCTGAGGTTTCTGGAACAAAACCTGAGACAGAGGGACAGCCCCTGCTGAGGTCATTAAACGTTATGCATAAAGTACCATCCAAAGCTGCTCACACACAATATATATATTAATTTTCCTGCTTGAGAATTAAGACAGGAATCCTAGTTAAGGCAGCAGTCCCCATTTCAAAGTGAGATGAGGGGATAATGAATATTTCATCTAGCCTCTGTACTTCTATCCAGGAAGTGGATGCAGAGCAAAACAGAGGTGTGACAATGGCTAGAAGGGAAGTAACAAGCTAACTAAATAAATGTGTAATGTTTGGATGGGAAAGCAACAAGAAGCATTAAGAAGCAAAATTAGATACTGCAATATAAAGTAACACAGTATTATTGAGCCCATAGTTTAGGGCAACAGCTACTTAGTGTGGAACAGAGTATGGATGGAAGTATTCATCATCACTATGACAACTCCCACCACCACCAATAAAGAGAAGGACTGGAGACTACTCCCCAACTGCTCACCCAGAATGGTACCTTCCATAACTGATGAATTAGAAATTAAAAAGGATACATGCCACCAGCTTGCTTGTTTCTTAAGACCCTGTTACAAAAAGAGGACACCCTTTTGGTTGAGAAGCAATACAAAAATGCTTCACATAAAAATAAATATTTCACATGCTTTCTTTATTGGAATTAAAGATTATTGTATTACTACAAAAAGGAGGATTTTTTCCACCTCCCAGTAGTGCCCTGCTTTAGAATGCTCTTCCCAAAGTCTGGCACTTCACTCACAATATTTCCTGGAACAAGTTTAAGGTTATTTAAACTTCTCTTGCAAAGCTGAAAAACACAAAAACTCATCATTGTCATCATCACCAGCAGGTATCTGTTTTAACGTAACAATCCTATTATCAGCCCACACCTTCCATGAAAATGGTTCCTTACCGATTTTCAAATCTGGATTTCCCTGTAAAGTCAATTTGGCATGAGCATATATGTCTCAAATTGCAATTGACAAGACAATATTTGCCACGTAGTTCTACCTGCTGAAATTGTTGGCAAAACACTGCCATTTTCTATAAAGCCTCTATAAAAACAGAGGTTCCAAAAATTAAGACTCCAAGGCTGAGTATGGTGCATAGATATGTCCAAAAATTAAGACAAGATAATGGTTATGCTAGATGGTACATAAGAAGATCTGGAAGGCCAAACCCTCCTTCTTTGATTGGAATTTGCATCCTTTACATTGAAAATCTAGGTGGAGATGACCCCCCATTTCCCAAACAATACATTTTATTTTTCTTTATTATGTTGAAATGGAGATGGGATGTGGGGAAGAGAACCAGCTCCACTGAAAATTGTGGGGATTTGTATGTGAATTTTTATGAGGTGCTGGATCTTTTCTACTCATCACAGTCTAACAATCCAGTAAAGAATTTGTCATGCTCAAACTTAGTCAATTTACATGGCTAATATAAAGAGACCATTAAAACTTTTCTTATTTAACAAACAAAAGTCTGAGCAAATAACATTGGGTACAGTCCTGCCAGTTCATTTGTGATTGATTCCATCTGATTTCAGTGGAAAAGATTTAGGCACTTTCCCAATGAAATGAATAAGACATTAATTTGCACAGATATTGGACTGTGTCCATTAAACATACCTTTGTAGACGTGGTATATCTTGATTTCAGTAAGGCCTTTGATAAAGTTCCCCATGACATTCTTGCAAAGAAGCTAGTAAAATGTGAGCTGGACAGGGCTACTGTTAGTTGGATTTGTAATTGGTTGACTGACTGAACCCAAAGGGTGCTCACCAATGGCTGCTTTTCATCCTGGAGAGAAGTGACTAGTGGGGTGCCACAGGGTTCTCTCCTGGGCCCAGTGCTATTCAACACCTTCATCAATGACTTGGATGAAGGAGGAGAAGGCATACTGATCAAATTTGCAGATGACACAAAATTGGGAGGGGTTGCTAATACGCCAGAGGACAGGATCAAATTTCAAAATGACCTTGACAGATTGGAGAACTGGGCCAAAGCTCACAAAATGAATTTCAACAGAGAGAAATATGAGATCCTACACTTAGGCAGAAAAAAATGGAATGCACAAATATAGGATGGGGGACAAGTGGCTGGATAATAGTATATGTGAAAGGGATCTAGGAGTCTTGGTGGATCACGAGCTGAACAGTGTGATGAGGCAGCCAAGAAAGCCAACATGATTCTTGGTTGCATCAGTAGGAGTATGGTGTCTAGATCAAGGAGGTAATGATACCACTCTATTCTGTATTGGTTAGACCTCATTTGGAATACTGTGCCCAGTTCTTGGTGCCTCAATTCAAGAAGGATATCGACAAGCTGGAATGTGTCCAGAGGAAGGCGACTAAAATGGTGAAGGATCTGGAAGCCATGCCCTATGAAGAACAGCTTAGGGAGCTGGGTATGTTTAGTCTGCAGAAGAGAAGGCTAAGAGGAGACATGATAGGCATATTTAAATATTTGAAAGAATGTCATGTTGAAGAGCGAGTGGGCTTATTTTCCGCTACTCCAGAGACTAGGACAAGGAGCAATGAATTCAAGCTGCAGGAAAGGAGATTTCACCTGAACCTCAGGAAGATTTTCCTGACAGTCAGAGCTGTCCAGCAGTGGAATATGCTGCCTCGGAGTGTGGTAGAGTCTCCTTCTTTGGAGGTTTTTAAACAGAGTCTGGATGGCCATCTGTTGGGAGTGCTTTGATGTGTGTTCCTGCATGGCAGGAGGTTGGACTGGATGGCCCCTGGGGTCTCTTAGAACTCTATGATTCTATGATTCTATTGTTCAACAGTATGTTCAAGCTAAGGTATTGAAAATTTCTCTAAAAATTGTGTTGGCATTTCACAAATTATGATGCCTGTTAATGATTTTTAATTTATGATCTCAAATTTAAATTATATACGTTTTAGCTATGAATTATTTTTATATTTATATTAATGTTTTCAATGCTAGACACTCGCTGGATATGTTACACATGACAGGATATGCACAAATGTTTTCAGTAAAATAAAATAAACACAAAAATATACTTAATTAAAATAAATTGCCTCTCAAATGCATGTTTGCTTAACTGCAGCCACCTCAGTGTCCTGCTTAAAGATTAGCTGGATCACTGAGTGAGCGAATTCCATAAATTCTGAGTGGCCACAGACAGTGATTGTCAGCATACCCTTGAAGCTTTAACTTGGTTTATGCATTAGCCATAAAACAAAACTCCTAACTTTCTTGCACTATAAATGATCACATGTTAAGTGGTAACTGTGGCCCATGCAATCCAAAGCAGGCAAAACACAATAACGTAGGATGGGCTCACGAACCGTAGCACACACACAATTGAGAGTATCTACTTCATGAAAGAGAAAAAGTGTGCATCCACAGTGCATAATTAAAACAGTTTAATACTATTTTAACTCCTATGACTCCCTCTCATTGGAGACCTGGTGTTTTTTGTTTGTAGTTTTGTGAAGGAATTGGAATTCTCTGTCCCTCACTAGTCCATATTCCCAAACTACATTTCCCATGGTACTCTGAGTGTCACTCTACACTACAGAATTAAGCTAATTTAATCCTCAATCCATCTCTTTTCAGGCTCCTTCGCTGCCTTTTAAATAGCTCACCAAACTATGAATCCCAGGATTCCATAGGATGGATCCATGGCAATTAAAGTGGTATCACACTGCTATACAGTCAGTTCTCCACATTGGCAGGTTTCACTTTCACAGATTTGATTATTTGCAAGTTTCTCCAACCCTTGCCTGCCCCCACCAGCTGAAGTCCTTCTTTTCTGGGGTAACCTTCTCTCTCCGCAGCTCTAATCAGACCCCGCAGCCCTTTAAAAACCTGCCTCTGCTCCTCCTCCATCAGCTGTTGCTTGGCCCGCTAAGGATGGCTCGCACCCCAATTTCTGAGCACCACAAACCTTCTCCCAATCCCCCCCCCACCGCATCCAAGGAAGTAGATTGGCAAAAGAGAAGAAAGTATAAGGCCACAATGCCAACCCACCCTCTTTCTTTGACCTGGTTTGCACCCTGGGTGTCTGTTCTCTCACCATGCCTCTGCTTCCTTCCCACATATATGCACACACATTTTGATATTTACATTTTTTCCCTGCTTTTGCAGAGGTCTTGTGCCAGGTGGATGCACCCCAAGAAACCACCTTATTTGGGTTACCATGGCAGGTGGATCTCATTTCCTGAGATTTGAGGGTCAAAACCTGATATAACAGAATGGGTCCCTGTGATGTCACAGGGGTGGGGCAGTAGTGGTTGGCAAGGTGGCCAGAACTGCTCCTTTGGCAACTGATTGTGGAAATGGGCATAAAGCTAATCTGGGAAAATGCAGCAAGAATGAGGGGGAAAAATGACCTGACCAGTTAGTATTCCAACCCAGAGCTGGTGCGGGGAACACAAAACATGTTCCAGTAGTTGGGCAGTTAGCCAAATGCACCCAGCAGTTGCAGCATTTGCCACCATTCCGAGTAGGGCTTGCATGTCTTGCACCTTATCTGCAGTGCAAATCACACATGGGGAAGTTTTCCAGGTCTTCTGTGCTGTTGGAACCCTCTTTTGGAGAAGTTTTCTTGCCCAGGCTGTAAGGCCCCGCTTTGGGGGTCCCCAATATCAGTATGGTTTGGATGGGCATCATACCTAATTGGCATCATATGCAATTGGCAACACATTTTATTGGCTCTGATATCAAATTCAAGCCTGAAAGGTGACAGAGAGGTCAAACCGAGCAAGGGAAAAGAATTTGACTGTAAATGTGAGAAGTATAGGTCAACTCCAAAATTCCTCCAGGTAAGACTGAGTCATTTGTCAGGCAAATACACATCATTCCTGTGGATAATTGGCTTAAATAGAAGCTGGAATTTTCCAGGGAATCCAACTGTGAGGAGCCCACCAGGACACTGATTGGCAGATATCCATCCCTTGTACACCTGGATTCTTTCCTCTGTCCTCACAGCACCCACAGTAGACAGCTATTACAACATCCATCATGTATTTGTCAATCAAAGCACTAAGCCTATCAACCGGTGAAAGACTCATTGTCCACGACAGGTTCCCTTTGTCTTGCATCTGGAACCTTCACAGCCACAAGCGATTTTCAGGGTACAAATACCCCTGGTTTGAGGATGCCCAGTGCAGTCTCTTGAAGATCTACCTGTCACTCTGTCTGTTTAGCTCCTGAATGAGAACTGTCCTTAGGTCCTACATAAGCCAAAATACATTTCTGCTCTTCACTACTTTTCTGGACTGGTAATTATAAATCCCCCCAAATTCCTCAGTCTCTCTATAATTTTTCCTACCTTTCTCTTTCAGCTAGCTCTTGTGTAAATGTGTGATTGTGTGTATCTTGTGTGCATGCATTCCCCTCGATAAAATCATTTATTAGACAATTCTGCTTGGTCTTTGGCTTGGCCTGACTCCGTAAAAATTGGGTTTAAAAATCTCGCTAGGTTACCCTGCCTCTTGTAGTGCTACAGCTTCTGCTCTGGCTAATTCCCATTCCCCATTATTTGGAGCACAATGAGGTTTCCTCCAAGGGACCCCAGAAATCAGGGTAACAAGGCTCTGCACCAGTGTTGCTGGGTCTTGTACAACAAGAAGGCTCATGAATTGTGATGCTGGTGCTCCACACCCTGCACAATGGCACAATGAACCCATGTGCATGCACCTGTTGTCTAACTTCCCACAGCTTTCCCTTCGCTCCTGGCTTTTTCAGTACATTGGCATTTGCAGAAGTGCCACACTCATATATAACCTTTGCATTATACCATATAACTTTGGTGCCAGCTGGAAATGGACAAAGATAAATATCCAGGCTTAAGGCCATCACAGTGATACAGAAATCAAACTTTCGTCTCTGCAGTGATTGTTGCCCTCAAGTTTGTCTCTTTGCCTTGAAATCTTGATATGTACAGCAATTCCTTGAGACTTCAGCAATCCTACTGTTAACACACAAAGATCTGTTGATTATCCCCAGTGCTTAGATTAAGAAGAGCAGTAGTTTGGAACCAATAACGGATTCTTGTGAAAACTGCAGAAATTACAAATGTGTCCTCTGATTCCTAAATTATTGGGACACTCAGGTGCATTTTCCCCAACTTCTTCCACAACTGTGGAGACTAGATTTTTTTTTCTGTGAAAACTGAGCTGCTTAGGATGATAAGAGCCTACAGGCTGAATAGATAAAGCAGCCATATATACTAGCTGGTCTATCCTGTTCAAAGCACCCTTCTTGCCGGCATAGATCGGTTTTATTATTTATGAAGGTTTTCCTTTTCTTTTTTTGCTTTTCAGGATAAAGGTGTCAAACTGTAGAAAGTTCACTTCTCACAGTGACATTGCTAGAAAATAAGGAGGAAATCCTTTGTAATGAGAAAGAAACCTTTTGTAATAATAATAAAAAAAATCTTCCCAGCAGTCACTTATTTCTTGAGATTTAATTTATTTTGGAGTGGAATGACAGGGTGATAGCAACGATTAAAGATAAAGCAGTCGAGATAAAATCAAGGTGAATCTAGTGCATTAAAGTATTTGAAGGATCATTTGCATGCATGTAAAACAGCCCTATTGGCTATCGAACCTGATTTTCTGCTACAAGGCTCATAAATAATAAAAATTCATTGCCTAACCTTTTAGATAAACTCAGAGACCATGAGGAGAGCCGGTTCCTGGATCCAGTCTAATTGAAACTCTGCAAAATAATGAAACCATTGTGTGCCCACGTCCTGATTAAATCAATGTTCAAATTTGCATAGTGTAATTTGAAGCAAAAAAAAATTAGATCCTGCCGTGTAAGCAAGTAACAAGTGATCAATATACAGCTTTAATTCCATGCTGGAGTTCATATTTTCTGAACTTCACAGTGGTTTGGGCATATAAACGTACAGCTAATTAGAAGGCATAAAACCTCAAGCACTGCTAATTAGGGAGCAGAACTAATTGAGGGTATAAACGCTTTAAAAAGTAAGCTGACAGGAAAAGCTGGATTTAAAGAAGGCTTCCATAACCTGTGATCTGCCAAGTGGACTTCATCTTTCTGGTAGTATCAGTTGTATGCCTTAGGTCTTTATGACCAATAGGTTACAATATTCTCGCATGAAAACGAACTATTCTAGTATGAAAAAAAGAACAAAGAGAGAAATCTGCCAGGATGTTATTCAGCACAACAGGGTAGGCCTAAGTTAATTTGCTGTCTGAGCAAATCCCCCATCCACCCATCCTCTCCAGTCAAGGCCCATTTCCGCACTAGACTGTTATAGCGCTATAATTCCACTTTCAGCATCCTATGGAATCCTGGGGTTTGCGGTTCAGGGAGGGGCTGGCCGGCCCCTCCCTAAACTGCAAACCCCAGGATTCCATAGGATGTTGAAAGTGGAATCATAGCGCTATAACAGTCTAGTGTGGAAATGGCCAACGTGTCAAAAGGCAGCCAAGTTATTTTTACATATGAGGTAGAAAATCCCACAGACATTTCTCCCTTTCTGTGGAAGTAAGAATATAACAACAAGTAATCAGGTAATTAATATTGTTTCATAACTGTATGAGATATCATCTAAAGCTCTAAAGCTGGCTGTCCTCAGACTTAACCAAGTGTTTATGAGTAATCATCTCAGTACTGAACCAATGACTGAAAGCTACAGCCAAGTGTTTGAAATGGAATTGAATCTAAACATAATCAATGATTAGAGTATCAAAATCATTGGCACATGATTAATGTCAGCCTCATCTAAGTGAGATTCAGTTTGGAGCCAACCCTGATTCTAGGCAAGATGTAGATGACGCTTGTGTGTAAATTTAATGCTCTAGAGGTCCTGGAAGTCTTCTGAGTTTTCTCCTAGACCCTGCTTTGCTCCTTAGCAACAAGACAGTGGAAGCAACTAGAAGTCAAGACCAGTGTCTTCCATGTCAGTGATGCAGTGAATCTATTCAAGATTTTAGTCTGAATTCTAGAGGATCCTCTCCAAGGTACTAATCTATTTAGGGAATAGGACTCGGCATTCTGAATAGTCCTTCTAGAGTTTAGTCTAAAATCTGGAGTGGATTCATGGTGTCATTGACATGGAAGCCATCAGCTGCCACCATCAAAGTTTTGCCCTTTTTTGGACCTTGTCATATCTCATTCATGTGTCACCCTGTTTACTGGGGGTCCCGGGAAGGACACCTATATGTGCTCTCAATTAACTAAGTTTGGGGAAATTAGCTAGAGCACAAGTTAGCAATGCGAGAGGCAGGGCAACACAGCGGAATCTTTTACCCAGTGTCTACGGAGTCAGGCCAAGCCAAGAAGCAAACTGGAGTTTAAGAATAATTGAGATTTTATTAAATACAGACACGCAGCGTATGCAACACACAATCACACAAGTAACTAAGGAAAATAAAGGTTGGATTGGTATAGAGGGATTTTGAGAGGGATTGTCGAATTGGGTGATACGAAACCTGTCCTGAAGCCTGGAAGGATAGAGAGCGATGCCGGGGTTCGATGTGACTCAGCACATGGAGCTGAGGGGAAGCTCGCCAAGCAAAGCGGCAGCAAGGCGGTCTGGAATTCGGGAGCGATCCAAGGAAGGTCTCAGAATCAGGGGTTTTTATAGGGAGAAATGTAACTGCAGACAATTCCGTACTTGGGGAAAACAATGAGTTTTGGGCATGAGACAAAGCTTTGGAAAGGTCAAAATTTAACATGAATGAGTTAGGTCCGAATTGACAAAGAGGTAGCCAGTATGCAAATGCTCAGTGCTTGGCAGTTAAATATTCAGCTTGCCAAATTGCCTGCTCGGGGCAGGGAGTCCTTTGTAAACAGCGTGCATACATAATGAGAGTGTTTGCAGAGAGGTCTCCTAAAGCAGTGATCTGGCTATTTCTGGCCTGCCTGTATTGTTTTGGGATATTGCAGCGTTTGATGGCCCAGCCTAGTTCTGTGCTTGTCCGGGGGCCTCACAAACGTGTGGAGAGGGGTGGTGGAAGAGAGCCAAATTATTGATATCAAAATGATATCTTTATGCAATCTCCAAGGAGGCCTAACCTGCAGTTACACATGGTTCAGCAACTTCTAGGATAATAGTGCATTGTGCTTCTTGTAGGACTGTTCTTGAAAATTAGTTGAAAGCTGAAACTGGAGAAGAATTATACAGCTTTCTTCCTGAGAAAACACAGGACAAGATTCTATTTCTTGTTTCTATAATGTAAATATCTTCTGGCAAAGTTATGTTATGTAGCCCTTATACTACAAAATCTAAAATCCACAAAACAATGATACCTTGGGCCAGCTAAAAAGCACAAAATTCCTCGTGCAGGTTTTCAAAGCTTCACTGGCTTCTTTATGAGTCAAAGATGTTTAAAAATACACAGAAGAAAAAAGTGACAATGTTAGAGTCACAGGCCTACATTTTGTCTCAGATGTCACTTCTGTTGTCAGCTGAGGTGGCCTGAGGAGATATCAGTGCAGGCAGAGGCCAAGCCCCTTCTTGCCTGTGTGGGGACTGAGGGAAAAGGCAGTAAAAGAAAGGCAATAAAATTTCAAATCCATTAGCAGCAGCAAAGTAACTTCCATTGAGATCCAGGCAAACTTTGTCCTACGTGAAGCTAACTACCAGTTTCTTAGATAGAGAACATTAAATTTCTGAAGAAGTCTCTGTACTGTTACATCTAGAAAAAAAATTAGATATCATATGGGTAAAACTTGCCAACTGTAGTCCAAAGGAAAGAGCTTTCCCTTTGTTGCAGGCTGAAACCCCAAAGAGTTAAGTCCTGAACCATTTGCTTCCTCTTGTTATATGTGGTCCTGTTGCAGCTAAATTCAGTTATCCTTAGATCCAGGAAACATATTTAGCGGTAGCCATTTTAGAGACCCAGCATGGTGAGTGTTGAGTGTTAGAGTGTTGGACTAGGACGGTGGGAGACAAAGTTCAAATCCCTGGTCAGCCATGGAAACTTAATGTGTGAACTTGGGCAAGTAACACTCTCTTGGTTTCACAAGAAGGCAAGGGCAAACCCTTTCGGAACAAGTTCTGCCAAGAAAAATCCATGTTAGGTTTGCCTTATGGTCACCATAAGTCAGCAATGACTTGAAGGCACACAACAATAACAGCAACAGCCATATTGGCTATACAGCAAAATACAACAAAGTCCAAAATCCACAAAAGATTGATACCTTTATTGGGCCAACTAAAAAGCAGAAAATTCATCATGTAAGTCTTCAAAGCATCACTGGCTACTTCATCAAGCAAAGATGTTTAAAAAATCATACAGGAGAGGAAAAGTTACAATGTTAGAGTAACAAGCCTACCTTTTGTCCCAGATGTCTCTTCTGTTCTCAGCTGAGATGATCTGAAGGGATCTCAAAGTGGATGGAGCCCCACTCCCCTCTTGGCCTATTGTGGGCTGTGGACAAAAGGCAGTCAGTAAAAAAGAGAGGCAATAAAATTTCAAATCCGTTAGCAACAGGAAAGTAACTTCCACTGAGATCCAGACTACACTGTCCTGTTTTCGTGTGTGGATTGTATTGAATGTACATACTATAGATACCAGTATCTGACATTCAGAAGGTATAACTTAATGCAGTTACAAATACATGATAAAAACGTCATTTGATCCATGCAAACTTTCTATGAAACATTATGAAAAAACTGTCCAACAGTTTAATAACTAATTCATCAGCTTAGTAACAGAGAGAAGAATAACACTTACAAAAATGCACTGCATACACATCCCTCCTCTAACAGCATTCCAGAAAGTCAACATAGGATTCACCAATACCTACAAATATTTCACAACTCTCATCCAGGCCTCCTCATGCACCTGGGAATATAAGGACTTAGAATCATAAAGTTGGAAGAGACCACAGGGGCCATCCAGTCCAACCTCCTGCCATGCAGGAACACACATCAAAGCACTCCCAACAGGTGGCCACCCACCCTCTCCTTAAAAACCTCCAAAGAAGGAGACTCTACCACACTCCAAGACAGCATATTCCACTGCCGGACAGCTCTGACTGTCGGGAAGATCTTCCTGAGGTTCAGGTGAAATCTCCTTTCCTGCAGCTTCAATTCATTGCTCCTTGTCCTAGTCTCTGGAGCAGCAGAAAACAAGCCCACTCCCTCCTTGACATGACATCCTTTCAAATATTTAAACATGGCTATCATATCCCCTGTTAACCTTCTCTTCTGCAGACTAAACATACCCAGCTCCCTAAGCCACACCTCATAGGGCATAGCTTCCAGATCCTTCACCATTTTGTTCGCCCTCCTCTGCACATGTTCCAGCTTGTCGATATCCTTCTTGAATTGAGGCACCAAGAACTGGGCACAGTATTCAAGATGAGGTCTAACCAAAGCAGAGTAGAGTGGTACCATTACCTCCCTTGATCGAGACACCATACTCCTATTGATGCAGCCAAGAATCACATTGGCTTTCTTGGCTGCCTCATCACACTGCTGACTCATGTTCAGCTTGTGATCCACCAAGACTCCTAGATTCCTTTCTCATGTACTGTTATCCAGCCACTTGTCCTCCATCCTATATTTGTGCATTCCATTTTTTCTGCTTAAGTGCCTGCATTTCACCTTACATTTCTCTCTGTTGAAATTCATTTTGCTAGTTTTGGCCCAGCTCTCCAATCTGTCAAGGTCATTTTGAATTTTGACCCTGTCCTCTGGCGTATTAGCGACCCCTCCCAATTTTTTGTCATCTGCAAATTTGATCAGCATGCCCTCTACTCCTTCATCCAAGTCATTGATGAAGATGTTGAATAGCACTGGGCCCAGGAGAGAGCCCTATGGCACCCCACTAGTCACTTCTCTCCAGGATGAAAAGGTGTCATGCCCTACTTCCAGAGCATGGACTCTGACTCAGAGTCTGAAGCAGAGGGCACGCCAGAGGCTGAAACAGAAGGCATTCCAGGGCCTGCTGTACAGAGAGAGGTTACAGTGGTGGAAACCGAACAGAGGATGGTGCCAGGTCCAACAGAGAATCCTGCATCTTCAGATACAGAAGAACACTTACCTAGACCCAGCTTCACACAGCACAGGCAGCAAAGAGAGACCCAGCATTGCTGTCTTAGAATTTATAATTGGCAACAATCAATCAAAGCACAGCTGCACTAGGCTTTGGGTCTATTTAGCTGGCGTCCTTCCCCTCTAGAAGTTGTCAGAGCTTATCTGACCTGCTACCTTGCTAGATGCCTTGACAAATGCTTGGATTGACCTTGGACACTCCCTTGCTGTGAAATCCTGCCAGACTTTGTTTATGTTGGATTTTATTTATGACTCCTTGCTTACTCCCTGGAAGTAAGTAAGAAGCTGGGAGATAGTTGGTTTGTTTCGTCTGATTTATCAGCTGTGCCAGGACTGAGATAGAACAAAAGCAGCCATTGGTAAGCACCCTTTGGGTTCATTCAGTTAATCAATTACTAATCCACCTAACAGTAGCCCTATCCAGCCCACATTGTACTAGCTTCTTTACAAGAATGTCATGGGGAACCTGGTCAAAGGCCTTACTGAAATCAAGATATGCTATGTCCACAGCATTCCCTTCATCTATCAAGCTTGTAACTATCATAAAAAGAGATTAGTCTGGCATGACTTATTTTTTGAGAAATCCATGTTGACTTTTAGTGATCATGGCATTGCTTTCTAAATAATTACAAACTGACTGCTTAATGGTCTGCTCTAGGATCTTTCCTGGTATTGATGTCAGGCTGACCAGGTGATAATTATTTGAGTCCTCTTTTTTTCCCTTCTTGAAGATGGGGACAATGTTTGCCCTCCTCCAGTCTGCTGGGACTTCTCCTGTTCTCCAAGAGTTCTCAAAGATTATTGCAAATGGTTCTGAAATGACTTCTGCCGTTTCTTTTAATATTTTTGGATGTAATTCATCTGACCCTGGAGACTTGAATTCATCTAGTTTAGCCAGGTGTTCCTGTACTACTTCTCTACTTATTCTGTGCTCCATTTCCCCCTCCCCATTCCTCATCTGCTCCCCACCCCCCAGGTTGAGTACTTCTATCCTTTTGGGAGAAAACTGAGGCAAAGAAAGCATTTAACAATTCTGCCTTTTCTCTTCCCCCCATTAGTAATTGGCCGTCTTCTCCACGCAGTGACCCTATCGTTTCTTTCTTTTTCCTTTTGCTGTGGGCATATCCAAAAAATCTTTATTGTTTTTAATATCTTTGGCAAGCCTGAGTTCATTCTATGCTTTGGCTTTTCTTCAGAACTCTCATACACTCAGTGTTTGTATTAGCGTCTCCATCAAACTTCTTCAACAGCAATATATTTGCAGCAATAGGCTTCATTAGGTATTAGGACTAATTAGGTATGACTTTGGTTTTCATCTGAATGTTGGTGTTTTGAACACCATAAACTGACATAATAAGGTATTTATCACCTTTTGGACTCATGTAGTCAGCCCATTTCTGATAGATCTTACAGAACAGCAAAAGCCAAGCTTACAGTTGGTGATCTGGACCAAGTTAGGCACTTTGTCCACAAAAATTAGACTGCAGCAACTGAAACATCACAAGAAGCTTATGAAAAGTTACCTTCCCTGACACCACCAGCTACTGGTCATATTGGGTGGGAGATTCTTAGAGGTGTGGCCCCAAACTTTTTGAGTTTTAGGTAGTACAATGTGAAACAGGCTCCCTGGGGCATGTTTCTAACTGATTTTTGGAAGGTGACCAATACTGACTTTTCTTGAGGCTATTTTAAAACAAAAGTGGTAGATTACTGGAGTTCCAAGATCAATCAATAACAGATTTGCAATCAATCATAAAATGTTTTCTTTAATAGGCATAATTTCCAAACCTTTGTAACCTACTTTGTTGTTCGATATTTTCACTGTAATTCAGAACATTTGACTAATCAACCCAAGACCATCTGCTCCAGTTGTTCCTCCTGCTGATCTGAACTCCCTGGAGTCAGGAGCCTGCCGTTGAGCTGTTGATTCATATGGACTCTCCCGCTGTTGGTTGATTTAGCTGGCGTCTGTTCTCTCCACTTAACATGCAGCCATTTCCTCATTTCCCTGTGAAAGCTCATGCTAAATAAAGTGAGCAAATATTCAAATGAAGGGGTAATAATAATAGCTAATAAAATTGTATTACATTTTCCCCAAACTATCTGTTCATGAAAAGATGCTGAAATGTAGACACCTTCAAGAAACAATTTCAGTCTGAATATACAGTTATGTGTGTCCAATACAGGGCATGATGTACACAAAGTTATTCCATTAGTGGAAATTAAACATATGCCTGAGCGTATTGCCTTAAAGTCAATGGATCTTAGAAGTATGCGACTTTCGCCACTATCATTCAGCTGACTTTTTGCTTTCTTTGGCCTCTTAAGACAAAATATGAAGCAACTTACTTGGAAGGAGTACAGTGTAAAAGAGTAGATTACGCTTCTCCACAGATGTGGTTAAAACATAATTGAAGCTGTCTCTGAAGGTTGTCATACAGCTCCATGAGCATTTCAAGTATCATAGTCCCTTTTTGCAGCACCCTCCTATCCTGCCATTCAGATGAGATAAGGATGGGACCCTGACCACACTTCTGCATGACATCATCACAGTCCTGTCCTCCTTCTGTCCCCAGGCAGCATGATCATGGATTAAATCATTGATGGGTTTTCCCCATTAATGACATGTGATCACACTGTCCTGTGGAAGGGTAGAAAATGTGATGGCAGCACTTCCTGCCCCAGTGTAGCCTGGGAAAGTACCCAGCTGCACTGTGGAAGGAAGCAGCGTGTCCATCGCAACCCTTCCACAGGGAGCTGGTCCTGTGTGGTCACATTCCCTTCATGGCAGAGCCACTGTGGGGATTGCTACTGGACACTACTGCAGGAACAACAGTCCCCCAGCCTCACTCTCTGAGTTAGCCATCTAGACGAGGGAGAGGTCACAACCTATCCAGAAGGATGCTAAGGCCATTTCTGCACTGCACCGTTATAGTGCTATTATTCCACTTTCAACATCCTATGGAATCCTGGGGTTTGTAGTTTACTGAGGCCAAAGAGCTCTCTGGCTGAGAATTCTAAAAGCTCCTCCCTGAGCTGCAAACCCCAGGATTCCACAGGATGTTGAAAGTGGAATAATAGCACTGTAACAGTGTAGTGTAGAAATGGCCAAAGATTCAATGGACTGTCAAATTGTGGTAAATGTTTTTATGGAATACATTTTCCACCAATAATCTTTGTTCTTGAGGAAGCTAAACCTCATCAACTTTTAATATAGACCTTGAAAATATGCAAGTCAAACACTGATACTGCCACAAAAAGAATATTTATATACTCCAGAGCTACTTCTGGATTTTTGTTTTACATGTATCTTTTTGTTTTACATGTATTTACACGTATCTTCTATGTGGGGAGTTAGCACTTTTCAATGAAGTGAACAGGACTTTCTAGCTGAAATCCAACTGTTAGTATCAACTAGAGTAGACCCACTGAATTAATGGTAATGTTATATGTCAACACTTAGGCACATTTCATTGACTGGAATTCAGACTAATCATTGTATTGTACTAAGCATTGTGTTGTGTGCACAGATTTCCCAAGAGAGGAGGGGAAAGATGTCTCAAAGATAACAATATACTGGACAATCTGAGAAAAGCTCAGCACAACTTTTTCCAGGCATGTACTATGTCTCTCGAGATGATTTATATGCCCTTTCTTCTGTGGCCTTCTGGGAGCTGGAGAACCAAGGTACTTGCTGAGTACATGCAACCCTTAATGCATGGCTACTGCATCAGTCTTGAGCAAGGGACATTTTGTTATTCAGATCTGAAATATCATATGAACTAGAAGCTTTATATTCCTCCCAGGCTCCAAACAGCTAAGCCAGGAAGCTGAAATCACATTCACACACTCTCAATACTTATAAATTGTTTAGGAAAAAACATTAATTGAGCCCAATTTTTAAAAAGTTTTCCTGAAAAGTATTGGCTTACCAGCTAGAAGGTAGGTAGACATCCTGATTACCTCTACAATGCATGTGTTTTCCATCCATCATTTTCAAAGGGTGTTTAATAATGCATGTGTTAACATAAAATCTGTCCTTGCTGTCATGCTGACCTTAGAACACTTTCTGGGGAACTGTAAGCAGACAATTTAATGTTGCATTAAACATTTTTCCATTGAGTGCTTCCACTTTGGACTAGCTGGAGTAAACAGGGAAGATGCAGGAACCATTGACAGTGTTATTGTCGAGCAGCATGGGTCAAGTGAGCCCCACTTTTCATTTAAGTTCCACAAATCAGCCTTGTCTACAGGTTCTCCATATTCCTTTCCCATATGGAATGGAGAGGGTTGCATCTCTGGCAGCAGAAATCATCATGCAGGCACTAATGCTAGTCCACAAAAGCTAGGGGAAAAAGGAGATGGTTGGCAGGATCACTCTGGGTCAGTGAATCTGCTGGTTTCCCAGGGTGGGCGGGAAGGGGGAGAAAGACAAAGAGAGATCATTAGGGATTATAGTTCAGTGGTGGTGAACATGCTCTGTAGGCAAAGGATTCCAGTTTCACTCCCTAGAACCTCCAAGTGGCTCTGCCTAAATGTCCTAAAGGCATCAGATCCTGGTTGATTTTGGAAGCTAAGGAGAATCTGCCCTGATTTGTAACTGGATGGAAGACCACCAATGAATACCAGGTGCTGTAGGCTATATTTCACAGGAAGGAATTGGCAAAACCACCTCTGAGGTGGTTCATACTGTCACTATAAGTCAACAGGTGACTTGAAGGTCCATACACACAATCTCCAGGTAGGGCTTGGAAAGAATCCTGCCTCAATTTCGAGAGAGCTTCTACCAATCCAGGTTGACAGTAGTGAAATAAGATGGATCAATGGCCTAATTTAGTACAAAGCAGCCTTCTGTGTTCCTCTTCTTGAGACTCAATCTCATGTTTGCCACTGAGGGAATCCTGGTGTCATGTCCTTCCTTGAAGACCATGGCAGTGAGGAGGAGGATTCTGACTCTGAGACAGAGGCTTCCCCAAAGGCTGAAGTGTCCCGAGAAGCTGGTCCAGAGGGAGATAATGCACAACAACAAGGGTATGAGCCAGGGGAACAAATAGAGGAAGACATAGCTGACACACCTACCTTGCAGCAGAGATGCCATGAAAAGGAGGGCTTGTGTTACTTGGCTGTTTAAGTAGCAAGCAAGCCCTAATGAGGGAACACCTGTAGCAACAGTAGCCATAGATAATAGCTGACCTTTCCTCCTAGGGTCAGCAACTGATTTCTTTGGTCCTGAAACCCTGTGCTGTGCTCTTGGGTCTGGTTGTCTTGGAACTTTGCCAGTTTGGACTATGGTTTGGATTTGACCCTTTGGATTTCTTTGCTCTAGGCTTCTTTTCTGTTTGGACATTCTTCGAGTCTTGCCTTGTAAGTAGGAGCTGTACCTCTTGTGATTTACTGCCTGCTTTGCTGTGTACATGACACCTAGTGTTGGGTGGGGATTTGAGGATTTAGCCAAGTTTCTTTGTAAATTGTAATTATTATTATTTTTTTTTTTTACGGTACTAAGATCAGTTTAGCCAAAAAGAGCCTGAGCCTCATGGAATCCCTTTGTTTTCCAAGTAGAGAAGCTATAAAACTGGACAATATAAACCTTACTGGGGATATACTCTTTCTTGTAAGTATCGTTATATGTATTACATGTGATAGAAGTTTGGTGTCTGAGTATACCCACAACTTGGAAGAGGCAAAGTGAGAGGTTCTTGCTCTATATGCAAAAATGTGATTGAACACATTCTTACCATAAAGAACAAATGCAGCTCCTTTGACATAAACACTTTAGTCTCAGTCCAGGAAATCAGTGATCTGACTATGCAGTTGTATGGGAAATACTGATCATTCTTACCCTTCCAAAGAAATCCCATTGAAAAATAAATAATAAATAATTTTAAAAAACCCATACAATTTCTCCATAGAATGATTATGAAAATATGGGACAATTATTGATCACAAGTTGACATACCTGCATCACTTGTAGCTTCTTGGCTTCTTCTTCCATTCTTAGTTCAGTATCACAAGAAATAATTCTTATTATGGATCATTAGAGAATAAAAGCTTTAACTGAAAATTGTACAGATGTGGCAAAATACATGGAATTGATTTCAAAAATAAGATTCCCAATCCCTTTCTTTCAGTACCCATCAGAACTTGTTTATTAGAATGAGTGAAAACATAAATATTTATAGACTGTTAACTTTTGGAAACACTGCCAGGCAAGACATTACAAAAGGAAATTATTATTAAAAATGCATAAGACCATTTTAACAACAAGGTCCACAGACTATACACATGAAAGAAGAATGAGATCTGAAGTTAACTTGCAAAAAAAAAATGCCAAAAATATGGATTAGTGTTTTGTGTCTTCCTGACAAAAAAGAGGAAAGGAAAGGAAAGGAAGAAGTTTAGCTAATACAAATTGTTCTTGGTGATTTAACCAACCAAAGGAAGGATTTTTGATATATTTGGTTGTTATGTATAGCTACAATAATTATTTGGAAACATATTGTCACACCTAGCTAAAAGATTATTGGAGAAACCATAATTTCAAAACTAGTAGTGTTCGTATGAATATTTGGACAATGCGAGACTTCCGAAAAGGCAGTACACATTCTCTTTTTGGCCTAGAAAAAAGGACAGTCCAGGGTTGATGGCCAAACCTGGGGGACATAGTTTACAGGGAGGGTTTGTATATGACCCCAAAGCTGTACTTGACCACGCTTGTTTGAGATGGGGCTCTTCACCTCAAAGTATGAACATACTGAAATATGGTAGTTTGTCATAAAGGCATTATGAATTCTAGGAAGGAGTTCAGAAAATGTACTTGCAGTAACTACTCACAGTATATGTCTCTTAATCACACTGCAAATTATCCACCATTTTAGGGAGCATTTGTCAGAGACAGAGTACTGTCAGTCTTTAAAAGACAATTGGCTGTATTTATGAGCTTTAAAGATGAGCAGCCAGTGGCTTCCATTTAGCCCGAGGAGTCTGCAGTGGAGTGGCTCTCTGAGCAACAAATCTTTTGGAAATGACAACAATTGAGATGTGAAGAATGACCTGATTTCTGATGCCACATTCAGCATCTGTATTGTATTGACAGCTAGGAGTTAGCTCTTGAAATTGCAGTACGGTATGTGTAGGCAAGCGTAAAACACATTCCGAAAGCATCAAGATATCACTTTTTACAATGATTTTCTTTTCAGTTAATTAACTGTATTGTGCAGCACTTTAAAACTTAGATTCTGGGACTTTTAGATCCATTTCAAGGCATCACAGTTAAAATGATTTGCTTCTTAACAGTGCTGTCATGAAGATGTGTGTGTGTGTGTGTGTGTAGTTAATGCCTTCCTATGTGAAGGGTAGAGGAAGGGGAAGAAAATATGCAATGTGTTTCATCCATTCAAAAGGAAAAACATTGTAAACCGAACACGTTAACAAAAAATATATCAAGTGACAGTAATCCCTTCAAATTAGTTGAAATTGGGTTTTAGAATGTGATGTGCATGGCTTCATACTTTTGGGTATCGGTATCATCACCACCATCTTCTCCATCGTGTACGTGGTCAATCAGCCAGAGCTAGTTACAAAATGGCAACTGAGGAGGTTGAGTCAGTCACAAAATGGTGGCTCAGAGCTTCAGAAGTCAGTGTGTTTAATTCAGTCAGATCTAATTTTAGATCAGTTATGAACTATATGGAGGAGCTATATGGCAGGCAGAAGCTACACATACCTCCAGATTTTCAGCCATAATCAGTTCCAGTTTTTATTTCTGTTCCCCCACTTTTTGGCCCCAAATTAGTGGGATTGTTACCCCACTGGCATACCGTATCCCGGGAGCTATACATTTGATATCAAATGTGCCCACCATGCCAGAGAGGTTGGCTGGATGGACACGTAGGCAACTAGGTCGAGTGACCAAAACTAGGTCAGGCCAGGAAAATCCCCAGTCACATAGCCCAAGGAGACCTCAGATTGGGCAAATCCATGCAAACAAAGGGTCCTCAGCCAGGAGTGGTCAACATGAGGGGATTAGCGTGTCTCTCCCAAGTTGAGCAACTCTGACTTTTGGAAAATCCTACGAGGCGACACTCATCTACCTAAACGAATCATGCAAACTACAAGTTGCATTGTCTAGCACATGTTCCTCCTGGGAGAGGGCCTGCCCTCAAGGTACGTTCTGCCCTATAAGTAGTCCTAGTTTTGAAGGTTTCTTCAGAGAACTCCCCATCATGCTAGCAGACAGTTGAGTGATCCCCTCAACTGCCTTTTTGCTGAGCTCTGTTCTTCTCACTGCTTCCCAGACTGAAGGCTTCAGGATAGGTGCAGTATCACCTTCTCTACAAACCCTCTGCTGTATCCCCTATCCATTTTTCACCTCTTTTCCTTCTCAATAGGCTGTGTGCATCGATGCGTCAGAACATTTTCACTCGATAAAATTCATTTAATGTAGAGTCAAAGGCTTTCATGGCTGGAATCCATAGGTTGTTGTGGGTTTTCTGGGTTCTGAGGCTGTGTTCTGTTATTATTTTCTTCTGACATTTCGCCTGCATCTGTGGCTGGCATCTTCAGAGGATATCCTCTGAAGATGCCAGCCACAGATGCAGGTGAAACATCAGGAGAAAATACTCATAGAACATGGCCTCAAAACCCGGAAAACCCACCACAACCTAAAAATTCATTTATTTTATATGTTCTTCTGACTTTTTGGCTTGGCCTGACCCCATAAAGTTGGGTAGAAGGTCCTGCTGGGTTACCCTGCCCCCTCGTTTTGCTATTGCCAGTGTTCCACTAATTTCCCCAACCTTTATAACTTGGAATGAATCAAGGTGTCCCCCACAGGACCCCCAGAAGTCAAGGTAACAGGATGTGGGGGGCATTACATGTGCTAATGCTGCCCAGGTGTCATGTGGGGGCAATTTTTCACCACAGTCTCATTTTAAAGCACTTAATTGGAAACTTGTAGTGCATGCAGCCCATGGGCCTCACTTTCTCTCACTCTTGATGAGAAACATCACAGTTGACATTCTTGGTGGGGGGAAAGGGCTTCAAATCCACTCTTTTGAACGGCAGAATACATTTTCGGGGGAAAAAGACTCCAAATCCACTCCTGTGAATAGATGCTTCTGTGGGACATAATCAAAAAGAGATCGGTTTGAGATGATGGCAAAAAGAAACATCTATGAAACTGCTATTGTGCAATTGTGCAATTTTGAATATGGAGATATCTCAGTTAATGCAGTAGATGATTTCCTGGGCATTACTTCTTTAACAGAAAATTTCATACCAGAAACAGAAATGAGATGGAAGGAATGGGGAAGGAGGGAGGGAGAGAGAACAGTGTAATATGTTTTAGCAAATGTTTGATTTAAAACTGACAAAATAGGCATGTGAAATAAAACAACTAAGTAAGGGAAGCCTTGCACAAGTAAACAAAACATTTTGACCTTTCTAGAGACCACTTGATGTTTTTTCCCCTAAAAAACATCTAGGAATGGCTTTTTCTTTCACCAGCTTCCATTTTCCTAAGATTTCCTTTTGGTAGCTGTACATCTATGCTTTTTTTAAACACGATGTAGCTGGTATGGCACATTTATCTTCTCTTCCTTTTCTTGTGTGTTCCAGTGTTTACAGATGCTCAGCAAGGGATTCTGAAGGAGCTAATTGTTTGCCTTTCCTGTTGTAGTCAGGCACACACAGCTAAAGTAGGATCAACTAAAGCAGAATCTTGCCTTTTCCCAGCTCAGGCTTTGACATCGTTTACTGGAGACATGCTGCTACAGAATGACACTGAAAGTCTGTGTTTCTCCATTCTTCCTTTACCATCCTCCCAATGTGTATGCTGCTAAAAATGAGGTAGAAAGTGGGACTGTGTGAGCATCAAAAGACTTTGTTAAAATGATCTTCCTTGTCAGAGGCTTTTTTAACTGAAGTATGCATGTACTTGAAACAGAGAGGAAGGTTTTTTGTTTGTTTTTTTTAGTATAGGTGAGATGCCCCATGGACAGATCAGTGTGCTGTCTCATTTTGTCTGATGGAGGAGAAAAGGCAGCGCCTAGCCATATTGGCATGTGCTAGCTAAACAATGAACAATATAGAGACATCTGCATTATCAGTGAAACAGCATCTTATAAGATGTGAACATTTAAGGAAGCTGTTTGGCTGCCTTAGGGCCAGCCCTACCATTAGACAGAGGTGATCACCTCAGGTGACAGATTTTGGGTGTCACTGAAGAAAGTAAATTGTTAATTATTTAATAGATCATCATTGATTGATTGATTGATTGCCAGGGCAGAGGAGAGATGCCTATGGCATCATATGCTTCAAGTTCTAGAATAACTCCTTTGCTTTTGGGTACTACTCACCCTGAAAAGAATGTGTAGAACTATTTTCTTAGGCAGCAAGATATCTCGTGCTGGACCTGGGCAACCTGAACTCATAACATAGTCCTATGCAGACATCCTACTATATCTAATAGGGTTTACTCCAGGGTCAGCCTGAACAGCTTGGCAGCCTTAGGTCACAATTCAATGGCGTCCTGCTGGATACTAAATTTGCCACCAGAACAGTGAATCTTCTATCTCTTATAGTTCCCTTTGCATCCTAAAAATTTTCTCTAGAGGATACCATAGAAAACTGTAGCAGCAGTGGGTGGGAAAGAACATCCCAATTCAACAGACAACCAATATGGAAAAACACCACTGGATCTTGCTCACAGATATAATTATTGTGATTTAGTTTACCTGGAGAGCAGGTTCATACGTTTCAACTGACCTAATTTGGCAGGGACAGCCCTGATTAATCCATTATTGTCCCACTTTTTCCAGCTGCTTCTAAAAGGTCCCAGTTTCTCTCTTCTCTTCTCATTTCCCCCATTTGTCAGCAGCTTACTTCAATGGGTGCAAACTGAGTTCAAAGTGCAAAAGTAGTTTGCACTCAAATAAATCAGCAGGGTGGAGAGGAGGAGGCAGGGTTTGCCCTTCCCTTCCCAGTAGACTTGGGCAAAAGCAAAGTGCTTAAGCCTCTCCTGGCTTGTGTGTTTATCCTCTGTCATGTCCCAGGCAGTCAATTAGCAAAGAGGCAGAGCTTACTCATGGAGGCAAGAGCAGGAGTAGTCAAAACAAAGTTCAGGCCAAGAGTGCAAGTTCCAAAGCAAACAAATCCACAAAGACAAATCTGAATTGGCGTCAAACAAGCAGAGGTTCAAGAGAGTCAGGATTCCAGAACACATGGCATAGGGCTTCAACCACTGGGAGGATCAGTTGTTGACCCTAAGAGAATATGGAGTAGTGTCTGCCTTTTCTCAGCTAATGATGTTGTCAAAAGTGTTACCTTATTAAAGCCTGTTTGTTATTTAAACTAGCTGAATGTCAGAGACCTTCTTTCTGGCATCATCTCTCCCACATGGTAAGAGTCTATGTCTTCTGATACTTGTTCCCCCTGCTCAGACCCCTGGTGTTAGTTGTTATCTTCCACTGAGCAAACTTGTGGGGAAACCTCTGCCTCAGATTCAGAATCCTCCTCCTCACTGTCAGGATCTTCAAGGCAGGGCATGACATCCTCATTGATAACTTTTGCCATCTGGCCTGCACTCTGGTGTTGCTTGCCACATATGTTCCAGTATGAACAGGAAATGTAGGCAGTTGACCACTTAGCCAAGGGCATGAATATCCTAGTGCATGTGCTTGAGGAATATGCCAGACATCTTCTTCTTCCTGTTCATTAAGTAAGGGCCCAATTCTAGTTGCTTGCCCCAATTAGAGTAAACCCTTTGACCAAATGAATTTACACAAGCCTTGATTTACCATTTAGCAATTGATTTAATACATTTGTTCTAGCTGGGATAAGTAACTGGATTTGGATACATGAGTTAAAGATACAGGAGCCCTTTCCAGTTTTCAGTTTGGCAACCCTAACTACTATGTTAGGGTTGCCAAACTGAAAACTGGAAAGGGCTCCTGTATCTTTAACGTATGTAAGAGGAAATTTCAGCAGGTGTTGCTTGTCACATAACCAACTAACAGGCAACAGCTGCTGAATTTCCCTCTTTTACAAAACAAATAAAGGCACAGAAGCCCTCTCCTGTTTTCAGTCTTAGTACCTTATCCATTTTTGTTTTGTTCTGTTTTGTCAATATCATCTAATATAAATGCGGGTATGGAAATGCTTCATTGTAACTGAATAAAGGATTCTTTATCATTCATTCATTGCACCAAATACTACTATGATATCTTCAGAAAAAGGAAACAATGAATTGATGCTTGCTAAAAGTGATGCTGACGTCTGGCCTTTCCCTGGCCAGACTAGAGTGATGCACTGTGCTGGTGTTTGGCAGGACAGATTTATAGATTTTGTCAGTAGAGAAGAAAAGGGCTGTGAGAAAATCAGCTGCATGGATTTTGTGCTTGCCTTTGCTATTAGATACTAAAGCTTTCTGTTTCATCCAGGTTCAGATCTTAGAAAGAATACTAATTGTTGAAAGAGGAAAGGAGAAAATAAAAGGCCGCTGGAGTTTTCTGTTCTTTAAAATATTCAAGCTAGTCTGGCATACTTGTTTCAGTAAACTAAATAATATATAATTAAAAAAAGAATGCATGTTTCTGGTTGAATTAGTAGGTGGCAAGTTTATTTCTATTTCAAATTGATAATAGGATTGCAATAAACATATGCTTATCAACCACTTATAGATTCTTGGCTCTGATGAATTCACTGATACAGATCCTGAATGCAGGAGACTTGGGGGGGAACCCCTCTTCCTCCAATGTTTGTTTAGTTTAGGGCATCTGTGTATCCTTTTGTACTGAGCACCAGACATAATGATAAACACTGACTTTGTTGAATTTTGTTTCAAGTGCATAAACTGGTCCACACCTATTTAGACTTAAAAGCTTTAGAGATTTTTTGCCTCAGTCCACTTAGGTTCACATTTAGAGAATATTGCCCTGATATACTGGAGATACAGTCCCTTGAGCACTACAGAGATATTTTGGAAGTACAACTTTTCATCATCAATCATTGTGCTCCCAAGGCAAATCTGGAAGTGCTGGCCCTTGTAGCAATTCATTTGTGTGTATATACACAGCGACCCCCAAAGAGCAGCAGCATATAGCATAATACCCAATTTATTAGAATCATCCCACAGTCACAGTGGGGTGATTTTCAGAGTTTGTTTGCCTAATTTAAGTTCTTGAGGTTGTAATAAATGTGCATTGGACGGTAGCATTTTATGAACATAGACTCATGCTAGTTCTGACCCTAATTGTAAACAGGCATAAGTTTGAAGTTGTGAGGAAAAATGAAAGTAAATGACTGGTTTATGATAATCCCCACAGTATAAGGTTACTGGCCTAATGCCAGTAAAATGCCTGCACAATTGCAATCAAGAGAGGAAGACATTCAGTAGTTTTGACCAAGGATGAACCTCACTGTAGGTACAATTAGGGTGACAATGATTGCTACTGTACCACAGACATGGTTATAAATAAGATCTCTATTTTGATTGGATGAGATAACTAGGGAGGAGTGGAGATCTTTTACCTAATTGACTAAATCAAGGCTGGAAAGAGTATAGAAATCTTTTGAGCAGTGAAGCACAAGATTTTACTCTTTGCAAAGTGGTCCGCCTCTAGGCTGATGCTGCAAGTAAGCACTGATAAACTGAGCTCTTGCATTTGGTCAGGTATGCCTTTCTTGATGAGGCTTGTAATTTAATACCTAACAGAATGCCAGTGTAGAAATAAAGTTAAACAGAAATGCTAGGAGACGGAGTCTAACACTTTGCTATATAATTCTTATAAGAGGTGTTAAGTTTGTTATAAGAATGTGCCTAGACTTATTGAAGGTCTATATAACCTGGGCTGCTCAGGACAGTGTAGTTATCTCTGCTGTCTGTGTTATTAGAATATATATTAGTATAAAGCTACAACTTGTCCTATTAATTTCCTGGTAGACCAAGGCTTAAGAATACTTAAGAAGAATATAGATGTTGATCTGACTATTCAGTAAGACTGAGCCTTGTAACCTTGGAAGCCTAGGTGATCAACATAGCAACTCCCAGAAAATCCAAACAGATTCAGAGTGACAGGTATAAGACAAAGAACCTTCAAACTTCTGTAAGATATAGGGGTGAAGAAACCATCAGGATACTGAACTGGCAAAGGACAGTGTGATGCTTAGTGTATTAGACCTGAGGTGAAGAGATGCAAGGTTATATCTATGTTTCCTAGCATGAGGGTAAAACATGTTATTTTAAAGTTAACAAGCCAGTTCTTGCAGCTTTTATCTGTGACAGGAGCAAGTCTTCTGTAAAGCTAATAGGTCTTAACTACCCATTCAAAACCAATTCCCCCTTCCCACTATTATAAGAGTGATAGCAGGCAATGCATTTTTCTTGTCTACTTTGAGAACTGCCAGTTATTTCAAAAGGAACAGGGAAGTCTGAGTGTGGAGGGAAGATGGTGGTAGCAGAGGCTGGATGCTGACCAGAGGAATTTATACCTGGCAGTGAAGGAACTTGAACATGCTATATACTTCCCCTCCCAGCTGCAGCAGGGAAAGGCTTTGGAAGCAGTGCAGGAGACTGAAAAGGCAAGCAGGCAGTGGGAGAAGTGGAGGAGAAATGTTGGAGAAATGCAGAGAGGAAACAGTGGCAGCAGAAGATATTGGGGCTTGGCTGAAGACAGTATGAGGAAGTGCCATTCCCTTGTATCTCTTAATACCTGAGAGAGAGATGGACCCACTGTGACTAGCAAGGGCCAGGAGAGAGGAGAGTGGTGGAAGTAGCAGGGAGATGGCTAGCTTTACCTTGTCCCAGTTTACCAGTGCAGAGAACCAGACATCCTGCCCAAGGGGTGAATAGAGGATGTTTAGAGAAAGGACACTGGAAAAGAGGGGAAATAAGAACATTAACAGCTAAGGCCAAGGGCAAAGGCTGGTACTGAAGAAGAAGCACCAATGGGATTCCATGGAGAAGCCTGAGGGCAGGCAGTTACTTTAGACCAGAGAGTGAGGAAACTTAAGCTACATCTCCTGGATCAGGCTTGTATTGAGCCAGATGAAGTGAGAACAGCCTACTCTTCGTGTTAGAGGGGATTGTAAAGCCTGGGGCTGGATTTGGTGTTGAAATACATGAAACAGAAAGTGGATTTTATAGTCTTGTCCATGCTGAGGCAATCCTTCTGAGAGATACCTGTACAATAAACAAAGAAATACTGACTTATCTGAAAGTCAGCTCATGTTCATGGATCTAAGCAGGGAAGGGGTGCCACCCCACGAGGGCCCTGGGGCACCCAACACTGAGTGATAGATATACTTGTTGATCCTGCCAATAAGAAATTACTTGCACTTACAGCACCTGTAGGTCGAGAGTGATTATAGATTTGGAAATCTGCTCCTTAGAGAAGAAACTGGAAAAAGACACAGAGCCCAAGACTCCTTTCATGGAGCATCAGTCACAGGGGGACATCCTTCTGTAAGACTGTCCCTAGAAGATTTCACAGAAGCAGTGCATTGTAAGCATGTGAAGAAGAAGAAAGCAAAGCTCCTAGTTGATATTTCAAAATATTTTTTGAACAGAAGTTGTTTCAGCCAATTTGTTCCTTCAGATATGTAATTCAAATGGTCTTTAGAATTACTGTGAAACAAGTAGCTTGAGCCAATAAGGTATTATTAGCTGAGCTTAAAAAACAAACAAAACAGTTATTGTAATACAGAGAATGCTTGTTAGGACATAAAGTCACATTAAAAGTCTAGGTGAAGCTGTTTCTAATTTGTAATCTTTTGAGGGAAGAAAGAAATAGTCTTAGCATATTGACTGAAATATTTCCGAATATTTCATGTAGCCTAACCTAAGGAGGGCTCTGTTTGTTAATGAGAGACACTCTCCCCCAGTGTTCTCATCACACAGTGGTCATCATACAGAGATGACAGAGTTGGACAAGCTGGTTTCACATCTGCCACTTTACCTCCTAGTGGCTCTTTCCTTTACTGACAGGTGGACAGAGAAGCAGAGAGATTAGAAAGGGATAAGGAAGAATGACTAGCAAACAATTTTTAAAGTAAAAGTTATACATCCAGATGGACAATCAGTCCCAATTTTTTGAAAGACACATACAATTTAATCAAGGATCCAAGAACACACATTCAGACTGGAAGCTACTGAAACACTGGCTAGAGGAATTCAGGCAGATTGCACTAGAATTCTTAGGGTTTTTACAAGCCTTGCTGAAAAAAAAACTTGTTCACAAGGTCTCTCATTTCTCTGTAGAAAGAGAGTTCCGTGTGCAGATGAAAGCTTCAAACCTAAGGGAAGTGCTAGGGTTCAGAGTCTAAAGTTATCTGAATATATGCTTTTTTTGTCCTGGAACACCTGCTACTTACATTTAATATATAGGAATATGGCTATTAACTGGGTGGGGAGGTGAAATAAGGGCTGTTATCCAAATACACTTAGATCAGGTGGGGGTGAATTTGGAGGTCTGGGGATTATTTTTAATCCATGGGATCTTCTGTGGGTCAGCACCTCAAAACTAAACTGGAAGTGGCCAGAAGCACAGCTTTGTGTTAGTTTGAGTAATTTTTAAAGGTCTTTGGGAAATAGATAAAACAAGGCATGCACATGTGCATAGCTGTACCTTATTTTAAATAAGAATCAATACTTCTGGAGGCTTGAGGAAGAAGCTTTCAGTCAGGGAACCCAAGAGAGGCCTTGGCTATGCAGAAATGAGTATGGAGCCTCATGTATCCTGTAGGCTCTACCCTTGGTTTCATATCTGCAGAGGGACCTTGATTTTAGGAAGTCCATTGGGCATTGAAATAATATTCCATGACTGAAATTGGGCCTGAACTAGGTCCATGGAAGTTCTAAGAGAAAGCCAATGTGGTGTACTTGTTTGACTGTCAGACTAGAACTCTGGGAGTCCATGGAAAACTTGGGCAAGCCACATTCTCTCAACCTAAGAGGAAGTGTTATTTGGGGACTGAAACAGACCTGGCCACAAAGTTGCCACTTAAAGCTGCCATTCGAGGCCTACCTACCCTCAGCTTCAAGGGGTGTAATTTGCCATTTGGGAATGAAGTATTTTTTCATGCTGCAGAGGGTTCAGGACTTTTGGAGGAGGCCTTTAGGAAGTATACTTTGCTCCTGCCTGATGTGAAAGAGATGAGGAAGTAAAAGAAAAATCCATCTGTCTGAAGAATGAAAAGGATGACAATCTGGTCCGGAAAGGTTTCTATGGTCATATAGAATCAGGATATTCATGATGAAATATACAGAGTACAAGCAGATGGAGGGAGGTGGGATTAGAGTCATTGGTTCCATCTTTAACCACTCTGCATTCATGTGAAGGCCTGGACGGAGCCTGTGAACATAATATTGTGAAGGCAGCCAGAAATCTCTTCCATTTTC
Source organism: Ctenosaura bakeri (assembly GCA_948474755.1). Lineage (NCBI taxonomy): Eukaryota > Metazoa > Chordata > Lepidosauria > Squamata > Iguanidae > Ctenosaura > Ctenosaura bakeri. The sequence continues at coordinate 164,284 of CAOLHI010001413.1, forward strand.
CAAAGAGAGTAGAATGAATAGAAGAAACAGGAAGCACCACGGCTGAATGAGCAAGTGCTGGATCTAATATATACACTGATGGTTTTATTCCAATTGATTGGTTTGTGTTTATTTAGCAGGCATGGCATCTTGCTATGTGTTCTGCTTGCTGCACTTCCAAAGTGAGCAAAAGCAACATCACTTTAACGATGAAATTTACACAGTTATGCAAATATTAAACTTCCAATTATTCTTCAGACTGCAAAGGTTGTAATGTGCTGATTGATATATGTGAGGATAGGCAGGTTATTCAGCCAAACAGGCAGGTTATTCAAGTGTATACCTGAGCTTTCCTTTTCTCAATTACTTTAAAATAAAAGTTGGTACATTAAAATATCTTACATGTTCAGTTTATAAGCCACTGAAAATATATGGAGTGGAAAATAAATAATTGCAGCCTAATTAAAAAGAGGATGTATGTGGGAGGGGGAGTCGGGAGGTAGGACATCCCAGAAGGGAGGGAAATTATTTGCAAGAAACAAGGTATAAAACTTAAAGTTTTTAAATTTGGCAATTTTTACTAGATCACATAGGACAGAATAATGTTAACAATATCTAATCTAAGACTAGGTGTTTAGCTGTTTTAATATTTAGGAATATGTAGACATTTTATTGTGTATTGTATGCTTTTCTGGATATCCAGTGTTTGAGTGTGACTCTGGAAACCTGGGTCTGAATTGCTGGTTGGCTGCGGAAAACCACTGGGTGACCTGGGCAGGTCACACACTCTCAGTTTCAGAGGAAGGCAAAGGCAAACCTGCTCTGAACCAATTTTGCTGAGAAAACCCTGTAATAGGTTTGCCTTAGCTTTGCTGTAAATTGGGAATGACTTAAAGGCACACAACAGCAACAACAATGCTTTTCTAACAAGTGTGCCTTTAATCTGAGGATTTTATGATCTGTGAATTGCAAATGAAGATGAGTGATATTCAGTAGAAAAGTATAAAGCCATCTTTTCAAACCTGGGACCTTCTGGATATGTTGGATTGAAAGTTCCAGTGTTACAGCTCTGCACCCTCTCCCCCAAAATTGATATGGTTTCATTGGCAAAATATTATTTAATTGGCAACTACATTAATTGGCATTGATATAAAATGGAACCTGAGGTGACTGAGAGATCAAGCTTGGGGTAGAAGAAAGTTACTGACTAAAAACATGCGATTGCAAGGCAGGTCAGCCAACATTCTTTCTAGGTGTAGTCAAAGTCATTGTCAGGTAGATTACCAAGCAACTCCAGAGATAATAGGCTTAAGCTTGAAGCTGGAACACCTTTGATCATGTAATAATCAAAGGGAAGTTCCCACCAAAACAATGATTGTTTCAACCCTGTTCCCTTGCACCTGGATGTTTCCCTGCATTGTCCCCCAAACCTCTCCACAAAACAGAGCTATTATAACAGCCATTACCTCTTTGTCACCTAAACACTAAGACTATTAATTCTATCCAGACCCCATTGTCTGTGTTGCAACTCCCATTGTCCACTTGGCTGGGAGAGCTATTCACACTCTTACCTGCAGGGTAGTTTTTTGGGTATATAAACCCTCTGTTTTGAGCAGTTAGACACAGTATTTCACTTGCTGGTTGCCATGCTGTCACTCTGATTTCTGAACAAGTACAATAGCCCCTCCACATTTGCGAGGGTTCAGGGCACAGAACCCTTGTGAAAGTGGGAAAACCACAAATACTGCCCCCCCCCGATTCCCCTCCCATTCCCCTCTGGAGCATCCCCTCTTCCATTCCTTTGCATCTATCCCCGGGGTGTGTGTAGGGGAAGACAACCTAAAAGGCTTACTTGTGCTTTCCCCTCAGACAGAGAAGAGGGGAATTCTGGAATTTCTAATTACGTCAGTGGTCATCTTGAGAAAGGAGCACCTGACCAATCAGCAGCCAATATACAGCAGAATATGCAAGCACATGGCAGAGAGGAAATGCCTTCAGCAGTGGGAGGGGGCTTTGCTCACCCAAACGGAAAAAAAACTTCAATTTAAAACACAAACCTTGCCAGCCTGGAGTGAGGAATGGAAAGGATGGGAGGAGGAAAATGGAAGAGGAGGCAAGTACATGCCTCACGAATAATCAAATTAATGAAGGTCAAACCCACAAATGTGGAGGGAGGACAGTACTGTCCTTAGGCATTTGTGTAAGCCACATTGCTGCTTTCTTCGCTGCAGTCCAGATTGGTAATTACCAGCCAAACCTTAAAATTCCTCTGTCCACAACTTTTCTTCCTTTATCCTTCATCTAGCTCTTCTGTGAGTGTTTGGATCTTTTGCATGTGTGAGTGAATTTTCAATAAGACATTTTGGAAACTCTGACTGGTTTGTTCCTGAAAGATCCTGTAAACATTCATGGAAAAATTTCATTAGATAACCCCCCACCTGCCCTCCTAATTTGAGCTAATTAATTCCTCTCTGTCACATGGAGGTATTGGCATCATGAGTGGACCCCTCAGTCACTCATGTCATGGGGTAACATCAGCATAGTGGCCATTCAGGAGGGAAATGAGAGCTATATTCTAGCACATCTGGAAAGTTCTCAGTTGGTGAAGACTGGGGCAATATGTCATGAACACCCATCTTGAGACATTGTTCTGCCCAAGATGGAGCAGCATGGACCTCCCCCATCATCATGTATAATACACAAGCAGGACCAAAGGAAAAGGGTACAATGTAGCAAGGCCCTTTATTGGTAAGAAAATATTTGAACAATAAATTACATGAGTAACAATTTGTGGGCCTTTTGCTGATAGCCAAAACCAGTAGTCTGAGGCAATTGCCTAATGGTAAAGCTAGCACTGCTTCATAAATCACATGTTTAGTGAGTCCTATGTTGATCCAGATCGACCACCACCAGAACAACATGCTAGAGATATCCATCCAGTTAAGAATTTTTAGTGGAATAATCCTCTGCCTGTTAACTGATAGATTGATTCAGATATTTATTAGAGTTCAAGGTCTGTCAAAGCCTTAGAAGGAAACTTAGCTGAAAACCTGTATTTTCCCAGGACAGACAGGGACTGAAGACTTTTGTACTGCTTTTGGCTAACTGCAGTGTGAAATAGGCTAATGGACCAGATGGACTTATCTTAGAGAGCGAGAATGGGCAAAAGGTTGCCTTGGAGCCCCATGTGTCCCCCAAAGTTGTTTTTCTGGCCCTCAACTCCCTCCGTGATCTCTCAGCTGCCCTTTTTCTGTTCCCACTGCTTAAAGCATAAATTGCCCTTCTGCAAAAGCATCTATTCACCTCTTAAGTAGGTTGCAGGTTTCCCTTTATTTATATGTTTTTTAAAGTCCTTTCTCTCAAAACCCACCATTGTTTCCTGACCATTTCATTTTTGGGAGATAGGTCTATTTTGGCAGTCTGTGCAGCCCTGGAAGGTCCCTTGGAAAGAAGATTTGTCCTCAGACCTGCTACCATCTCTGCTGTAGGCCAAGTCCCACTCCCTGTGCCCCTGGCTGGGCTGCTCCCACCTCTCTGTTCCTGACCTTGCTGTGGCGAGTGGCAAAGTGGTAAAGAGGCTTTTGATGCTTGATCAGAGATCCCAGTTGATGGCATGGAGGGCTCTACTTTGTTCATGCAAACAGGAGCAGAATGCCTCTTCTGGCCTTAGGCCATTTCTGCACTACACTCTTATAGCGCGATTATTGCACTTTCAATATCCTATGGAATCCTGGGGTTTTCAGTTTAGGGAGCGGCCCCTCCCTAAACTGCAAACCCCAGCTTATGCTTCATTAGTTAGTTATCCCCGATGATGCCTGGTCCCTCTTTGCATTGGTTTGCAATAATTGTGCTATAAGAGTGTAGTGCAGAAATGGCCTTAGTGCTTTGTAGGTAAAGCTGAGAACATATCAGGGAGGATGGGATGTTGTGGGTGAGTTCTGGTGCACAAGGCTGTAGCTATTGGAGGGGGAGGGGGCAAAATGAGAACATTGACCTCCAAGAAGAATTCTGCTCCACCTATAAAATCTTCCTTCAGTCCCCAAATTTCTAGCATTGAAGAGAATGAGACACTGAAAGTAGTTTCACAGCCAGAACTCACATTTCCTACATTCATATTCCCTTAGTAATGCTGGCTGCCCTTTTTCTTTGAATGCCTAAACTCTATTTCTTAAATATTCAACTGAAGTTACTATAATGCTAGAAATCCAGGGACAGAAGGAAAATTTCCTGGGTGTGTGTGTGTCAGAATTCTTATTTGGGGGGGCAATGTCCCTAGTTTTGCATGTGGCAACCTTGCCTCCACCCCATGTGTTCAGCCCTTGTGTGTGCAGTTCTTATTGTCTTGGACACAGGATACAAGTTGCTTCCTCTAGACAGAGCTTGGGAAAGTTACCTGTTTGAACTATAGTTCCTAGCATCTTGCAATCAGGATGTTGAGTGTGGACTCTGAGAGCTGCCATTCAAAGAAAGGCATGACCCCGGGCTTTAGTGACTATTTTTATATATCTCTCCACATGAAGCAAACTTATCTTTGAGACTAGAAGTGGAGTGAGCTTGGAGATTGGTTCCTAGCTCAATCTTTAGAAAAGTAAATTCATTTTCTTTAAAGTTTCACTAAAGCAACAACTATTGTTTTATGCCTCTGTAAACGATGTTAGCCTTTTCAATAACAGCTTATGAAAACTAATAGGCACTAAGTGCATCCGCTAATCCACTACGGTACCTTCTGCTGTTTCAGTTTTATATATTGGCACAATAAATAATAATGTGGAATAAATTAGATTCAATAAAGAACTTCCTGAATACATTTCAGTAGCCATTTATGATTATTTATTCACTGATGGATTCAGTGCATAAGAGCCTGCCAAATCCATGGTGGCAAGATGTGACTAGAATGTGAGAAATGGGTGGAGGGGCATGATCTATGAAGGCACAGAAAGAGCAACAACTGCAAAACATTAATTAAGTGGTTTCTATTTGGAAATACACCAATCTTTATAGCAAAACACTTCCGAGGAGGGAAAACTTCATTAAGGCTTTGTTAATGCACTGCGCTGCAGATTTAGACTGTAGTCCTGTTTGCAGCCTAATCCATGGCCCTCAACCAGATTTCATGCAACTGTTTTTTGGCCTAATTTCAAGTGCAAGTTACCTGACCAGATATCTGGCAAGAGGGATTTGCCGCTTCTGCATCAGTCCATAAATTGGGGCGGGGGGGAGAGAGAGAGAGAAATAGTTAAACTCCAGACATTTTAAACATTGAAAGATACTCTCCAATATTTCACAGTTGAAAACCAGAACACATGTGGCCGTGCAAAATCAGAGTGTTATCAAGATGGCCAACATTATTAGTGAGGAAGAAGACACAAGCTGCGACAGGGTGCAGCAGTTTGCTTTTGTCTGAGTCTACAGGGAAGGACAAGATCCCACCCCATCACCTTTCCCTCTATTTTTGCTTGCTGAGGGCAAGCTACTTTTGCACTTTGAACTCAGTTTACAGCAACTGAAGGAAGGCAGGATGAAGGGGAAAAGTGAAATGAGAAGAGAGAAACTGGGTCATTTTAAAAACAGTTGAAATGTGGGGTGGCAGCAGATTAATCAGGACTGTGTCTGCAAAATCAGGACAATGGAGGGTATGTTGAAAATCCTGGGCCTACACAGGTGACTCTCCATTTCACTTTCTCCCAGAGCTTGAAAAGTTACTTCTGAAAGGCAATCTGTGATTGGGCTCCATGCACCTAGTTTCTGTTACTCTTCCATTTTTTCCTTTAAGTAACTATTTTTCCAGTCCACAGAATGCATAATGCAGCATTATCATGTGGAAAAAATCTGCTTGAAATAAATGCACATTGTCTGCCAAACTGCATACACATTAGGGGAAATGTGTAGACTTGAGAAAGGGAGGAGGAGGGAGGGAGGGAGAACGGAATTCACAAACTGATGTGGAAACAAAATGAAAGGAATTTAAAACTGGGAAAGTGGAAGGGGGAAAAAACAGTGAGATTTGCCCATCCCTCCCCTCAGCCAGTGTACTGTATGTTCCTTTTGCCAATGCACTGCTTGTAACAGACTGTTCTTGTTTATGTGATGTACTCTTCCATGGCAGAAACTCCTTAACAGGCTTCAGGCATGGATTTCTTTGCTACATAGTCAAGGGGAAAGGAGCAGAGGTTAAAGCAAAGGAGGAAAATGCTTCTGTGATGGGACTTGAATTGATTTTTACCTCAGCTCTCTTATCATCTCACTTGCCCTTTCTCTGCTGTAATGGAAGGAAAGTTTTGTGTAGGCCAATACAAGAATGTCACAGTGAAGGGTCAGGCTTGTGTTTCTTTGACTGGATGATCTAAGAATCAATGGAGGCTTGTGCCACATTAGGAGAAGCTGCCTTGGCCTCAGTCTAGGCTCCTTCTCATCTAGGAGATTATCAATGTTGTGAGCCTGCATAGGTATAGTATTATCCTTGAACTGATCTAATTTGGTGTTGGAGTTTGCCATCAAGTTGAATTCAACTTATGGTATCCTTATGAATAAGAAACCTCTAAGAACCTCAGTTATCAGCTTCCCTGGTCAGGTCTTGCAGACTCAGGTCTGTGACTTCCTTAATTGAGTCTATCCACCTGTACTGCAGTTTTCCTATTTTCCTACTGCCTTCTGCCCTTCCTTCTTTCCCTTCCTTTAGTTGTGTGCTTTCAGATCATTTCTGACATATGGGAACCTTTAGGCAAAACCTATTATGAGATTTTCTTGGCAAGATTTGTTCAGAGGGGGGTTACCTTTTTCTTCCTCTGAGGCTGAGAGTTGGTTCTCAAGGCCACTCAGTGAGTTTCCATGGCTGATTGGGAATTCGGAGCCTCTCAGAGTTCTGGTCCAAAATTCATTACACTGATCCTTCCACTTTACCCAGTATTATTGTCTGTACAAGTGAGTCATATTGTCTCATGATATGCCCAAAGCACAATAGCCTCAATTTAGTCATTTTGGCGCCAGGGAGCATTCAGTCTTGATTCACTCTAGAACCCATTCATCAGTCTTTAGTGGTCTGTGGTATCCATAGAGCTCTCCTCTAACACCACATTTCAACTTCATTTATTTTCTTTCAGTTTTCTTCACTGTCCACGTTTAATATGCGAAGGAGCTCAATAGAGTGGTCTCTCTAGGCTATGTTAGCTCAGTGGTCTAAACAAAAATTGACCAAACGTCCTAGGCCACATAGATCACAGCCTTCAAATATATGCTGTCCACTACTTCTATTCAGCCTTTGTGTTCCTCCTCTAACCTTTCTGTCTTTCCTACACCACACTTGAAGCAAAAAAGGAAAAAGGAAGAAACTGTGGATATTTGAGGCATGGATGAGCCCGATTGGATGTGAGAGCAAGAAAAGCCACTACAAGTTATGCAACCCAGGAACTTATTAGCCCAACTTTACCAGGGCTATAGATCCATCTGGGCCCAAATACCCTAAAGGTACCAGATTCCATTTGATCTTGGAAGCCAAGCATGGTCACACTGGGTTAGTACTTGGATAGGAGACAGCCAACAAATACCAGGTGTTATAGGAGGAAGGGAAAAACCACCTCTGAGTATTCCTTGACTAAGAAGACCCTATAAAATTCAAGGGCCACCATAAGTCAACAGGCAACTTGAAGGTGCACACATATACACACATTGACCCATCTGGAGGAGACCTCAATTGCCATTGTTTCCACAGGATTTTCTGGACCGAACCCTTCTGCACTATGCCAGCAGCTCTACTTTATACAAGGTCACACAGCAGTGGTGAGTGGAAGCTGACAAAATCTACTAGCTCTGAGCAGCCGCTATGTCCACGACCTTTTTCCTCCTGTCACCACTGCCTGTCCTACTCTAATTCCACCAGTATGCTGTACCAACAGGATTCTGGTCTCGGTACTTCAGGTTTTCTTTTCACTAATTCATTTTAAATCTTGCATTCTTTTGAGTAGAAAAGGGAATCTCACTTCACACTTTATCTAACATACTGTGTGGGTGTACATTGTGAGAACAGCACAACTGCAACTATCCTCACAAAATTAAAAGTATAATATATAGTGAACTATATATATATATAACCTGGCAGAGGAACTTTTAAAAGAAACTAAGGCTGTATATAAATAAGCCATTACAGACATTTTACAGCTGGTATTTAAACCCAGTGAATCCCAAATATTTACCAAGAGCAATACATACTGCTTTTCAGTGAATTGCAGAACTGTAGGCAGCAAATGAATGGTAAAAAATAAACACACACTGTGTGGAGTCCATTGAGCAGCCCTGAGGTGTGTTTACTTTTCTCTTCCTATTTAACCTACATTTTTTGCAGACAGAGGGATTGTGTTGTGTAATAATCCTTTTTATATGGACAGAGTCGACAGAAGATTATTTGTGATTCATTTAAAATATGGATTTTAGAATCAGCAATAAATCCCCTTTTGGCTGAGACAAATGAAAGGCAAAGAAATAACATGGCATTTAATCTTTTAGCTCCTCAAGTCTGGGGTGATTATTTTGACAGTTAATTCAATGTATTTAATGTAAGCTTCCGACCCAAGTTGTTCAAAGAAAATCTTGCTCTGAGCCCAGCCCAGGAAAAAACCAGCATGGTCAGGCTTTGCTGTCTTTCGAAGAATAACCTCTGTAAGGAGAAAAGAAAATGTACGTTTATGAGCATTACAAGTGCATTGATGTCTGAGTGCAAATTACTTGATGCTATCAGCCTTCTTGCTTACCTCCTTTGAGGCTATTAAAAGCCATTTCTTTCTTTGAAAAGACAGCCCTTGATCCCATATTGGTGATGGAAACATTAAAAAGTATATGCTGAAGCAAATTCATGCAATTTGCTAGACTCTTATGAACACTACTGATGCTTCAGGTTTTGTGCCATTTTCTACTGAACTGCACTGGTAATATATGAAGGCAGTGAGCCCAGCCCAACTAAGCAAGAGGTGCTCCAGCCTATTTTGTTTTGTTTTACATCACATCTTTATCCTGATATGGGGCCCAAGGCAGCTTATAACATATGTTAAATCAAAATACAGCTAAAACTATTTATAGTAGCAAAGTTAGAAAACAAATAAGCAGTCCCATTAAAAACACTCCCTTAAAACAGTTTAAAAGCATTTAAAACATAATAATCAAGATAAAATACAGCATCTCCAATAAAAGACCCTTCTACAGCAGCCAATTAACTACTGAAAGCAATCCTGAAATAAAAAGGTCTTTGCCTGCAGGTGGAAAGACACAGGAGAGGAAGACAGTCTTCCATGGCACAAGGGCAGCCACAAAGAAGGCCCTCACCAAATATGCCTTTGATAATTGTGGGATGAAGAGAAAGCCCTCTCTAGAGGATCTTAAAACTCCAGTAGCCTTATACAGGGAGAAACAGGCTCTTTCTGCAGGATGTCATTGTCCCACAATGGGGACAGGAGAAGGATGGGTCCCAGACAGTGTTTATGCACAACATCATGCATAAGCATCATCCAGGACCCATCCTTCTCCTGTCCCCATGTGGTGCAATTGTGCAGTAAATCATTAATGGGTTTTACCCATTAATGGCCGGTGATTGCGCAGCCCTCCCGCTGCCCTCTCACACTTACCTTAGCTGCAGAGGTCCTGAAAGTGTAATGGCTGCACTTCCTGTTCCAATGCAGTTTGGCACAGGGCCGGCTGCTCTGCAGAAGGAAGAGGCAGTGCCATTGTGCTTCCTGTATTCATGGAAGCAGCCAGTGCGGAAGTGAGTGTTCCTGTTGCGCTCCCCTCCTGGGAGAGGCTCTATTGAGATCCCTGGGTGACATCACTGGGATTTGATAAGCTACAGAAAGGGCCACAGTCTCTCAGAGTTTTTTTTTTTTGTCATGTCTACCTGTAGTAGGTATCCAGAGGTGAAAAGGGGACAGAGGAGTGCCAAGACAGCAGGCCCCAACTGAAGCTGGAGAAGGCTGACAGTCCTGTCGTAGCACTAGCAGAGGCAGAGCCCAGGCAGGAGCTAAAGATTAGGAGGAGGAAGCCAGGTACTTCAGCCTGTCAAATGGGAGAAATCAAGGCACCAAGCAAAAGGTCAGGTAATGCCCTGCTCCACTTTAAATACTGGACACTGAGCTAATGTGGCTAGCTGTACTGATTAACTGCTAGCTATAAATTGTCTCAGACCACACCATTCTGATGCTGTGGAAAAACAGCTCCTGAACTCCTGAATGCAATCCTGTCCAGCCTCACTGGCTTTGTGGCTTTCTGAGCTTCAGCATGTACCTTGAGACTAATCTTTCTGATAGACTTACTTTTTGGCTTAGGACTGATTTTTTCTTTGAATGTTGGACTGCCTGGACCATGCTTCTGCTTGTAACCCTGCTTGTAACCCTGTTAGTTCCCATTAACAGTAGCTGTGCTCACCTACAGGACAGTTCTGGACTACTAGTATTTTTGTCATCCCTTGCTATTAGCAATGGCATCTGAGGCTTCTGGCAGTTGAAGTGCAAAACATCTGGAGAAGTTCCACTTCTTCTATAGATTGAAGATGATCCAGTCTCCTTGGTGGTGCTGACCCAAGCTATCAGTACAAAGCAACACTACCCTATCACTTTGAGGCCTCATAATCTGTGTACTCTGTAGCAAAGAACTGGGCCATGAAACCAAACCTTAGGTTACAATGCCATACGTGCTACTTTGCCTGAACCCCAGCTTCCAGCCCTTTTTATCTATTCACGTGGATAGCCAAGTTTACTATTAGTATATAGATGACTGGAGAAATATTTAACACTAATTCTTATAGTTGTTGAACTCATATCTCATGTACTACTGAAAGTCCATAATGACATCTATTCCACTTAATAATTTAAACCAATCATTGACATCTGGGAAGATTTATGCAGGAAATAAATTACTGCAAGGGTCAAGAGGCAGCCAGTTCTCCATATTAAGGAGATACCAATAAATTTACATAGTTATTTGAATTTATTAATTATTTAATGTTTACTGTTTAATTATTTATCAATTTCCTTAAAATTATTTATCAATCATTTATCGATAAATTTACCATGCCAATTAAGTCACACAATTAAAGATCTAAAAGGTTCTTAAGTAACAATCTTACTTAAATATACGCAAAGTATTTGCTGCATCATTAAATATATTTTATAAAATTTCCTTTCTGTAGGCCTGCATACAGAAAATGAATCTTAGAAATTAGTCTGCCATTAATAAGGCAGAACTCCATTTAAGCTGGAACTGAAATTTCAGGAAAAATTGAAATGGTAACAGTAGATCAAGAATATATGGAACACAGAATATTCTTTTTTTCTTCTTTGTGATGTAAGGTCTGGCTAAGGTGTGTAAGTGCCCCATTGTCCCCTGAGATATTGGATGGAGGTACTGTTGAATGGAGGCCTCCCATAACTGGTAGAATACAATCTATTTGCATCACAGATATAGCCCTCTTCATTGGTGGCACCTGTCCTTTCCCATGCTGTTTGAGAAGCAGAAACTATGTCAAATTTTAAATACTTCTTTAAAACATTGTCCGGCATTTCGCAGAGTCTGTCTTACAACATCTGTCTTTCCTTTTATGGTCATTGATCATACAATTACTCAAAGTCCCCCCCAAACCTACCTTTTCAGCAACACAGCCCCCCTCCAATATGGCCATTTCCATGTTGCTGGAGAGCCTGCTGGAGGATGCCTGTCACGGAAAGTTCAGCTGCCTGCTGCAGCACACCAAGCTACCCTAAGAAAGCTGGGCACATCTTGGTTCATCCCCTACTCTCCAGCAATGTAGAAATAGCTGTGTTGAGATGTGTGCAGCCTGTACCTGAAAAAGTGGGATTTGTGAGGTAGCTTTGGGAGATGTCTCCCACTGCAGAATCTCAGTTATTATTTCTAGCTCTGCTTTGTGTAGGCTGTTGAAGTGTTTGCAATTATTTATTATTTTAAAATTATCTCTATTTTGTTTTCTATTGACTTTTATATTGTATTACACATGAATTTTAACATAACTTGCTTTGACCTTTCCTTAAAGCAATTTGCATACAATTGCTGGTACTGTTACTAAAACAAAATAAATACGTCGAATCATACCAAATAGATGATGTTTTGTCCAAAGAGGAAATTCATGGTTCCATACACTATGAGCATTTCCAAAGCACTCCCTACTCCACAAGAAATCTGGATAACACTCCCTCTGTTGCTGTTATTTCAAAGTCTGTCCTTGAGTTATTTTTCTTGGCGTTGTCATTCACCACCAGAAAGATGCTTGCTTTCTGTGTACATCACAGAAAACTGTTATTGAATCTGATCTTTTCAGGTGCACTTTGACAGACATGACAAAAATAGATAGCATTGGGCTCAATAGGAATAGGTCAAGGCCGTGGTTTATTTGAACAAAGCTCTTGCCTTCAACATTATATATAATGATGTAGCCCTGCGCTTCTTTGGTGCATGTTGCTCTGGGTGAGGAGAAGGATGCCATATAATTCTAGAAGTATATAGGAAATGCTGTTTCCTTGTGGCTCATTAAAATAGCAGACAGATTTGATTAAAGCATTTTCTTATTTTCCCTTGTCTTTGTGACTGAAATTTAAGACCAGAAGTTGCTCATTTAACAACATGGATTTAGGGTCATCTAATGCCTTGAAAGCACACTTCTATTTCTTTTTTTTCTTTCTTTTTAAAAGATTATTTATTTATTAGTTTTAAAACAAATTCACAGTTAGAGTCACATCCATAGTCAGAGAAATATATATGCACACATACACACAACCATCCCAAAAACTAAAATGCAGTGCTAACACACTAAGCTAAAACAGCGAATACTAACTAAACCACTAAACATTAACATATTAAAACACAAAAGGGCTCTAACCCACCCCCAGCCAAGCTGTAATGAAAGAAGAAAAAGTAAAATTGTAAAAATATATTATTGTACATTACAGATCCAATTAAATAATCCTACTACAATTACCAAAATAACCAAAAATTATTGCATCGTTAGATTTGAAGGTGCACTTCTTTGTGAGGGACACACAGACCCATCTCCACAACCCAGCTGGCCTTCTTCTTGTTCTTTGTGTTGTTCAGAGAGTTGAGCATAAATTTTCCTTGGAAAATAGCTAGGGCTTTTTTGGTGGTTATAATAAAATAAAGCCAATGGTTGTAGCCCTGAGTTTGATTCCATGCTTTGCCATGAAAACCCACTGAGTATCCTTGGGTGCATCACATACTCCCAGCCCAGAAAGCCCCATGATAGGTTTGCCTTAGGGTTGCTGTAAGTCGGAAACGACAACAGCAGAGACTATCTGTACTCTTGGTAGTGAGGAAAGCAGCTGTTTGTGTATGTGGGGGAGCACATTCCCCATCTAGTTTCTGTGTATTTGTGATATCGTTACTGAACTGGGCAGGGCTGGCTCTACCATTAGATAGAGTGATGCATCAGATTTTGGTTCTCACAAAAGAAAAACGTTACTGTTTATTATTTGTTGATATTGTATTTTTACTGCCAGAGAGAAGGAGAAGTGCTTATGGAGTTTTCTTTCTTATTGTGCACAAGGATAACTTGGCTTGTTTTGGTTACTTGTATTCTGTTGGGACAGTTGTGGTCTGTTTCAGACAACAAGATGCCTTGGCCCAGCCCTTGAGCTGTGAGATGGATTGATATTGAGCCTTCAGGTCCTTCCTTGAAAGACCCCATAAGCAGAGGCATATCTAGGGTGGGGCAAATGGGATACTTGCCCCAGGTGTCAATGTCGGGGGCACAAAAAGACTCTGCATGTAGGGGTGGGGGATGCTAGAGGTAAGAAAGTAGGGGTACAACTTCTATGCTTGCCCTAGATACACCACTGCCCATGAGAGCCAGAAGCCTTGAAACTCTCACAAAACATTGGGCTGGGAACATGTTTTTCCTCAAATAATTGGAATCTCTCTATAATGTTTGTGGCAGATCCATCCTTTGATCCAGGCTAGGTTTGTTAGAATCTCCTGGACTAAATTTAGAGACTCCACTCCAGCTTTTCTGTTGTCTGTCAAAGAAAGTTAGAATAATTGGCCTCTGGTCTTGGACAAAGAATACGGTTGCCAGGTCTCAGGGCCTGGCCCTGAATCTGTTGTCCTCTGAATAATCTCCAGATGGAAGACAAGTGGGTAAATTCTCCAGTTGGGAGGAGTTGAAGTTTGGGCAAGAGGAAAGGACTGTGTGCCTTCAGCTCAGCTAGTAGAATAGCAGTTTGCTACAGTTTGCAAGAGATTCATTGACTAGTCACTGCAACTTGCAAAGATTCTTGATGGGGTGGTGGTTCTATGTATTCACTTAGTTAGCTTATTCCTTCCCTCCTAGCAATTGAGGTAACAGGACCAGCCCTCTGTTCTTCTCTGCTTCTGGTTTCTGGCTAGAAACAAGATAGATTAAATGTTCTTATCCCACATTCCTAAGCAGGTGAAAAGAAATCATCTGTTCATTTCACCTTGATCTGGGAATAGTCCCCTTAGTTAAGATTCTGTATGTATATTCCTCTGCACTTTGTGTTCATGTTTAGATGACAAACTGTAAACAAATATGGTTGGCAGTTAACGCCTAACGTTTAATGGTATCATCAGGGGCTATCCCTGGGTCTCAGGTTTTGGCTCAAAATCCTCAGGGCCTAGGAGGATCTCTAATAGGAAAGTAACTATGAAACAATGAAGCCTGCATTTTTTAAGGATCTGAGGAACCTTCACTCTTGCTTCCAAGAACTCGAGGCCTCTAAACACACTACCCCTTTTTGCAAATGCCATTACTTCAGGAGGTATGGGAAGGAAAATAAACTGCAGGCTAGGAGTCTCTACTGATACTCTTTCTGATTTTGGATTTCATAATGGATAATTTATAGTGATTTAAAGTTAAGAGTTTCCTGACCTAAGTTAAAAATGTTAGGACAATTTAATTAAAAGCTTAATTAAACAGCACACTTGTATTTCCACAGCCTGGAGCTCAGGAACACTTATCTATAGCTTCATTACAGAGTCTGACAGGACAGTTTAATTACTGTTTTCAATTCATTTGCAGAAAAACACTAATATAGGCTTAGAACTATTTACAAAATAACAGATGAACAGTTATGTCATTCCTGCCAAAAATATTGGCCATTGTTGTAGAGGCCTAAGACCCTCCCAATCCTCCCCCAAGTAAGGATAGTTCTTGAAATAAAATGAGAAGCTGCTATGAGACAATGGTTGTGATTCTGTATCACCTGTTTAGCTATGAAACCACTTTAGTAACATAGCTAAGTTGTATCCACCATCCCAGTTCCCCCCATGCTCACTTACTGGATAGCACTGTGATCAACAAGGATCTGTTCCCCCGCTGACTGGGAAGCAGGTGGCTGATATTTCCACCCCCTCCCATGAGCAATATCCAGTGTGACCATCAGAAACAAGGTCCTTGTTGTAATGTCTCCTTGTGCTAGAGATTGTTAGTGGGAAGGTTGAATGGGAATGTCAGTGAACTTCTTCCTGACTGACAGGGGAACAGGTCCCCATTGATTGCAGCAACTGCTATCCAGTAAATGAGGACTTGGGGATGTTCGTGTTCCCTACATATCTCCTAAAACTAGTGAATACAAAGCAGTTACTAATGCATAAGTCTAGGTTACACATTCACAACTGCTTTAGTGAATTCTGGCTGATGTTCTTAAGCTTCCAGTCCTAAACCGGAAAAAATCAAGTTCTTTAGGATGGGATAGAAGGAATTGTGTATTTAAAAATAAGCATGAAAGATCCTAAAAATATGGATAGTTGGGAGAGAAATTTGTAAGATCTCCATCTCCAGAGGTTTTAATGAGCGGTGCTTATTATGGCTTCTGCATTCTTTCTTTAATGACCCTACTTGTGTGCTGCTCAGTTAATTCCAATGCAGCCAGTTTATGCATGGCTTGAACTACTACTGCCACTAAAATTAAGTGTGTGCATAGCAATCCATGTTTGTATTGCAGCAAACATTGAACTTGGTGTTTAGAAAAGGATGCCTGCACTTTAGATTTCTCCTGCTTCTCTTTTGTGTCATTTTGGTACAGATATCATAAACTCGATGTACTTCTCAGATTTGTCTCTGCTCTGTGGTCTGCTTTCTACTGTGCATTTTCTTGTCCCTTGCAGCCCCTCTACTATACCAATGCAAAAGAATTTTTGCACAAATAAGGACCACTTCTGACATCTGTGCATCTGGCACGGACATCTCTGAGCAACTGCCCTGCAACCCCTTGACTGTATGGAAATGCCTTGGTTGAATTATTTCAGATAATTTATATTCCACTGATTTTTTACAGATTCTACAGATTTCTAAAGATTTCCCCCCATCTTTTAAATAGATATTGAAAAGCTGAAAACAACCATCCCAGGGTCAAACCACGAAAACAGCAGCCAAAAGGCGACTCATAGGAATTAAAATTATTTTAAAAGAAATATTTTTTTCCAGTCCCACCCCCTAGTAACTAATGAAAACCATGAGTTGAATTCTTCATTGCAGCTCTTTGACAACTTCTGGGAAGTTGTTAAGTGACGCAGTAAATGGGCCATCCTTGCAAGAGAGTTGGCACAGCCAACAAAGAAGCTCTCTTCCTAGTTCCAGAACCCTTTCACACTGCACAGATATAACACTGTGATTCTCCTTTAATTGTCATGGCTTCATCCTGGGCAATCCTGGGGCTTGTAAGAGGCACCACAGGAGAAGGCTAAGAGCCCCTCCCTAAAGTGCAAATCATAGGATTCCATAGGATGGAACCATGGAAGTTGAAATGAAAGTGTAATGCTTTGATTATATTGTGTGAAAGGTACTGCAAGTAAGCACCTTTCAGCTAGTCTGGGGCATACAAGAATGCATCCAAAGACGAGCGTATAGGCCTGTATGAGGGAAAACAGTCCTCCTTCTAGATAACCTGATCCTGAACCATTCAGGGCTTGGACTTGTACATGAACTAAATTGGAAGTAATTTAGCTGTTTCAGCAAGGGAGTTGCACACTCCCTATATTCAGTTGCACCTGGATCAATTTTAGTTCCCAATCATTCTTCAATGGCAGCTCTAAGTAGTGTGCATTGCAATAATCCAGCTGTGATGTGACTAAGCCATGCATCACTCTGACCAGAACTGCATTCCGGATGACTGTGGTTTCATTAAATTGGGTTTCTGCCCCTCACACTAGTAGCAGCTCATTGTCCAAGTAGGAAGTGGGGAGGGTCTCTTCACAAGCTCAGCCCCAAGGTGCCCTCACACATTTAGTCATGTTGTTACCAACTGAGGTATCCCTTGAGAACCAAGGATGGACCATTTCCAGGATGGAAGTGAGGCTCATTAGCATCTCCTGAAATAACTGCAGAGCAAATCTTAATCCCATTGCTGCACCACTGAATTTGCTAGTGCCCCCACTGAATTTTGGTAACCCTTCTCAGCTTTTAAAAGAGAGGTGGGCAACAACTAAAGCCTAGGGGCTACTCAGGCTCTTCATGGGACTGTGGAATTCACAGCCCCTTGCCATGGTTTCCACCCCCTAGATCTTTTTTTTAAAAAAAATATTTTTAAGGTTTTTAAAAAATAATACTCATTGAGGGATGGAAGCAATTTTCCCATTTTCCCACCTCTCTGCTTGCTTTAGGGTACCAGACTCTGTGGGAAATGGCAGGAACTAATGAACAAACTAATTTCTAAACCAAAAAGCAATCAGAACACACAAGTGAGGCTTGCAAGCCCCTGAGACTCCCCTGGGATTTGGATTCTTTGCACAGACTGCACTTTCTCCACTCTTGCTTTAAAACAAAGTTTTCAGGGAGCATATGCCTTCTTTTCAAACCAAGCTATATTTCTGGGAGCATGCTTTGGCTAAAAAATGAGACACATGCTCACTTTGCATCTTACTTTAAATAGTTATCCTTGGGGTTTTTAACTCCTCCTCTTCAGTAAATTCAGCTGCAGGGACTGACATGGAACACAGGTGGTTGAACAAATGAGATGAGGGGGCTGGGTGCAGCCTGTGGCCCACAAGCTGCCCACCCCAAATGAAGGCCAAGATTGTTTTCCTTTCAGGATTCAGTATCAGGATTTGTATATGACATACTGATGTATCCACACAATCCTGAGGCAGTATAATTATTTAAAAAAGATGAGCCAGAGTTAAAAAGATAGAAATGCAGCCAAGAAAACAATTGGTTTTGTTTCCAAATGGTGATCATTGCAACTACCAATTGAGGCTAGCCATTACCACAGCTGTATGTCACTTTGCTGCATTGCTTTGCTTCTGAAAACCTCCTGCTGGGGAACATGGATGGGAGAGTTCAAGTTCACTCACATCTGCTGATGGTTTTCCAGAGGTACCCAGATGGCTTCTGGGGAAAGAGATTGCTGGATTAGAGAGAACTTTGATCTCATTCCATACACATCTTCTTACAAGTCCTAAGAACATATCTGTGATTTCCATCCTCACATTTATTGACACTGCAATGTAAAGACATATAATCAGCCTCTCTTCAAAGAATTACAGTTTGTAAGCCTGTTTCTTCACTATTTTTGATTTTTTTAAAAAAACTTTTTTTGTTACGGATAGCACGGGTAAGACTGTGAGGTAGCCTTTCATCAGCACCACTGTGGGGTAAATATCCTATGTGGACAGACTGTGGTTTCAAAGGACTTGCTTCCTCTATACACTTAGTGTACATTTTTCCCCTTCCTCTAAATAATTTTAAATAGTTGCCTGTTTCTCCTTATGTTTATTCTTCATTTTTCTCATCTGAATGTACTTGACTCCTTCACAGGCTATTTTTTGTCAACATTTTTTATTGGTCTGTAGAGCTGAAACACAAAATGGGACTCTTGACTTTGGAAGGTAAGCACTGGAACTATTTCTTGTGAGTTTCAGATGTAACACTTCCTGTAATTTAGCTTCAAATAGCACTAGGGTTTTGTAGCAGAGTGTTGCAATGTCAACTCATCTCCAGCGTCTTATCCGCTGTCTGTAATCCTTAAACTGTGCTCTTGCATACCAATATGGATGCTGCAGCACAGTGATACAAGAAGATGGGTTTGCAGATTAAGAAAAACCTTCAGTATTGGAATTTCAGAGTACATTTTAAATTAACAGCTCAGGATAAAGGCACTCTACATTTCACTTGGGAGATGAAAGCTAGGGATGTCAGCAGAAAGATTCCCAGGGGCTTTCTTGCAAGGATCACTAAGAAGCAGATAGAGCCTGGCCCAGGATCTTAACTGGCAAACTGTTAACTAGAATCCAGACAATGTGTCATTTCAAGGGCAAGTTACAAAAAATCCAGCCAGCAAGGAGTGAAGCATAGCTGGACACAGGAAGTGGAAGTTAGTGGCTTCTGCATTAATGGGGCTGTGAAATTGTTCTGAATTTTGTTTTAGATTTTTAAAGGATCTATCCAAAGTGGTGAACCCTATCCCTCCTATAGGTTCAGCACCATGGACAGCATCTTTAAAATACTGAATGAAAACCAGAGTGAATTTGCTACTGCATGCCGGCTGTGGATGTCACCTGTCACCACTGTGTAGCTCCAATATTGTGTTCTTAGTGAACCATGGCCAACACCAGATACAGCGCCTCTGTTGTTGTGTGCCTTCAAGTTGACTCTGGCTTTTGGTGATCCTGTACTAGGATCCGTGGCAAGATTGATTCCAAAGAGGTTTGTCTTTGCTTTCCTCTAAGGCTGAGAGATTGTCACTTGCCAGATCATCCAGTGGGTTTCCATAGTGGAACAGGGATGCAAACCCTGGTCTCTCTGGAGTTCTAGTCAAGCACCTAGACCACTATACCACAATGGCTACTAGATTGCGTTGTTAGTCAAGGGATATACATAACAGTTGTGTGTGCATTTAAGTACTCATTAGCAATCCATTCTATTGTTTCCTGTAGAGAGACTTCCTGAGTCTGGGTGGTGTTCATCCGCATATTTTTGAGTCTTGATTTTAGTGTTTTTCAGGACTGATAGCCAACTTTTGTTTACTTTCCCAGTTTCTCCTTTCCTGTTAAAATAGTCCAGGTGTTTATGGATTTCAGTGGCCTCTCTGTGTAGTCTGACATGGGCTATCTCACAGGCCAGCTGCATCACTAATGCATCATAAATGCAAATCCCTCCCACCTGGGGATCACACAAATATATATAATCCATTCCACCTCCATGTTTCCAGATCCTTTGAAGATGTCAGCCACAGATGCAAGTGAAATGTCAGGAGCAAATACTACTAGAACATGGCCTCATAGCCTGAAAAACCCACAACAACCTATGGATTCTGGCCGTGAAAGCCTTCGACTTCACATGCTTCCCACAGCTTTCATCAGCCCTGGATGGCATGGCTCATTAACAGGGAAAATGGAAATTACTATCCAGGTTGGAAATGACTGACCAAGAGCATTGATTTTTTTTCCATTTTCTTTTTTTATTTTCTGCTGTGATTTCTGTATCCTCCTCTGCCAGCGTGCTGGTCTGGACAGCAGAGAAAGAGAGGGAGTGTACACAGCAGGGGAAGGCTGTCCCTTGCCATTTCTCCATTTCTTTCCGGGACCTATACGATTTGAGAGAAGTGGAGAACTTTCTTATACATCAGTAGGAAGAATTCAATCTGTCATCCAGGATGTGCATTGAAACTGCCAAATTGTGATAAAAATGTTATAAACCAATTCCATCTGAAACTTATTTAGGACCGGGACTTCTCAATTTAATCCACAGTCTTACAGAACAAAAGTTATACTCGCTGCCATTTTTCTGGTCTGATAAGTGAGCTCTAGTGCCTTGAATAAAAAAGGAAAGAAGACCAACTCATGAAGAATCAATTCTGGCTGGATTTTCCTATCACAGAGGTCACATAATGCTGGGCTGCTGTTAAGTCAGATAGAACAAAGTAAGAGAACAGTGATGTCTAAATTGAGTTCAGTAGAAATCTGCAAGTTGGTCAAAAGGTTAAAGAATGTCAACCAAATATTATAGTACTCTTTGGACTTGCTAGCAATGCCTTATTTCTCTACCGAGAAGGATCACTAAGTCTTTTCCCAAAGCACAAAAGTGATGCAGCTGCAGTAGCTTAGTCCAGTTATGCTTTGCTGTATAAATTGTATTTCTGTTTTTAGAAAGATTGAGTTTCTCCTATACCCAATCTCCACTGATAATGGGGAAAATATTACTGACCCTGTGAGAGATCTGATGAGCATCTCTGGTCTTTCAGGAGATGTGGAACACAGATGTGAAATGAAAGCACAAGTGGATGCATGTCCTGTTAGAAGTTCCAAAAAAGCCATGTGAAGCAAGGATTAGAGTGGGATGGGTAGTGCTTCATGTGTCAGGGATTTTAGTCCATACTTTAAGAAGCTAACCAAGATGTTGTCTCTAGTTTTGTGATAGGATTCAGCACCTTGGGTAGAACCTTTAAAAGTCTAGGCTCAAAGTCCAGACTGAATTTATTTCCCGGCTAGCATCAGAAACATCAGTCTCTGTGGGATGTGAGTGGATGTTGGAAGCCACCCCTCAGCTTCCCCAGCCACCTCCTTTTCTCTTTAACAACAGTTTGATCTGCAGAATTAAGCAGCAGATGGACCTTCCTATACATGAAGACTTGCAGACCAACCTGCCATTCCAGGTTGCATCACTACAGAGAACAGTGGGAAAGCTGACAATTCTAGCAAGTCACATCTTCTCATCTGAGCCAATGAACAGGACATTATATGGAATTAGGATTGGCTCTAAACATTTTTGTTTCTGGGTAAACCACCAAATGGAATCCCTTCCCTCTCAAGATGCAACACACTCAAAAGCAACCGAAAAGTAATAAAGAAAAGTAATTTGTTACTCACAGAAAATAATAAATAAAAAAAGACAAGAGAAATATGCTGCCTTTTCATGGTACTCAAAATGCTGCCCGAAATGAACACCTCACTTACCCTAATGGTAAGGCTGGCCATAATAGGATAATCTGGTGTATAAAAGTCAAAGTTTGTTTGTTTATTTGTTTGTTTGTGTCAAGCAAAGACCTCATATGATTAGCTGTCTGAGGCAAGGACCTCATATGATTGGCTGCCTAGGAAGATTCTATGGAATCCTGGAGTTCGCAGTTTAGCAAGGGGCCAGAGAATAGGCTGGTTGCTATGGAGATGAGGCCTAGCAGCAAGGAGGATGACAGTGTATTCCCTCAGGAAGCCAACACCTTATGTTAATAACTCTGAATACAGATTAGATTGGGGAATATGGGGAAAAGTTACAGGTGCTAGACAAAACAGTTCGGGGGATTAGAGACAAAGGATCTCAAATCTTTCTAACAAGTATTACCTATGAGAAAATAAAATTCCAGGCAATGCAAGGTATATAAGCTAGTTACATATAAGCCACACCAAGCTCCTTAGAAGAAGGATTGGATGTTATTGAGAGAACTAAAAGAATAGGCCATGAAATGTTAGATGTGAGTGCAATTCAAATCTTTTTTCTTTTCACTATATTTTAGTATGAACCCAGAAAGACTGTCAAAACAGGAGAAAGACTCTGTCTTTTCTTCACAAGCCCCATGGTCATGAAATCATAAAGACTCTGTGCGTGATCAGATGGGCCACTTTGCCCTCAACTCACCCCAAACATTTCTGCAGACACCCATGTATGGTTAGGGCCCCAGAAGTTGGAAATGACCCAAGCCTTTCTGGCTCTGTGAGAGGGCCTGATGGTGTAATGTTGCACTGTTTATCTACCACTTCTGCTGGTTCATTCATGTTAGACACAGGGAGAGAAATGGCATGGCACAATGTGGCTCCATAATGTTCCAGTATCTCATGGAATGAGCTCAGCTGCAATTACCAGATAGAGAAGCAAAAATATGGGGCAGCTCCATGTTGTATTCTATTATGTATAGTTTTGCCTTGAGAGTCAATAAAGTCCAGATTTTAGTCCAGAAGTACATCTATTCTATCCAGCTGTGCCCTCCTCCTGTCTCTACCCATTATCTGAAGCAATACTCCTCGGGAGCATACAGAGTTCACTTCATAAAGATGTGAGAACTCTAACACCATCCAACATTCCTTTACCCATTCTCTTTTTAGTTTTTACTTATTGATTTTATTATTTAAAACAACTTTTTTTGCATGCAGTCAGAAGTTTTGGCAACAGAATTTAAAATTCCCTGTGCCCCCTCAGCAATGCCTAATTAAAACTGACAACTCCTGTTTTGAACTACAAACATAATTACCTGGTTTCCTCCATGAACCTGGATAGCTTCAACTGTCTATTGATAATTTATGAGCATCAGAGAAGCTGCCTGAGACAAATATCAGGCACTAGGAAAAAAAATCTCACAGCAACCTCCCTTTGAAGTTGCTGTATCTGCAAGGGGGAAATGAACCTTATCCAAGAACGTTGAGAAATACGCTCTGCTTTAAAAGAACACTGCCGCGTTTTTAGAATTGATATCATGACAAGCACCTTGCTTTGCATTTTCAAATTTTCTACAAGTTTGAGGAATAGTTGTTCACCAAGGGAATTTCCAGATGAATTAAAAGGCCTGCATTTTCTTCAAATGCTATCCATTCACTAACCACAGTCCAATGCAAGTAGTATGATAGCCTAACTCATTCTTCCCTGATGTGGTGCCCTCCAGATGCTTGGTGACCTTAAAATGTTTGGGATTACAATCTCATCCACCCTTCTAGTACAGCCAATGTCAGGAATGTAAGAGAATGTCTTTATGTGGGACAGAGATGGGCAACTTAAGCTCGATTGCAATTTTCATCACTGCCAGCCAGGGTTGCCAGTTGGGCTTCAAGAACAATTGAAGGGCATCAGTTGCCCACCCTAGTTAGAGCAAAAAGTCAAAAGAGGAGGAACTTGAATGAAGAGAATGTGCCAGCAGCATTGCTCAATTAAAAAACCTTTCTTCACTTTTAATGGAAGGCATCCAACTGTTTGGGTTAACAACATAGGAAGGGATTGTAATTAAAACTGCCAATATCATAATTGTTTTTGTGTGCCTTCAAGTCACTCTGAATTATGTCAACTCTCTCATATAGTTTTCTTGTAAAGATATATTCAGACAAGATTTGTCATTGCCTTCTTCTTAGGATAAGAGAGTGTGATTTGCCCAAGGTCATCTAGAGAATTCCCATGGCTGAGCAGGAATTCAAACTCCCAGAATCTGAGTCCAGTACTTAAACCACTACACTACCCTTATCCTCAGTATCATAATACTCTTACACAAAGCTATAACATGACCACACTCGGTACACTGTGTGTATAGTTCTGGTAACCATCTCTCAAAAGGATATAGCAGATCTTTCTCACCCAATGGAATATTCCATGAATGATAAAATCCCTGGGGAGTTGTGTACAATGCATTATATTCCTTTTGACATGGCAGTCAAGATAGTATGGAGTTGCAGCCCAGGGGCAAGGACTGGAAAGTGTGATATTAAATCCGACTTCTGCCTGTTCATCCCTCAGACTTTGATCTTTTGGGGTTTTCATTCCAGGGGCAATTCTATTTTGACAGGGCCCTCCCAATGGGATGTTCTATTTCATGTTCTCTGTCTTTTAATTCCTGCCTTGAGTGGGCCTTGAGGGAGAGATCTGGTTCAAGCTATGTTGTTCACTATCTTGATGATTTTCTTGTTTCTGGGGGGGTGGCACAAATGGGCAGTGTACTTTCTTAATAAGAGAGGTTGTGATTTTGTTTTTGTTTTTTTTGCATTGGCAGAGGAGCTGGGAGTTTCCCGGGCACCTAAAAAAAAATGAAGGACCCACTAGGACGCTTACATTTTTGATCATAGTACTTGATTCCATACAGCAAACCAGCAAACTCCACCAAGATAAGCTACAAACTTTACATAGCTTGGTATCTTCCTTTAGCACTAAGTGAAAGGTTGCCTTGCATGAGTTCCAGGAGCTCCTTGGGCACCTAAATTTTGCCTCTAGGGTGATCATCTTAGCAAATAATTCCTTAGGCATTTGTTTGATGCCCTGCAAGGATGTTGTCACCTCACCACTGTATTAGAATTACAGCAGATATATAGGTGGATTTGGCTGTATGGGAAGAGTTTCCTGGACACTTTAATGGCATCTCCTTTTGGAAAAAATAAATTACTCAATGTCACTTTCCAAATAGATCCAAACACAAGCTGGGGATGTGGCTTTGGTATAATCCTTGGGGTGACGACCACATGCTGGGACATGGCCTCAGGAATGGCTAGAGGGTGGTTTGGTAAGAGATCTTGCCTTTTTTGGTCCCCCCCCCACTTTATGAGGGAGTTCACACTTGGGCAGATCTGTTTGCCAATTCTCCTGTTCATTTTTAGCATGAAAATTTAGCCACTGTCTATGTTGTTAAAACCTCAAAGGTTATGGCAATAATGAGGGCATTCACTTTGCAATGTCTTAAATGTAACAATTTGTTCGAAGCAAGCATATCAGTGGATACTTTAATAAGCTAGCAGATGCTTTTTTACACAACCAGCTGACCTGTTTCAACCAGCTGACCCACATCTCATGCTGCCAAGGCTCTGGCACATCTGAGGAGTGAAGCTGGCAGGGCCATATGGAATTCCCTAGCATCTAGAACCTGCAGGAGCTACAATAGGTCAGGCAGGGAGTTCTTTCAGTTTAGATGTCTTGTGTGCTTTCCACAGTCATGACCCATCCTTGTGGAGCACTCGATCCAGTCTCGTGTGTCCCTGTGATACAAAGGACTCTCAGTTCCCTCCATTTGGGGAAGGTATCTGTTCTTGCATTCTTACCAAGTTAAAAGGGGTTCAGGTATTTTCTGCAGACCTCTGGCATGCAAAATGCTTGAAGAGTGGGTAAGAGACAGTCCAGTGCAGAAAGACAGCAGAGTGCCCGTTACTCTAGAAGTGCTGTTAGAACTGAATTCTCAATGGGAGTTCATATGCATCACATTATGAAATTATCCTCTTACATGCAGCAGCCCTTCTTGCACTTTTGTGGCTCTCAGAACTGGAGAATTATTAAGGTCATCTAGTTCAGATAATTACAGGAGAGCCCTGCAATTGAGGGGTGTATCCTTTACTGAGAATGGCCTCTCCATACATTTGTGCCATTCAAAGACTGATTTGTGCCAAGTGGGTACTTCTATTCACTTGTCCACCTCCCTTAATAGAAAATTGCACCCAGTATCTGCAATAAGAGAATTTCTGGCTCTTAGGGAGCAGGCTTCAGGACCCCACTTTATTCATGAATCTGGGTTGCTCTCACCAAATTCCAGTTATGGGTGGTCTCTAAGAAAGCTCTAACTCAGCTCAGTGTTTGGGGATGTTAAGTTTAGGTGCATACTCTTTCCAAATAGGGGCAGCTTGCCCAGCAACAGCAAGGGTCGCATCCTCTGGCATCTATGCCATAGGCAGGTGGCACTCCCTGGTTTTCCATGTCTGTTTTGACCCCCTTCCAACCCTGCCTATGGAATTCAAGCCATTCTTTTCTCTGTTTCAGGTGCTCAGAACAAGGAAGGGAAGGCATGAATTGTCATTTGTGGCCATAGTCTTACATTTTGAAGTAAGTGCAGAGCAGCGGAGAGCAGCTAGGGCATCCAGCTTCATAGTCAAAGCTCTCATGGCTGGGACAGGGAAGAATGAAGCAAACATTCTCCTTCTGACCCTCTCAAAGGTCCTGGCATAAGGCCCACCCCCTCAGGTTTTGCTTATGCATTTGGGAGGACAGCAACCTTGGTGTTGTGAAGGGCAAAGCATTCTTCTTACAGATTTGTAATGATTTTGAACACTTATGGCAGCTTTGGTCAGAGATATATATTATATGGTCAGAGATGTTACCAAGGTGGGTCTGGGGCTTTGACCCACACAGCATCAAATGGGATAGGAAGAAAATAAATAGGTTTGATCTTGCTTGGCCACTGAGGTTCTGTCATCCGCCATCTGAGTATTTGATTTCCTAGAGTTGAACTATTTAGGGCCAATGTCACATATTGATTCCTTTGCAGATATTTGAAGTTATGCTATATTTATAAATAGTGGCCCTACTTTAATCCCATATGATGGTCTCACCTGTTCATTTCCTTTTCTTTCTGTGTGTAATACATTTTCCTGCCTGCCAGAATGGCCTGGGTGGGAGACACTTTTGCAGGCAGTCCAGAAGGGGGTGAGGACCTTCTGGTTCTATCATGCCTGGGTCATGTGGATGGTATGACAGGGACTATTTAAGCCTATAGTCCCTTGGTCTCTTCCCTGTGCTAGCTCCCTGCCCTCTCTCTCGTTAGCCAATCATCTGTTGGGAGGCCAAGGAGGAATCTTCTCCCCAACTGAGATTTTTTTTCCTTGCCTACTCTACACAGTCAGGTTATCTGGGAATTCTTGTAACATTAGTGGGCTCACTGTGTAAATAGATTAATTGGCCATTGTTAGGTAGGAATGTGTCAGGGTATGGGGGAAGTTGAAGGATTGGTTAGGCTCCTGAAGGTACTTTTTCTGGGATAGGTCTTCCCAGAGACCTGCTCTCTAGGTCTCTGTGACCTGTGTGGGGGATGTGGGGGGAGGGTGTTGTGCAGTCTACATTAGCATCCACTCAAAGCTGCCAAGCCTAGGGTGGAGGTGCTGGTGGTGTGGAGTGTGATTTCCTTCCTTCCTGGATGGGGCCTGCCTAGGAAGACAGGCATTAGGCAGGAGCAGTTGAGAATCTTCCTCACATCCTACTCTGAATAAATCTTTCCAAGGACAGAGTCAACATAAGTTGGAGCCAACTTGCAGGCACACAACAACAACAAACTAACGGTGAATCAGGTGAAACATGTATGGTTTGGGGAAAAAATAGGAGAAATAGTCTCATAGTACAGGATGCCCCCACCTTTTGACGCCGTGTTGTCTAATGACTTGCTCTTTTGAATTTCCAAATTAAGGACAAGTTCCATAAATTTGACAGCTCACTTGGAACTGCTTGCATGTGTGCACTACTTGCAAAGTGAGTTGAGGGGGGAATAGTGGGCTAAGCCAGCTGAGGGACTTTGCAAGCAGTGCCTCCACGGTTGGTCCAAAGCAAGCCCCCCAAAGTCCTTCTTGCTCCCTGCAGTACAGTATATGGGTTCCACTTTTCAACCAATTCTTTTTTCTGACAGTGCTCCAATCCCTAACCTGTCAGATAAGTGAGGAAAGTCTGTATTAAGCAATTATTTCTTCCTATAGCAATAATTGAACTATGGAATTTACTAATACACATGGTAGTGATATCCACCAACTTGGGTGCCTTTAAAGGAG
Organism: Ctenosaura bakeri; assembly: GCA_948474755.1. Taxonomy (NCBI): domain Eukaryota; kingdom Metazoa; phylum Chordata; class Lepidosauria; order Squamata; family Iguanidae; genus Ctenosaura; species Ctenosaura bakeri. The sequence continues at coordinate 192,484 of CAOLHI010001413.1, forward strand.
AATTAGAAAAATTCATAGAAGATAAGACTGTCTTAAGAGTCATACTGGATTGGATCAAACATTCATCTACTCCTCTCTTCTGTTCACTGTGGCCAACCAGATGTGTATTAGAAGCCCACAAGCAGGACAAAAATGCAATAGAACCCTTATACTAATGTGTTTCTTTGATTGCTTGTTTATTGTTCCTCAGCAACTGTACACAAAGCCGTGTTGCCCCTGATATAGAAAATAATACGTAGCCATCATGATTGGTAGCTACTAATAGCCTTATCCATCATAAATTTGTATAATCCCATTTAAAAGCCATCCAAATTTCTGGCCATCTTCACTACATGCTGTGACAGTGAATTTTATCATTTGTTTATGGGCTGTATGTCAATGACTATACATCATGATGACTATATATTACTTTCTGGATCAAAGGCAACATGCCTCTCAAGGACAATAGCATTTATGTCCCATAGGCATCTGGGTGGTCACCATGGAAGCAGGATGGTAGATTAGACAAGATTTTTTTTTTTTGTCTGATTCTCAGGTGGCTCTTTGCATGTTTTTATGCTATGTACTTCTGAGACATTTCTTTGTACCTGACCCTAGTTGTCTAACATGAATTATTTTCAAAGCATTAGTGTAATTTTTGTAAGGGGTCTTTAAGAAGTCAAAGAATAAACTTTCAGGTAATGACAGGTGCTTGATTTAATTTTTTGGAGTAAACCAGAACTTTTTGGATGCTTGGCAAAATTTCTGTATAATGCGAGTACTTGTTTCATACATTTATGATGGCAGAATGTGATGGAAATATTTCTTGCTCTTCACAATTTTGTAATGTGCACAAGTCATGGCTCAGAACACACATCTCAGAGCTTATAAATCAGACTCTCCCCTGCATATTTTAAATGTTATAATGATTTGAGCAAGCAGAACACTATGATCATTCCTGCCACCTTCCTTTCGAATAATCCCTTATAATTGCAAATTGCAAATACTTACTTGGGAGTAAGTCCCTTCAATTAACTGGGACTTGGTTCAGAGCAAATATGCCCTAGGTTTGGGCAAGGTATCATCAACAGCAGGTACTAACTGTTAATTGGCTTGGTGCCTTCATTAAGGTTCTCCACAGATAAGTGCATGTACCGGAGTAAATGAGAACAGTAAAACTGCAACACGATAAATCTTCTAAATTATTCATAATATACATTCTTGATCAAAGGCATCAAAAGAAGGGGACTGTTATTTTGTGATTAGAAAAAAGCTGTTAATGTGAAGAGTTCAAGGTCCAAGAATGTCATCAGAAATGAAAATCTTCAAAATTAAATAGGATTTAATCAATTGCCCCATGTGACTGGAATTAATTAACCTGCTGTTCACAGATTCATTTTAACTCATGCTGACATACTGACAAGGGGCTCAAGGCTGGTGTCACTTGTTGGATGTAACAAACTGTACTTCATTCCAGCAACACATTACAAGATTCTCTAAAGACTATGTCTGTCTACCAGATAAATGCTGGTGAATCCCTGTGGGAGCTCTTGCCTAAATGAAAACTATTCTGAAAGAAGCTCAGTGGCAGACATCTGAACAATTCCACTCAAGCTCAGTGGCAGCCGGTGACTTTGTGAATACGCTTTAGGTGTTAGTCTAAACTTTAAACGAGGCACCCAGAATGCTGGATCTAATTGGGGAATAGAGTTCAGAACCTCGGATAGCCCCTCTAAAGTCCCATTACTGTGTCTTTGACATAAAAGCCAGCAGCTTCCACTGCTCAAGCTAGAACATTCCCAGCTGAGCAGAGTTATTTGGGTGGCCCCCAGTGGACTCCCAGAGAGAATCATCGTACTCTATTAAAGGCGAGGCAAGTCTCCCCTGCCCTCCATTGCTTTGATCATGTGAGAATTAGTCCAGATACATTTGCCCTGTAGTAATGTCTTTACAGCCCAGGCCTAAATGGGATCTGAACCAGAGGTTGATACATTGTGGTCCCGTTGGACCACAATTTGCATCAGCCCTCAACAGTGGTTATGCTCATGAGAGATTATGGAAATTGTATTCCTACAAGAACAGAAGGGAACAAGCTGCCCACTTCTCCCTTAAACTAATTTAAATTACTGGCTTATGTATGCCTAAACATGCATAGGCTTGCCATCTTGGAAGGCTAAATTGCCAAGGAAGCCATAGCTCTTGTGCTTTCAATTGTGATGTATGGAGTAGTGGAATTTCAATAGCTGCAATGTGGTATAATGACTTGTTGAGGGACTTAGGTTTTCACCAGCAATTGAGTTTTGACTCTGGGAATTATTAGTGATTGATGACGATGATGATGACGACAACAACTGGATAGGTGTTTTAATTAGTGGTGGGGAATTTTCCCAGAGTTGTCAAATTCAGATCCTAAAGCACTCCTATGCCTTTCAGAGCTCCACCCAATGTTTGCAAATTTTGCCATCAGTGTGTAGGGCCCCAGCCCTTTCATTAGCAGAGTGAGGCAGCTACTACAAACAGCAGTTGTGGCGATTGGGGTGGTAGTGAGCTGTTGGAGGACAGAGCTGTGGATGGCATCCAGCTTGCCCTCTACTCCCTGTAAGCTGCCCTGCCACCTTTTGGTGCTATGGAGTATGCTGTTACCAGTGCTGAAGACACGGTTTAACTGGCAGTCATCAGCTGCTGTATGCAGAATGAAAATGAAGGCACCATTGAGCTTTGTCATGTGTGCTTTGCCACTCTGATTTTTCCTTATGGAAAAATCTGCCATTGGATAATTCTCCTTTCTGTGTGTCTCTTAAAGGCAAAGAAGCATTCTCTATGTCTAGGCTTGGCAATTTCTCTATATTCCAGTTCCCTATTGCCACATATATAGACTAATTCATAGTTCTTCTGTTCTTTTAAATGCATGCATTTCCTATAAAGCTTTACAACCCAATTGCAATGAACTTGACTAATACTTACTGCACTTACTAAGGTTTTTGCAAGATAACCATACCCAGCTTCTGTTTTACCTGGTTTTGGTTAAAGAGACAGAAATAGCCTCTTCACTGCATGATAGATTCAAGCCATTTGCAAAAGAATAGAAAGTAGAGTAAGTGGTCTTTCTCAGTGCTTGGAATTATAATTGTCCCTGTGGTTGGAATTCAACATCAGCTGCCATTCTGAATTAGCACTAACGTGGATGATTTAAAGAGATATTTGCTAGTTAATCTTTAAGCTGTTAAAAGAAGACCATCACTGAATTTATTGCCCATGAAAAGACAATGTACTCCTAAGAAGAGGGAAATGTGTGTGAGAGTGAATGGGGGTGGGGAGGGACAGAGAGAGAGAGAGACAGAGACAGAGAAGGAAGGAGTTTCTCTATGTTTCTGTGGCTGTAACTGTTTGGCAAAATCACAAAAGAATAATCTTTTCCTATCATCAAGAGCCCCATGGCTATAATTCCATATTGTGTGATGTGTTTTCTGTCTTGACCCTATAGCTTTAGAAAGAGCCAATGAGCAAAAACAAATGTTAATGAAAAGTTCTTGATTTATTATGCATAGATAAATGTAAATGTAGTCATAGTAAACCCTTCAGAAATGTGCTAAGCAATGCAAATAGCAGAAAGACCGCTATTCCTTTGCTGAAATGAAAATTCAGAAGGTCATAGCATAATGCAAATGGAGATCAGGAAAAATGCACGCTCCTTGTTTTGGGACTTCTACAGAACTGGAAGCTTTGCTCTGCTAAGCCGAGACAACAAGAGAAGAAAACAAGAGGCGTGGTTCAGTGAGAATGACAGACAAGAACCCTGTACCATTAATAAGCATACAATCAAAGAGATTTCAGCAATTGCAGTTTTCCACATACAGCACTCTTGTTTCTAACATCTAGAAGCCTATTTACTGTCTCACCCCAGAGTCTCTTCTCTATTCACTGTCTTTTCCCATTCTTCCCAATGGGAGAAGGTGATAGCATCATCACATGGCTGAAAGCTACAGATTATTGGTTCTCTTTTGCCTATAACTTGTAACAGTTTAAATTTTATAACCTATAATTCCTACAACCCGAAACAATTTACACATAAATATTAGGTGATAATGATTGTGTGTAGCTCAGAAAACAGCACAGAGCTGGTAGTAGCAAAGCAATCCTGTCTAGCTAAGTGACCAAGAACTCTCAATTTAGACCAGAGCATCTATGAAAACAGGATACAAAATGAGAAGTCTCTTTCAGTCATACTGGGAAGGCTAGAGAAAAATTACAGGTGCTGGATGTGTTTAAAGAGTCGGGCAAGAGGCAGTTACAGAGGGGACCATAAAACTCTTTTCACTTTTCATATTTTTAGTAAACCGCTGGAGGGAATTTAGAGTTTTTCTCTCTATTACGTATGTTTTATATCTTTAATTGCCATTGTAAACCTAGGATTATAGTGATATTCATGTCTCAAAATGCATTAAGGTTCTCTTGAATGTGTGTTCCAAGTAAAACACATTCATAACTGAGCAGAATCTAAAAGTCTGCATGCCTCCATTATCTGCTGTTAATTCTTACTCAAAGTAGTAAGCCTTCTAAAGAAAAGGTTTCAAATAATAGAGCAGAATTCTGTATGTCAGGAATGATGTGGAAAACTGTTCACATGCCCATCAGTTTGTGTTGATTATAGTAATTAAATGTAATAAAACTAGTTAGGCCATCTGACATTTTTGTTAACGTGCATTACTCAGAAACTGGGGCAAAAAAAAAAAAATTACATGTTTTAACAAATAGTTAAGCCAAAGTCTTGCATCCACTTAGGAGGAAACTTCTTGAGCGCAGTGGGGTTTATTTCAAAGCAGACATGAAAACAAATGGGGGCAAAATGGCTTAGTCTTGATTGAGTCATGTTTTAAAATGTATAATATTTATTGTTCAATTGATGCATGGCTGGACGTCACAAGAAAAATGCACAGTCTAGTTTCTTACGCAGGTGGTCTTGAAGTCACTAACACTCACTAGATCCAAGTGTTTGGTGGATTATGTATTATCAATGAAAGTGTCTATTGATCAGTTCATACCATTTGGGTCCAACAGGTATTTGAATGGAAGTGTGTCTCTGTTGCTCAGTTCATTTGGGTCCAACAGGTTCTTATCCTGAGCTTTTAAAAGAGTAGGGCAGCTGTGAGATACCACCCTAGAAGCTACTCAGAGTTTTACACCTCCCTCTCAGGACCCTCTGTTTACTTATGCAGTGCTGCAAAGCCTTATTATGTCTTGCAGAAAGAAAACACTATCTCTTGCATAAACATTTAAGTGCAGGGCTCTAGGGCTTCCAGGGTTTATTATTCACAAAACAGACATAGTCATGGTGTCCATTTAAAAACTCTGCATATGATCCAACCTCAACATCAGTGTTTTCATTGGATGGTTAAGCTCGAGCCACTAGCTTTGCTAAGTCTAAGGATACCTAAGGATGTCCAGATCACTTCTTATGGTTTCACGGTCATATTGGCCCCAACTTATTCCCAACTATTTATTAACTTGCTTGTTAAAACCTTTCTATCCTACCCTTTATCACAGGATCTCAGAGTGTTAAGTTCTAGACTGAAAACATACATTTTATCTTGAACAAGATAAAAACATAAGCCATTTCGGCCCTACACCATCATAGTGCTCTTATTCCATCTTCAACGCCCCATGAAATCCTGAGGTTTGCAGTTTAGGAAGGGGTATTTTGAATTCTCAGCCAGAGAGCTCTTTGGCCTCAGTAAACTACAAACCCCAGAATTTCACAGGATGTTGAAAGTGAAATAATAGCACTATAACAGTGTAGTGCAGATAGGCCCTACAACAGACTTACACTATCGTATCATGAACAGCACTAAGGAGCACAGATGACAATGTTCTCATATTAGGCATGGATAGAGAGGGCTAATCAATGCCTAGTATTGCTAGAAAGATCCCATGACAACAGTCACAAAATTCAGTGGATCTGCCACATAAGACAACACTTTATATAGGGTAGTGGAGCTCCATATAGTTCAGCTCACATGCTTTAGGCAGCAGGTTCCAGAGTCAATATATCGCAGCCCCAAGTAATGCTGACAAAGACTCCTCTCTGAAACCCTGAAACTGCCAGCCAATTTCAACAATTCCAAGTTAGATGGACAAATGGCCTGACCCTCTCATGTGAAGCAGAACTTAATAAGTTACTTTGAAGAGCATGACTTCCTGAAACAATAGGACACAGAGCACCATCCTGCCACCACTCAGTTACAGGTGGCTTCAGTAGGTCATGATCGCATTTCTTTCACTTTCCATCCTCTGCTTCCTATGTTAGTTAGTGTCCTCTTCAAGTTCACACTACAGTCATACAGTGAGCAGGAGGCCACATACTGTGGAGAATTTTCATGCCTTCAGTTTTAACTTAAAACCAGCCATATATGTATTTCTAAAGCTGGAAATATATATTTGAGGTCCATTATTTCCACGAGGGAGAACCCATGTGTCTAGGAAATAGAGATGAAATCCAAGGGCTAGCCTCAGCTAGATTAGATCCATTGAATCGATGGTACCGGTATTTACATAAATATTGACTCATCGTTCAACAACTTTTTCAGTAGGTCTACTCTAGTTGGGACTATTAAAAATGTGTAGGTATAGATTACTGGGAAATTAGTTTTTTTAAGTACTATTGATATGTCCTACTCCTTTCCTGTTATATCCCATATTATTATATCCCATATTATTATTTTCTCTTTTGAACTTAATGTATTATGATTACATTGTTATGTCTTCAAAGAGTTATGAGCATGTAACATTGCACTTTTACCAGGACAACAGAATATTTACATCTCTTGTTAGACTTTGGGCTTCCCTGGGACAAGAGCACTTAAGTAACAAATTTAGTAGGTCTAACATGGCACTAGGATCAGACATTTGTTTAAAGTTTATTCATCTTTCTTCCAAAAACTGGATAGTATTTGAATCCACACTGTGTCCTTTTTCTGATGTAGGAGTGTTAAGGCCAAAACAAATTATTTTTGTGCTTACAGAGAAACTTTTGAACCTTTTATATAACAGGTTTCTCCAGGTACATGTAGCTTTGTTTTAAAATAGAACTCTCATCTGTCATTTTGAACTTGCGGCACTATTAAGCCCAAAGGATAGCTGGAAATATTTTCCTTATTACTAGTCATTATCTGAACCATTGACCTGGAGTGGAAAAAATCTATATCTGCCTAGCAATTTCTTTAGCATGTACTCCCTCAGGTTTTCTTTGTGTGGCTGTTGGGACTATGGCAACTTGCTGATTCTTATAAAAACAACGATGAACAACAGTGTCTCTAAGCAAATCTTACAACCAGTTTGAAAAGCCCCAAAGTACATATGATAAAAGGTGAGCAAAGCTAATTGCCAGAGCAATAAATGACAGAAGCCTGATCTTAGATTCAGGTCTGAGAATGCATGTAGATTTATGTACAAACCAGCTAGAGCCTTAATATCTGCTGGGGAAGGCTTTCTCTCAGTCTCGCTGCCATCTCAGGCTTGCCTGGTGAGGACATGGGAGAGAATCTTCTCAGTGGCTGCTCCCACCCCGTGGAACGCTCTTCCACAGGAGGCTAGGCTGCCCCCTCCCTGCTCTCATTTCGCCAACAGGCAAAGACTTTTCTTTTCAAACAGGCTTTTACATAAGCCGGGTAGCTTTGTTTATTAAGTTCTTGTAAACTGAATATTGTTCTAAGTGTTTTATGATTTTATATCTTTTTAATGTCTTTAAAACTGTTTTAAATGTTTTTAATGTGTTTTAATGTACATTTATTGTTGGAAGCTACCTTGGGTCCCAATTCTGGGAGAAAGGTGGCCTACAAATATAATAAATAAACAAAAATAAATAAATAATTTATTGTTATCATCCTGTGGTTTACATATAATAGACATAGGCAATCTGATCCAGGATCTGACCTGTGTTCGCTAGTGGAATGGACTCCTTGGAAAGCAGTGGGATCTCTTTTACTGGAACTTTTAAACAGAGTTTGGGTAGCCACTTGTCAGTGATGCTCCAGCATTGGATTCTGGCACTAACAGTGAGCTGAATTAAATGATACTTGAGGTCCTTTTGAGCAATCCCATTCTACAGTTCTGTGAGAATATTAGTATATGGTGCTTCAGAGCTGTCTTCTGGGGTTTTGCAACAAATGGTTGAAGTAACAGGAAGTTAAACCTAGAGCAGAACCATAGAAATCAATGTTTTGAGTTAAACCTGATTAACAAGTCCTATTGATTTCAATGAGTCTATTCTAAGCATAACCAAGCTTTAAGCTGGCAGTCTGTTAGTGACTTACATGTAGGCAAATCCAGCTTACACTTGTGTTCATCTTTTTGTTGTTGTCATCATCAGGAAGGTAGCAATTTTCTACTGATCTTATGCAACAACCAAACTAGTCCCAAATCCATCTTTTGTTTGTTGCAGGCCCCCCAACAAAGGCCTTCACTGGCTGGTGGAGAGTGAGGGCAGCAGTAAGAAAGTGCCCAGCTCTGTCCCTCTAACTGGACACACAGTGATGATGTCATCCTCCAGGACATTGGCAGGATATCATCATCATTGTTATTTGTGTGAAGTCAACTCTACGAATGGGAGAGGCCTAAATACCCTAAAGGCAGCAGATCCCATCGGATCTTGGAAGCTAAGGCCCTTTTTGCATGGCATTTCTGATGCAAAAGGGCCCCTTGAGCGTCGTGCAAATGTGAGGAGCAGTCTACACGACGCACCCACATTTGCCTGATGCTCCAGGGCCTGACATGGACCACACATGCATTTTTTCATTTTTGACTTGAAGCCAATAATGCTGCACGGTTGTGCATCACTCTGGGACCCCATGCGCATTTACCTTGTCTGCGGAGCCTTGGGAGCTGGGCCGGCCGTGCTTCCTGTCTCAATGCAGCCTGGGAAGGTCCCAGTCTGCACTGCGAAAGGAAGAGGTGGGGCTCTCACACGAGCAGGAAGCTCGTGTGGAGCTGAAGGACCCTGGACGCGAGAGACTCTCTCCGGAGGCTGCTCGGGCGAGCACCGCACCCCAGCGCCAAAAATGGGTGAGTTGTGGAAAGAGTCTAAGCAGAATCAGCTCTAGCTAGTACTTGGATGGGTGACAGCCAGCACATACCAAGAGTTGTAGGCTGTATTTTAGAAGAAGAAACTGGCAAAACCACTTCTGAGTATTTCTTACTCAGGAAAACCCTATGAAATTCATGGAATTGCCATAAGTCAACAGGTGACTTGGAGGTATATACACAGACATATGAATGCAAGAACTCCAAGAGCCTGGGTCACCATCTGGTTCACTCATGTCTTGCAAACTCAGGATTTTGGCTTCTTCGATTGAATCAATTCATCTATAATGAGATCTTCCTTTTTCCCAACTGCCTTCTGTTTTAATGATCATTATCATATCTTCCAATGAATCATTTCATCATTTCATGCTATGTCCAAAGTATGATAGTGTCAGTTTAACCCTTTCTTTCAGGCTCAATTTGCTCTAGGACCCAATTATTTATCTTTTTGGCAGCCTGTGATATCCCCAGAACTCTCCTCCAGCACTGCAGTTCAAATGAACTGATTTTTTTGCTGTCAGTTTTCTTCACTGTCCAGCTTTCACAGCCATACGTAGAAATCAGAAATACTATGGCATAGATGATTCTGACTTTAGAATTTAATTAATTATCTTTACACTTGAGATTATATCTAGTTCTTTCCAAGTCTAATAATTCCTAGGTTGATCTTGCATCCAGTCAAGAAAATGGCAGGAATTCCATCCTATTCCACTTTATGGTACCTAGAAGATTGTGTTAGGATTAAGATCAATAAATGGTTCAGAAAAATTAGTGCTGTGGGAAATGTGGGGAGAATGAATTTTGAAGCAGCGCCATTTTTGAGGTGTACAATTTTCTCCATCCAAGAGGAAAAAGCAAAGCAGAAAAGGTGCTCAGTCACCAAAGAAAGCGGGGGAAGGAGGGAGAGGGGAAAGTAGTGGAGTGATCTAGGAATGTAAATATTCAACTGTCTCATCCTTGCAAATGAAAATAAATTATTTCCACAGTTTTCTCCCTGCTATGGAGAAAATGAACATTGCTATGCAGTTCTTATCTGGTATTCACATGTCTCAAAATATTTTGAGAAATTATTGTGTGCACAAATACATGAGGAATTTTTTTGTTCAAAAAATATCATTATCATTATCAATATTGTCATTATGTTCATATCACACCTTTCTCCAGTCCAGGACTCGAGGCAGCTTAGGTTAAAGGTTAAAGCAGGTGCAGCTAAAAAATTAACATTATACAAAATTTAGAAATACAGGCCAAGGTTCTAGATCAGCTACTTTGTTAAGTGGTGTCTTCTGGCCCAACACCTCCCCACAAAATCCTGCTTTGTTGGGCCACAGCTGTTGTGACTGATGGAGATTTGTTCTCCTGTTTTTTTGGTTTGCAGCAGACTGACATTTCTACTTTCCTCCCACCAGTAATCTCTGGTGCAACGATCAGAAACGGGATGCATGTCACAAGTCCTCCTTGCAGCAGAAACTGCGGGCAGGAGAGGGGTGGAAATGTTTGTCTGCTGCATCCCAACTGACACAACAAACCTCCACCACTCAAAGTGGCCGATACCTGATAAGGCAGGATTGGAGGGCTTTTATGATCCCTATGTAGTCCCTACACTCTTTTGTTTATGAATACATTTTGTTTATGAATACATAGGGATTGTGAATATGAATTAGGGATGCCTAACTCCAGGTTACCCATTTATAACTGTGATCATGAATTCCAGCCATAATTAAATTAACAATAGAATTAAAAACATTTAAAAGTAAGGCCAGTAAAAAGAAAACAATGGCCAATTCCACCCTACACTGCTATAGTGCTATTATTTGACTTTCATCATCCTGTGGGATTCTGAGGTTTGTAGTTTACTGAAGCCAAAGAGCTCTCTGGCTGAGAATTCGAAAGGCCCCTCCCTAAACTGCAAACCCCAGAATTCCATAGGATGTTGAAAGTGGAATAATAGTACCATAGCAGTGTAGTGTGGAAATGGCCAACAAATAAAGATTGCAGCACATTCTGAAAGACCCTTTCCCTCAAGTAATCCAGCCTCAAAGATCTGCCTGAACAAAAAGATTCTTTGCCTATGGAAAGATAGCAAAGGGAATGCCAATCTAACTTCTTTAGGAATGGAGTTCCAGAACCTGGGGGGGGAGTCATTTAGAAGGCCCTCTCCCATTTTCCCACCAAATATACCTGTGAGGGTTGTGGAACAGAGAAAAGGGCTTCCCCAAAAGATCTCAAAACACAAGGAGGCTCATAGAGACAGTCCTTCAAATAGCCTGGATCTGAACCGTATAGGGCTTTATAGGTCATAAGCAATTCTTCAAATTGTGCCTGGAAGCAGACTGGTACCAAGTGAAGCTGTTTCAACAAGGCGGTTGTGTGTTCCCAGTAGCCAGTTCCAGTTAAGAATCTGGCCCCAGCTCTTTCGAACAACTGAAGTTTCTGAATAGTTTTCAGAGCTAGCCCCACATAAAGTATGTTACAGTAATCCAAGCATTACAGTAATCCAAATGGAGAGCAATAGACTGAATGACTACAAGAGAATCACAGCGTTGTATGTTTACTGTTATTTGCTGTCGAGTCTACTTTGACTTGTGGCAACCATATGAATGAGAGTGCTCTAAAAGCCCTGGTCATCAACCGCCTTGCTCGGGTCTTGCAAATTCAGGGCTATTGACAGAAGAATCTATTCAGAAATTTGAGAGAGAATGGGAGCCGATCCTAGAATATACCAAATATATTAAAATTGGTATATAGTATATAAAAAATTAGGAGGACAAGAAGCTATCATCAAAAATAAGTGAAAGAGTATCAAATTTAACAAAGCATAATATATTGTGTATTATGTAATAGAAATTTGGTGACATTATCACAAAGAGATTAATTATGATTCCTTGTATTCAAGTTAAACTCAAAAATTTCAAATTCAAGTGAAACTTAAAACAATGGAGGATGGAAGACGAATGTAAGGGGGAGGGATAGAATCAAGGGAAGGGAGTGGAGTTTCTGCATTATAGTGCTATTATTCCACTTTCAACATCCTATGGAATCCTGGGGTTTGCAGGAGGGACCCCTCCCATGGTCTTCCTCTTTTCCTACTGCATTCCTCTTCACTGAGCATTACTGTCTTTTCCAGTGACTCAGGTCATATTATGATGTGTCCAAAGTATGATACTTTAGTCCTCACTTCTAGTGTGAATTCATGCCTGATTTGCTCTAGGATCCATTCATTTCCATCTGCTCCTCTTAGAACTGTCCCATTTCACAGGAGGCTGTAGAAAGACACTGCTTTAATTAGAGCTATTGGGATTGTCTGAATGGTTTTCGCTTTGCTCTTCAACACACTCCACACTTCAGCAATATGCCACACTCTATCACACTCTGAAGAAAATTACTGTGAGAGCTTTGCAGGTCCAAAATGCCACAGGGAAAGCAAAGACCAGAGGAGGGGGGAGGAAATATGTATAATCTAATTGTTACACAGCATTGACTTTGCTGCATTCGCGGCTGACAGGTGGAGACATTTTTTAAAACAAAAAAAGTGACAGTGTTCATTTTCCTGTTACGGTAGGGAAATTCTTAACACAAGTTATCAGTGGGCATAACTGTGTTCAATGGTCCAATGAGAACTCCAGAGAGAGGAGTTGAAACAAATTAGATCAAGTTAGAACCAATAAAAAGTCCCCCTCCCAGCAAAGATGTTGGCCAAGATCCTAGATCACAGACATAGTTATTAATACAAAACTAGGCATTGTCTCTTGATCTGCCTCCTGAAACCTACCTTAATAGTGAGGAACCACACTGAGTGGTAGAGGTCTCTCCTACTGGAAATTGAAACATAGCAGGATGATGTTACCAGTCCTTTCCCACAGCAATCTGAAATGGAACAAGGAGTTCTGGTTGTTGCACCACAAATTCCTGGCTGGAAAGGCTGGAAATGTCATTCTGCTGCACCCCGATAACCACAATACAAACCTCTGTTGCTCACTGTGATTTCTGGCAGTGGAATATGCTGCCTCACAGAGTGGTGAGTCTTCTTCTTTGGAGGTTTTTAAGCAGAGGCTGGATGGTCATCTGCTGGGAGTGCTTTGAGGTGCGTTCCTGCATAGCAGAGGGTTGGACTGGATGGTTCCTGGGGTCTCTTCCAACTCTATGATTCTATGAATCTATGGCTATAGTGCCGCAATCATAAACATAGTTACAAAGACATAAGCCTAGCTTACATATTTGTAACTCACCAAAAGGTTGCCAGCTATTGCTCTTTTCATCATCTAAATGCTGTTTCAAAACAGCTCTGCTTCCCCCACCCCCAAAAATGCTTACCTTGTAATTCTGAGGGCTGAGATGAGAATCGCAGCACTCACGAGACAAGATTTATGATGCCTAGCACACCACATTATGGCTGCTCCACTAACCACAATAAACAAGCTATGAAAAGCAATCATGCAGATAATGCAAGGGAAAAGCGGGGGGGGGCATCCTTAACTTCCTCCACTTTTATATAACCCAATCCTGATCAAACTTTTTCCTATAAAAATAGTATCTACATGGATCTGAATCATTTTGGGCCAGAATTCTGTGTCAGCTATTTAGTTAAGCATACTTGTGTGGCCAAGTAGCTATCATGGATATGAAACAGCTTCCTAGATGTACTCATATGTAACTGTTTCATATTCACAACTACTACTTAGTTGCCATTATGACACCATTGCTACAACCATAATTCCTCCCAAATCTGCTTTACTGAGTATCAGCTGCATGAAGAGAAGGAAGTCCATCATTCCAGTGATCCAGTGAATGATATTTCCATCAGGTTTCAGGGGGTCAGGACAGGAAAGGCTGCTTAATTTGGTATAGTTAACAAAGTAACTGATGTAGACTTCTGATTTTGATCTTTAAATACGGTATAGGCAATCTGGGAGTAAAGGCCTCTTCCAAAGCTCATGGTTCGCTATAGTTCACCTCTATAGTTCAGTTCACCTCTTATGCTGCAGGACAGTTAAGTCATCCCTACAATATTGATGAACATAACTTGTGGCAAGGAAAAGAAATAAACAACAGGTGATGTTTTGCTGTGAAAAAGTCACCAAGTAGGGGAAGGAAAGACAAAACATAATTCTTTCCCTATCGGAATTGACTTTGGTTGCAGCCCAGTGGGATGTTTATTGGCAGAGCATTTGTTCGTGAACCAGTCTCCAAGGTCTGGTTCACTTCCACAAAATGGCTTCAGAATGCCCAGAATCTATGATGTTCGAACAGAAATTCACAAATGTAGTGGCATAAGAAATGCATCACACCACAGTGATGCTTTAGAGTAATTGATTCCATGAAGTTAGGGATATAGGAGTTTTGCTAATTTATTGCTCACAAATTAGGCTTATTCCTATCCCATCCTGGGCTGCTTCTGATCTTATGACATAAATAAATAATGAATTCATTTACCAGCCATGGAGTCTTATGTAGCTAATGGGGACCAGGCACCCAGGAGGAGTGGCAGCAGGCTTGAAGGAATCTCAAGGTTTATAAAAGCTTTTAAAAGTTAGGAAAAGTAATAACAGGACTCCACCACCACCACCTCAAAAAAATTCTCCAGCCCAGAGAGGGGTGAGCATATTCAGTGGCACAGAGTGCTTACTGTTGAGAGAGAAATGGAACAGAAGTTGTAATGCAGGGTGAGGAATGAAATCGAATCTCCTGGAGGAAGGCTGGTTGGCTGGCTGGTGGGTGGATTAGAATCCCTGAACTGAAGCAAGCCACACTGCAATATTCCATTGAAGTCCCCCATGTGCCTAAGACATACATCTCAAAGAAAATATGATTCAAGAAGGATTATATTCATATTTGCAGTGCCAAGAAACTTATTTGGCAAAGCTCCAGAAACTGCCATGCATAATCTCCTTTCTTGAATACCAACATTTGGGTTGGAAATGTGTGACCTAGGGACAGCATCTAGGCATTTTCCAGAACTCCTAGATCCTCCTCATCAGCAAAGAGAATGTTTGAAATTGAGTATTGTCCCTCCAGAGACCTCCAGGAACTGCAGTTCTCCTTTTATGTCTTCCCTGTTACCCGGACACCTGAAATAGCCCCAAGACAGCATATTTTAGAAATCAGAAGTACATTTATGTTTTGTACTTAGGAAACAGAAGTACTAATATAAGGACTGGAAACTAATTACTTTTCTTGGGATGACCTTGGGTAAAAAGAAATATATATTTAAAGTTCCAATGTGAGCTGGAAATTACTATATTCCTGTCAATAGTCTGCTCTCCTTCTTTGCACTTTTTCTTCTCTACACTATTCTTTATGAAGATCAGCAGATCTGCTTGGAAGTCCCATCACCTTCATTATGGATGGAGGGGGCTTTCTAAAGGAGGGCTTCAAGAGCTATAGTTTGAAAGACATTTTGAAGTTCTCCTACATTTTTCTCCTTAGTGGAGTTTCTGTGTGTGTGTGTGTGAGAGAGAGAGAGAAGAAACAGTAGTAAGAAAACCTGGGAAAGTTGCAAATGGAAGCTGATACCATTTCACTCGACCACCCGATATTTTTGTGAGAACAAGGCAGGGTGGTTTCATAATAAAATCTTTATCCTGAGTTTATTTAAAATCCTTATTCTATGCCACTATGTGACAACTTCAACAGATATAGAAATCAGCAAATAAAGCATTTTCCACCATGATCCAAGCAGCGATGCAGAGACAAGCTTTGAGATGTTATTACACTGAATGGCATAAAAACGCCATAAATAAATAAACAGACACAGTGATTTGTATCTACCTGTCATACATTTGAGACACTGTGTACAAAAAGATAGGAATTTCTGGATGAGTTCCTATGTTCTTGTTCTCTCTTACAGGGAAAAGTAGATGGTCTATTTACACCTAGTCTGTCAACTTCCATCAGTGCATGATAAATAATAAGGCACTAATTGCAAATAGATCGCATCTGAGGATTCCCGTACATTGAAAAGAACCAATAGTATAATTGAAATAAACACTCTAAGTTTGTGTCCTGTGGTTCTGAGCTGCTCCCCCCCCAAAAAAGATATTTGTCTAACCATGAAGCAGAGCTTTTAGTGCATAACGAGTAAACATTTCCATCTTTGACTCTTTATCTATTTGGCCATGTTTTGATGCAGAATTAAAGTAAACGCTTCCCCCTTCCAAGAGGACGTTCACCTTTCACAACTACATGGCAGGCAGGTACAACATGATAGTCCTCTCTGTATTGGAATAGTTGTATTATTTGTTCAGGGAGGTGGTGGTTTGGAATTTATTTTGTTCAGTCATTGATACATATTTGCATACTTACATTTCTCCATCAGTTTTTATGATAAATTTCTTCTCCAAAAATTTGACAGAAAGAATTTAATTTAAAAAAAAATCAAATGAGAAAAAAGCAGAATAAATAGATTCATCCATCTGTATTATTGGCTCTGAATCTTTGATGCTGACATCACTTTTGTAGACTAAGCACTGTGGTGATCTAGGGTGAGAATCCTGTTCATGCAACTGATGTGTGGTAGATGATGGGATCCATGAAGGACAAAAAGCATTGGTGAAAGGAGGGAAAAGGCTACAGGCTCAATGGGTGTGAAAGTAGTAAGGTATATAAGAAATAGATTACTTAGAACTGGCATATATGGCCTGCCTTCTCTACCCACTGCTATGCAGCCAGAAAAATTCCTCTTGCTTGAACCAACAGAATCTGGATCTCAGTAACTACTATCAGGCAGAATTCTCTTTTTCTTTTGTTTGGTCACCCAGAAATTGAGGTAGAAAGATAAGAATGGGAGGAAGCCATGCAAAAGAACCAAGAGCCATAGGACTCAGTGCCAGCAGAGCCATGCTGAGAGGGGAATGTGAAGTGATAGGTAGGAAGCAAAAGGAATAGATGTGATTCTGGCATGTTTTTGATGGCATGATGTGGCAAGTTTGTTGTAGATAAGCAGCTCTAGGCCTAATCAGTGTCTGGATGGGAGACTGAGTGGAAACCTTCTGTACATTAGCTTGAATCTTGTTAGTGACATATGCAGGCATAAGTCCAACTTCCACCTCTGTATGTACAGATAATGGAAGTTGACTCTGCCAGCTGTGCTGAACTCCCTGCACCGTTCCTTAAACTCTGGTGCTGGGGCACAACCTTGGCTATGGGACATCCTGGTGGGGGTGGCTTGTTGAGGTTCAGTCACTGACTAAGACAATGCTGTCCTCCCACATATCCAGGAGGACACACAGAGATCCAAGAGAAAGTCTTTGCCTTCCTGCAAATGGCTGCTGATGCAACTAAGAAGCAGAGGGGAGGGGATGTGATCTTGGCTATCAGTCACATGATAGAAAAAAGGCAAGGTATCATAAATACAACAAATCAAATCAAAACAAAAATCTTGGGTATGACTTGGATTCATTTCCTGGTTGCTGATTTCATTGGCCTTCAGGCAGAGCATCCCATTCCCTGTAAGTCCTTTGCTAACCTGTGATCTTCAGGCAACTCTTTACCTTGCTCAGCTTCCTTGGCTTCCTTTCAACTTCTGTTTCAACCTCTGTTGCTTAGCCAGGTCTTTGACCTCAGTGCAAATCATGTTATGTTGTCATGAGGAAGGTCAAATGCATTGAGAACAAAGAAAAATGGCCAGAGCATGGAATATATTGAACAGATCCTAGTTGGACCCTGGGCAGTGTGCCTAGGAAAGTGTTTGGAAATGTTCAAAGGAGACCTTAAAGACATTTGCAAGTGCAGTTGCAATGGGAAGAAAAAGGTTACCTTCAGATCCTTTGAGGAAATATTGTGTCGCTGTGTCCTAGATACAGAAAAAGGAGGTAGCATCATTTCTTGTGCTTAAAGATAGGCCAGAGTTGAGATAGAAATATATAAAGGTATAGAACTCTGGTGTACAATAACAGCATAGAAGTAGTGCTGATTTCTAATCCAACAGCTTAACCTCAAAGAGCCCATAGTGAAATCAGTGCTGTTGTTATTGTTGTGTGCCTTCCAGGCCTTTCAGACTTATGGCAAGCCTAAGGTAGGAAAACCTCTATTATGGGATTTTCTTGGCAAGATTTGCTGAGAGTGGGTTTGCTTTTTTCTGAAGATGAGAGAGTGTCTTCCTGAGGTCACCCAGTGGGTTTCCATAGCCAAGCAGGTATTTGAACCTTGGTCTCCAAAGTTGTGGTCCAGCATTCAAACACTACACCAAACTGCCTGTACAGGAGGGGAAAAAACCATACATATGAACTGATAAAGTTCGTTTTTTAGACTACAACTCCTATGATGGGCCATTTCCGCACTAGCCTGTTATAGCGCTATGATTTCACTTGCAACATCCTATGGAATCCTGGGGTTTGCAGTTTTGGGAGGGATCGGCCAGCCCCTCCCGAAACTGCAAACACCAGGATTCCATAGGATGTTGCAAGTGGAATCATAGCACTATAACAGGCTAGTGCAGAAATGGCCATGGTTGAGAGATTCTCTGTGTTATACTGCAAAAATACTTACATACTTACATACGTACGTACGTACAAATTTTACTCAGAAGGTGTGATTGAGTAAAGCTATTCAGCATCATTATACCATGTGTACAACCTAGTGAAATTCACAAGGTTAATAAACATCACACCTGACAATTTACACCAGCTTTCATTATTTCATAAAATCATTTTATACCAGAAAATTTAAAACTTCCAATGTAGCCTTATATCTGAGATGTTTGAACATGTCATCTTTATTTTAAAAATTCCATATCCCTGTCAGGGCATTCGGAGTGTGAGTGCAGTGTGATCAGGAAAGATTTCTCTAAGTAGACAAAAGAATGAGGTGATGTGACCCTGAAGGCAGCTGTGAAGGAAATGTTTTGGCTAGCCTGCCTCAAAAGGTCTTGCATCATCACAGAGTACTCAACATGAGGAGGTTGCATGCTATGAGTACAATTGGGTCCCCCCATATGGACTGGGGTGTGATTAAGCCCTTAAAAAGACTTAGGTGTAATAATGTACTTTACCTTAGGCTCAATTGCCTCTGGTCATGCTGCTGTAAAGGCTATTTTTTTGGACTGCATCTAGACATGCTGTCAGTCTGTTTTCTGTTCTGCTGATTACTGTGCCTGACTGTTTTATGCTTCTAGCATGCTGCCAGAAGCTCTAACTTTTATCTCATGTGCTCTGTTGAATAAACAGCACTAAGACTTATTGCTTTGAGTCTGTGAGACTTCTTTTTTCCTGTCTGGAGCAACTGGCTGCAGCTGGGCATCACTTCCTGATTAGCACTCTGCACATGCTCTGAGGTGCAACCTCATATTCCCCTGACAATCCCATCTTATGGTAATGAAGTCACAGATAGTTAATGAAGTCCATGTGTTAGTTATGCACTCTATAAAAAACTGTTCTGTTTGTCCTGAAACATTTTCAGTCAGTTTCAGTGGCTGTTTGGATGACAGCTCATAATATGTTTTATGCTTATGGAAATCAATTAACCTTAAAATAAAACCCAGTAAAATTTTGATGGGACTGTACCTAAAATTATTTATTTAAGGTTCAAAACATACATACATATTTGGCACATGCTGCAGTTTCATGCACATTCCCTGGGAGTGAATCAATGAGATTTACTTGTGAGTCAATGTAGAAGGACTCCTGTTGCACTAGCAAAGTGACTTCTGAGCAAATATTTGTAGTATGAGACTGTATTTGTTATGGCTAGAAAAAGTAGCACGCTGTATTTTTCTTTCCAATATTCCAAATAGAGAAACACGGTCCTACTTTGGCATTTGTATTAAAAGGGCCAGCAGTCATTAAAAATAATTGCCCTGCAGTCAAAGAAAGAAAATCTAGTGCCTGCTAACTATTTTATTCTTAAAAGGGAGAAACCTTAGTGCAAAACAAATGAGTCTTCTTTATTGGCAGCAGTATCCCTCTGAGCATTCTTTAGGGCACTAAAGAAACACTCATTCACACCAGGTAATTTTTTAAAAGTCTTTTTGCAATACAATTGAATAGCTTCATAGAGATTCCTGGAATATTGATTTTACCTAATGGAACGTGTTCATCTCCTTGGGGCATTATGTTCTTGAATCTGTCTTTATGTCTATGTGAAAGGCCAGTAAGGCTTTTTTCCCCAATCTGCATCTAGCTGACTTGTCAACATTTAATTAATCTGAGACCTCCAGAGCAGATTATTTTAGTGCAACTCCCCCAAAATGTAAAGACAAAAACATTAATTTGTGCCATGAATGCTCTGGTGCATTATCATCATGCTGTTAGAATGTCGAAATGAACAGCTACAGCGAACATGACCGAATGCATGTCACATCTTGTTTCCTTTAGGGCTCAATTCCAGCAATACTTTATCTTGCAGTGCAATACCATTTATTTGTTTTTAGGTGGTGAAAGAAGGCAAAGTGAGACAGTGCAATTTGACACCTCTGCTTCCCAAATATTTAACATCTAGAACTGGAAATTTGCTTAAGCCTGAAATAATGCTATTTGAAACAGATACTGTAAAACACAAATCCCCCCCCCCCCGCTCCAAAATGTATGGCTAACCACAACCATGACAGCGTATTAAACTTTCTTAATACTTTCAGAATAATTTCACAGAGAGGAATAAATGCTTTGTTTGTCTCATCCATATTCCCCATAGTCAACTCAGAACTTGTAATATTCAGTTGACCTTTTGAAAGTCTTGTTTTCAGCATTTGCAATAAAACTTGAGGTACCAACATTGAAAAGTTAATTTTATATGTTCATTTTGGCCTCTTATCATGTACTCTGATATGCTCAGCATATTCTATATTTTTCAGCTTCTCTTTTCACTTCTAGGGCCATTTCTGCACTGGATTGTTATAGCGCTATTATTCCACTTTTAACATCCTATAGAATCCTGGGGTTTGCAGTTTAGGGAGAGACCGGCCTGTCCCTCCCTAAACTGCAAACCCCAGGATTCCATAAGATGTTGAAAGTGGAATAATAGCGCTATAACAGTACAGTGCAGAAATTGTGTAGGTCTTCACTTGCCCTCAAAGGGATAGCAAAGAGGGAGCCAAGCTAGTCTCCCTGAGAAAGGAATTCCAGACCAGCGTTCTCAGATGCCTGTGAAGGTGGTGAGATGGAGAGGAGCACCTCCTCCAAAGATCTGAAAGCTTGGGAAGATATAGTCTTTCAGATAGCTTGGACTTCAGCCACATAGACCATAATTAGCACTTTGAATTGTGCTAAGAAACAGACTGGAGTAGGTGTAGCCTTTAACAAGGGAGTTGTGTGCTCCATGTAGTCAGCCCAAGTAAACAATATGGCACCAGTTCTTTGGACCAGCTGAAGTTTCCAAGCACTCTTCAAAGACAATCCCATGCATACCGTGTTAACAGTGATCGAAAAAGAATGTGAATAAGGCATGTATCATTGTGGCCAAATCTGACATCTCTAGGAATAGATGTAGTTGGTATGCTGGTTTTATTTGTGTAAATGCTTAACTGGCCACCACCAAAACCTGAGCATCCAGGTTAAAGGTTTAATTCAGGACCACACCCAAACTGTGAACTTGGGTATTGAGGGCGAGTATAAACCATTCAAGATCCAGCATGGTTTAGTGGTCTGAGTATTGGACTACAGTGTTGGGGTTTGATTCCCCACTCAGCCGTGGAAACCCACTGGGTGACCATGGGCACATCACACACTTTCAGCCCAGAAAACCCTGTGATAGGTTTGTCTTAGAGTCTCCATAAGTTGGAAACTACTTGAAGGCACACAGCAATAAATAAACAAACATTCAGCACAGTTTGTATCTGTAATTCCCAAGTCTGCCTTGTGACTGACCAAGAGCACCTCTGTCTTGCCTGGATACATCTCCATTTCTTTGCCATTATCCAGTCCATTACTGCTCACAGGCACCAGTTTAGAACCAAAACAGTCTTGAATTAGATGAAAAGGAGACATAGAGTTGGGTGTTATCAGCATAATGATGACACCAGAACCCCAAACTCTAGACAACGTCTCTCAGCATTTTCATGTGTGTATTAAAAACAGTATGGAGGACTAAGTAAAATTCTGTAGAACCATAGGGGCCAATGACCAAAGAATGGAAAAGATATCCTCAACACCATCTTCTGCATCTCCCCAAGATCCATCCTGTGGCATAGCCCAGAAGAATTCCACAGTCAGTGGCATCTAAAGCCATGCACACCCCATCCAGTTCTTGGAGATAATCATCCAAAAAGGCAACCAAAGCCATTTCTGTCCCATAACTGGGCCTGAAGCTAGATTGAAATGGATCTAGATAAGTTGTCTTCAATCAGCAGCCCTTGGAATGAGAGGCCACCTGATTAATGCTTTTGTCCTACAAGCCAGTACATTGCCCACATATGCAACATTGGAGACTGGCTGATAAGTATTCAATAGAGTGGGATTCAGAAATAACTTTTTAAACAGGAGTCTCACTACTGCTTCCTTTAGGCATGTCAGAACACTACCTTGCCAAAGAGAGGCATGAGTTACTTCCTTACCCACCTAGACATTTTAAAATCCTACACTGGCATTTTTGATAAGCCAGGAAGGTCACCCATGGTAGCCCTCACTTCTCCAAGAATCCTGTCTACCCCCTTGATTGTACAAGTTGAAAGCACCCAGTTACCATTAGCGAACAGGAGCCAAGGTTATATCCACTGGGCCTGTATTAACTGTAGCATCTAATTAAGGCCATTTCCACACTACATTGTTCTAGTGCTATTCCACTTTCAACATCCTATGGAATCCTGGGGTTTGCAGTTTAGGAAGGGGCATTTAGAATTCTCAGCCAGAGAGCTCTTTGGCTTCAATAAACTACAAACTCCAGAATTCCACAGGATGTTGAAAGTGGAATAATAGTATTACAGCAGTGCAGTGTGGAAATGGCCTAAGAGTGGATCTGAATAATTTTGTCTGCAACGTGCTTAGCACATTATTCACATTAGACTGTTGTATGGTTTACATTCTGCTCTTGTGGGTCAGGATATAAAAAATGCTTAACCATCAACAAAAGCTTTACTGAGCAGCTTCTTCCAACACAATGGTGGCCAAATATAGATAAAGAAAGAAATATTTTGTTTCTTGCTGTGTGCCTTCAAGTTGTTCCAACTTATGGTGACCTGAAGGTGAACCTATCATGGCGTTTTCTTAGCAAGTTTTATTCAGAATGGATTGGCCATTGCCTTTCACTGAGGCTTAGAGAATGCATTTTGCTTGATTACAGAGTCACCAGAACTGTGGTCTCCTAGTCTAATGTTCCAATGACTATATGATGTTGGCTGTCAGAAAGACAGAGAGAGAGAAAACTGCCTGCACTATTACAAAGCAGATCTTCAAATACTCTCTAACCTACATTTGATAATACTCTGAATTTCCCCCAACATCACTGTAGTCTCTGTCTCACTCACTTCATCAGCACTCTCTCCCTACAGAACCAGGGAGGTGGTTTGCTCCACTGTCTGAGGGGAGATAGTCAAAATTATCATATCACTCACTCTAGATGTTCCTCATTCCAAAGGTAAATGAGGGCTTTGACAGAATTGCCTGCTAAGGCAACAAGAAAAGGTTGCCCTGAGATTGCTCTGCTAGGAATGGTTAGAACTTCATGGCTGCCATGACAACCTTCTGGATCCATCCTGGAGAGGACCATCTTAATTGGCCCCGCACCTGTGCAGAGCTGTGAGTCCCAATGCATCTAAACTATTTAGTGATCTATCCCTGAAAAAAGGAACTGCAGAAAATTCTATCACACCAAAGATCACCATCATTTCATTCTGTCACAAGAAATAAGGTCCAGAGAGTGTACAGAATCATGAATGGAGCCAGTTACCACTTGGAACAGACGCACAGTTGTCTCAACAGCCATGAAGTCCTAACCATGCCTAACAGAGCAATCTCAGAATGGACATTGAAGATCCCATCATAAGAAGCCAAGGGGACTCCAAAATGAATGCAAGTCCACCCAGCTAGCTCAGGAAGGAAGATTGTTGAGCAGCAGATTGGATGGCACACCAACAGAATCTTTAATCTGTTCCTGACATTCATTTTCAAATACATTCCCCCATATCCTGGAAACTTCGGGACAGGGCACCTGGTCAGGGGGATCGAACCATGATAGACCACTGCAACTCCGATGCTCTATCCCCTGGGTCTTGCTTGCAGCTCCAAAAAGTATACTGGTGGGCAAATCTGTGAGAGATTAACCTCTACTTGCCTCATCCAAATACATATCTATGATACAAGCCAGGCTGCCATGTTCATGTAGGATCAAGTCCTTGATAGCAGTTGTTTTGCCGTTTCTTGACCAGGTATTGAGCAGCAGGATTTTCAGTGAAGCTGCACTGTCACCACAATGATTCAGACTATGTGAATCACAGGACAGTTTAGGGACACCCAAGAGCCTATTGTGGGTTCCTCCTCTGAGATAACAAGGCTATCTTCCTTTGTTGTATCTTTCTCTTCCTCCTTGAGACAAGAAATTGCAGCAGGACTCTGTGACGTTTCTCCATCTGCCTGATCTTGATGTGCTCTGTGTCTGAAAGAGTATTGGGGACATCGTTTTCCAGTGCCCAGATCTGTAGAGCCTTGGAAAACCCTTCAGCTGAGGAAATGCCAGGCTGAAACAGTAGGTGGAGGATATTGTCAGATGTAACTAGAACATTCATTCTGTCATTGTGGTTACAACTGATGATGCAGAATCTTGGCTTCTATTTTTAATGCATTCACAAAGCCATTTGTAGTTAGCACCCCCTTTGCCCACTGAGCTGGTGAAGTTTTGCCTGTCTCTAGTTTTACTAGGGGACAACACCACTAATAGATAGAGGCAGCCAGTCCTAAAATCCCTGCACTGAAAAAAAGAAGAGTCTTTCCTCCGTCAATATTCACACGCAAAGTGTGAGGAAAGGAGTGCTGGAAGGTGTTCATGGTATCCTTCTTTGCCTTTGCAAATGCTTGGACAACGCCCTGAGAACAGAGATAGCACGGTCTTGGATGCCAGCCAGATGCATGCAAGCAAAGACACATTGAGTTCCTTGTTCTTTGGCATTTCTATCAAACTCGTTTAATTCAGATAACAGCCTAAAGGATTTTAATATTTGAGACAATCACTGTAAGGTATGATAATTCCCCCTTTAATGCTAAAAAGAGGCTTATTATTTTGGAACACATCCACTCTGTTCAGTAGGGAGGGGAGGAGAAAGCTGGGAACGCCACCGGAAATATGTGAAAATCACAATGCGTGCTGAGACTAAGTTAATACAAGAAAGATGACCCCTCCAGTAAGCTTTCACATTTCAGAGCAAATAGCCATCTGTCATGAACAAAATGATCACAGCTGTTTAAACTGAAACTCTCATTCTTTTATGCCAATATTCCATGTCCCCATGTAGTAAAATGCCTGAAATATCCCCTTAGCTAAATACAAGCAGTTGGTCAACATTGCTTCATTTTCATATTTCATTTTTTAAAAAGTAGTATGTTTCCTTTAGCCTATAGCAAGTTGAACCAACACTCTTTATGAAAGTAGCCAAGAAAGTAAAAACTAAAATCTAACAGACAAGCAGTGAAACAATTCTCTTTTTGATGCTATATCCTTGGAATCAACTCCCCCACAATTCATTTCAATTTTATTTCTTAGCTTCATTCTTGTGGTTCTCACCTCCTCTCTCTGGAAGTAAAATGATAATAAAAAGAAAAAAAGTAACTATCTCAAATAGCAATCCCATCCCTCTGCAGCTGAAGGATGAGAAACAACATGCGTAATAGGTGTGTAATTCTTCACTAAGATTCTTCTTCAAGCAAGCTTAGCCATTTTCTTCCTCCTACAAGGAAGTCTTCAAAAACCACACAATTTTCAAAGCCTATTCACAATTCAGGACTCGTTCTGCAGAAAATTCACATGTGGGTAGTTGGTGCAGGAAACAGCCTTTTTTGTACAGTGTGCCTGTGCAGAAAATGGTGTTTCTTGCACAGAAAAATGCTGCTTTATGCAGTATGTGAATTTTGTGTAGCATAAGTCTTAAATGCCAGAGAGTCTCATCAGTCCAGAATTTTTCTTGTCAGGGTTTCTTGACACTCAAAAAAAAACATGTTTCAGCCATTTTTCAAATATTTTTTGGATATTTTTCCAGTCCTAGTGCATAAGTCAACTTAGATTTCCATTGTAAAATAATTATCTGTGTGAAGGCAGTTTAGCAGTGGCATACGTTCATGGGGTAGCATTTTATTATCTGGGTTTTTGATAGGGAAGACTTGAGCAGATATTGGTCAGAGATGTGCTTTGGCAGATCTGGAGCTGACACGAAGCTTCATCAGATATCTACCACCAGCAGAAGTCCTTGATCTTCAGTCCTCCAGATCCAGAGTCATCACCTTCCTCATACTCCCCTCTAAGTCCCATCCTATGATATTTGCATATATGTCCATCTATATCTAAGTATTGTAAGGTGGCCTGTTTCTAGTAAAAATGTTTTTTATGGAGCCCTGACTTTGTCTCTGGGCATCAGGGTTTCAAGGCAGAGAAGGTTTTAATGTAGAAGAAAACTACATGCTACATCAAGCTAGAAAACTGACGACGACAACGATGACGACATGATTGGAATGAAACAAAACTTACACTTAGCACTTAACAGTACTTAAAATGTGTTTCATTCCAAATTCTAAGCAAAATAAACCACATACAACAGTTTTCTCATGTTGGAAGAGGAGGAGAAGGGAACAATTGAAGTTTGCTGATCAATCCTGAACACACCCAAAAACATTCAGGATGTCCTCTTCAGTGTAAATTAGTTGATATTGGTCAAAATCGGTTCATAAATGTGAGGTTTAGAGCACACAAACAAACAAACAAACAATACCCTGAAGTATGTGTCTGAGAACCACTTGTAGTGTGATAAGGTCCAAAATCTTACTGCAGTTAATTGTTTTGGTCCCAGTAGACAACACATCAATTCTGGTGACTTTGTAATCAAGCATGTAGGTTGACAGACAAACACTTTAAATTATACAGCTCACATTGGTGATTTTGTCAAACCATTTCAGCTCATTTTTCATTGATGTCAAGTTTATAAAAAATGAGCATGGTCAAATGTAAATATGATCTTATGACACAATATTGCCACACATTGTGGTAATGCAGTGGCTGCACCAAACTTTGCACAGGGTAATTGCCCACATATGGTTTATTTAGAAGATATTCTTCTGGAACTTATTCAGATTCAAATTTAGATCTCCAAAAGAGATTTAGTACAGGACAATTCTTTTTTTAAAATCCCCTCAAACATGGGTCTACCAAGTCCTGCACTATCATCTTAGTAAGAGCTCTCCTATCTATTGCTTTTTCTGAAAAAGTAAAGAGATGGTAAAATGAAATAATGTTGCCTGATGTCTGAAAGTAAAAATGGGCTTTCTGATGAGCCCAGTATATGTTACTCGCATACTTAAATGCTGCAAAAAGCATGCCTATTGTGTCCTGTGATTGATTAAAACCAGTTTCTGACAGGCTATATTTCACTTGTTGCTGCTGAAGAGGCTGCACGGAGATCATTGCACTCAAAAGTTAGGAAAATGACACGGCTTGATTAATTTTCTCTCTTATCTGAATATTCATTTGATCATCCAGATGTGATACTGTTCAAAACTCAACCCCTCCTTCCCTTTAATCTTAAAAAAATCTAATGTGAAGAGTAATACTTCATCCAGGGAGGGGAAAAAAGATTAATTATCACACTGCCATCATTATTTCAGAATAATCCATTAAAATTACATTTGCATACCTCATTATGAGGTTGATATATAAACCTGGCTTCCTGTTGGGGTTGGGTTCAAAAACATGTTTACTCATTACAGAGGAGAATCATTTATTTGTGCAGGGGACAACAAATAACATGAAAAACTGTTGCTTGGCACTGATAATGCAAGTAGATTTATCTGGATAGCACAGTGGATTTACTGAACAGGAAATGACATCTTTGAGGGAGTGGTGCTAAGCTGGAACATTTCCTTGTAACACAAGTAAAATATACCCTTGTACACTCCAGTGAAATTCGTTGGCTGTTTTTTCTTCACATATAGTAAATCTTAGGCAGTGGTCTCCATTTCAGTGAGATGAGGAATCTCCTCCATGTTTATTCTGGACTTCAAATGAACTATCCAAGGTGCTGAAGCTTAACTTCCAAATAGGTTCAGCACCATGGAGAATTCCTTTAAAGTTTGAAGTAAAATATGGAGAGAATCCACCACTCCATTGACATGGGAGCTGCCAGCTGCCATGGTTGCTTCATAAAATGAAAGACACAATCCTGAGAAAAAGCAGATATCCTCCCCCCACCCTAACATCTCAGCAGCCAGCCACTGCTGCTCTATCTATGTGCTCAGCCTTCAACCTTCACTTTGAAGTGATGATTGCTACATCACACACACTGAAAGATTCCACTGTGCAGCCCCAGGGTCCTACATGTCTGTGTGTCTGTGTGTGTGTATGTATATATGTATATATGTGTGTGTGTGTGTATGTATGTATGTACACATGAAATGAACAAGGAAAGACACAAAGAGCCCTATATTTTGTCAAGCATTTCCACCCACTCTAGACTACTATCTGAATATTGTTAAAAATGCATTGGTTACATAGGATTCAGTGATCTTCTGAATGCTGTTGTCCACTTACCATCTATACAACTGTACATTGCTGACCCAATCATGCCTGCACTACACTCCAAAGTCTTGCTTTTACATGTTCAGAGAAAAGGCCTTTCCCGAGCACAAATGAGAAGATGAGTTTAGCACTAAGGAGGCCTCTGCTGGTCATGGCCCTGACTCTTCTCTCTTGAAGGACAGTTCTGCTATCAGCCTAGTAAAGCTGTCCAACAAACTGGCACATCTATATCAAAAAATACACAGTAAAAGGCCAAATAAAAGAAACAGCAAAGCTTTTCCAGCCCAGCATCACTCAAGAAACAGGTTCAGAAATGGATATCTATACCAGTTCAAAAAGTTCATCAGACAAGTGTCTCCCATTAGGACTCCCTTTGAAATCCCACTGAGATTAAGGTCCTAACTTCTAAAGCAATTATATAGGGTAGTATTAAAAAAAAGAGTCTGCTTTCTCTTTCCATCCCACCGCTGTCCTGGGCTTGGCTGGTGAAGAAAAAATAGAGGGCCTTCTTGGTGGCTGCTGGTAGGATTTGGAACTCCATCCCAAGGGTGGTTCAGTCTTCCACCCTCTCTGCTGTCACCAGCAGACAAAGTCCTTCTTGTTTAAACAGGCCTTCAGTGCCTTGGCAGACAACAGTGGAGTGACGTGCAATTGAATGTGCTGGTGTGTGTGTGTGTGTGTGTGCATATGTATGTATATGTATAGGTATAGGTATATATATGTATATAGATATATCTGTGTGTGTATTTTAAACATTTTAATTGTTTCAGTTCCTAATGTCTTAAAAGTAGTGTTTTAACTGAATGTATGGCTTAATCCTCTTTTTAACTTTTAAACTCCATATTGTTTTAAATGTTCTGTTTTAATTTATATTGTAAGCTGTTTTGAATCCCTTTTGGGAGAAAAAATTGGATAGCAATCAAATCAATGAATAAATAGGTCCCCCTTCCATTTTTTTTTAAAATGAAAACATATGGTTCACATCTGGTTAGTGACATACTCAAGCATAGTTGAGAGTCATATCTGCATATTGAACTTTTTTGGTTCACCACTTTCCTCATGCAATGACCCAAACCCCTGTAGGACTCACCTTCCTCCTGTGTAGCTCCCCGACATGGCCATGTGGTGGGTGGTGGAGAACAAGGGTCATCGGAGAAGCATCTAGCTCTGTGGCTATAGCCAGATGAAGAATGATAAAGGCATTTTCCAGGGCCTTCTGAGATCCCGGGGGACAGCATTGTAATGTCTTATAGATACATAACTGAATGATTCTCTGATGCCTTCACTCTCCACTGACTACTAAATGGCAGGAGAGGAGGAACGATGCAGAAGGAAAGTGAGTCCTATGCAAAGGGAAAGGGGAGAGAGAGTTTTGCCTGGGTAGAACTTGATGATGAAGGATCTCATTTGTATGTTTTTAAGGTGTCAGTATTGTTATGCATACCTTAATTCCATGTGATAAGAACTTCCAGGGGCAACACTACTTTGTGTTGAAAATCATCATATGTGGAAAATTCATAGGTGCCTTTGTACTACTCGTTTAATTTACAGATTTAAAAGCAGTGACTACTGAACGCAAGGCTTCTAAAAATAAGCAGCCATTCTGCTGAGCCTGTATCAGACCTTCAGCCAGCAAATTAGGGAGCCCCACTCTCCCCTCCCCTCCCCTCCCCTTACCACTCAGGGCTGGAACTTCACTTTTGGCTAGCTCAAACTAGAAACTCTGAAGTATCTTGCCTCTCCTTCTCTCTCCCTTCCAGGCTGCAGAAACTGGCCTCAAACATGTTTTTCTGACCTCTTCCACCAGCTATAGTGTGTCATCTACCCAAAGCCCTGCTGGGTATTACATTTTAATTGCAGGAGAATGATTACCGGCTCCTCGGGAGAACATCTCAGATCATTAGTTCTCCTTGATGGAACACTGGCTGTTCATTCCTGACCGTTAGCAAGCAATCCGCTTAACAAGAGATAGGCAACCTCAGCCAGCATCCCTAATAGTATCTAATGTACCATAAAATTTTTATTTTATTTTATTTTACTTTATCATTAGGGCATCGTACTTTTAAAAAAAGGCGTAAAGACCTAAAGGTATTTCCAAGAGTGATCTTTCATTTGCACAGCCCAGTATTTGCCCAATTGCTTAGTTAAATGAGAATGCAAAATTATTTTTTAGAAAATGCTATAGGTTATGCTTTGATATATTCCTCTGGGCAGTTTAATTTTGAAGTCAGGTGTGTGGTATGCTGTTTACTGACTGGGCTAAACATTCCTTTCCCTGATATTTCTCTCTCTCTCTTTTTTTTTAATTTGAAGGATATTTGCATAATCAAATGCCTATACACGAAAAAAAAGCATTTTAAAAGAGAGAAAGAGGGATGATAACATTTTCCAAATCATAATCTGAACATTTGGTGTCAATGACAGCAAAGTCACTCTGACTGCCTGAACAGGTGTTTAATTTACACATCATGGCTGAAAAGAAATATCAATTCTTAACAGAGATGAAACCATTCCAGTAGTCTCCAAATTGCAAATAAAATGACAACCTTTTTAATTATTCTAATCCTGTCTGGTTAAGATTAGACTTGTCTATCCTTCTGGAGATTTTATATTTGAAATTATTAAAAAGGAAACAATTTTATCCATGCCAAGGTGTGGGGTTTTTGTTTGCTTGCTTGCTTGTTCTAAGGATTACTCGTTTGTGTTTCAGAGACATTCACTGGCTGTCTTTGAAAGACTGTTGTAACCTTCTTGAGTTAATTCCAAAGGTCTGATATCAAAGCCCTCTTCCATGTTAATATCTGAGTCATAAAGCATGTTTGAGGGAGGCAAGGAGTTCCTTTTCAATGGGAACACAATGGGATAGACATTTTATGTTCAATCTCCTCAAGAGTTTAGGAATCAACTTCAAAATTCTTGCTTTGTTGGTTCCTTATCTCCCCCCCCATTCTCACATGACTGCACCTCAAGAGTAATTTTTTTTTTCCATTTATGTGTGTGGAGGTTTGAGAATATAGGCAAATACCTGTCCATAGGTAGTGATCTGTGATGTTGGGACAGATTTCTTGTTGTAGATTTGTCTGGAAAATTCCAGAATTACTCACCATACTGTAATCTTGTCAGTTTTGGGGGAGTGAGGGAAGCTTATAATGGGAACCTCTATGATTTATTCATAGTACATTCTTCGGGTGTTGCACATATGGTCATTATATGTTGTTAGAATTCATGAATTTGTTTTGGCTACAAGACTGGCACAGTCACACTGGCATGTAGTGTTCCTAGAAAAATTCACACATCAGCCTGAGTTTGCTAAAACAGGAGTGGTCAACAGGTTCTCTAGTTGTTTTTGGGCTGCAGCTCCCATGATTCCTCAGCTGTAACTGTGCTGGCCAGGCTGATGGGATCTGAAGTTCAACATCTGGAGGGCCATCCCTTCTGCCATCCCTGCTGTAGAGGCTTGGTGAAATATGATACCTTCTGTGATCCCTCTTGTGCGAACCCTCAAAGTCTATCAACCCTTTCAGAAAATCTCAGCTTCTCTGTCACTACTAGTTTGTGAGCAAAACAGCACATTTGAAAGCAGGTCCAGAGAGGTCTGGGAGAGACTAGAAATATTTTTGTGGAAATCAGCTTGTCTAGGAAAGCAATCTCGGAAACAAGGTAACCAATTTTCCCCTCTGCCTCCAGTCTAACTGACTGGCTTGACAGTGAAGAAAACTTGTGGCACCACATAAAATGTACTACAATAGTCCAGTCTTGAGTTTACCAAAGTGGGGCTTTCATCTATATTTCTCTAGTGGGGACAAGATAGCATGGGGGGATGTGGGAGAGGGCCTCCTTTTAGAGACCCAACTAGTGCCAACACTGACATCATTTTGGTGCTGCCTTTGGACCTTAATTGATTCCCTCCCAATCCACACAAGAGCATGGTTTTAAAGCATCCTTTACTTGGTTTTAAACTGTCATTTTTTAACTTGTCAGTTTTTAAAATATGCTTGTAGTCCGTTTCTTTTAAAGTTCTTACACTGTCCCCAAAACTTTGGATATAGGATGGAAAACAAACAAACAAAGAAACAAAAGCTAGCTCTTTCCAAGCTGTTAGTAGACACCTTTTGTCACTTACATCTCCAGTGACAGGGATGAATCCACAAGCACCCCAGATGGAAGTGTAGAACAACCCCATCCAAGACAGGTAAACACTAAGCTCATAAGAATATATTATAATTTATTTGTATGGCTAAACCAAGGATATTCATACCCAACAATTAAGTTGTTTTCTTTTTATTACCAGAATAAGGCACCTTTAAGATTCATTCCTTTCTTCCTTGCATGGAAATGACAGAAAATCAAATGCCCCCTTCTAAGGGGATTCACTGTTTAAATAAGCAATTCCTTTTCTAATATGTGTTCGATAATTCTTTCATTGTGGACAAGATACCAAGGCTGTGCATTGTCTAGACTGTGAATTATTCAGCAAATACTTCCATGCATGGACAGGACAAGAGCAGCACTAATTACAGATAAAAGAAAACAATTTTTTAATGTTTGCTAAGTCTATAAAAGTAATTAACCTGTTAACCTTGCCCCAGCCTTTTCTCAGCACCAGGAACAGCAGGTTGTGTTTTCAGTATCACAGAAGGCTTTTCAGTATATTAGCATCATGGGAAGTTTGATAGTTGCTGCCCAAATTAATTAACCCCATGAGTCCAATAGGCAGACAAATGCTTGGGTGTGCTTAACAGGATGATCATACAAAATTTATTACAGACATGGCACTCTGTCTTTTTGCTTCTAGGTTCTAC
Source organism: Ctenosaura bakeri (assembly GCA_948474755.1). Classification (NCBI taxonomy): domain Eukaryota; kingdom Metazoa; phylum Chordata; class Lepidosauria; order Squamata; family Iguanidae; genus Ctenosaura; species Ctenosaura bakeri. The sequence continues at coordinate 225,978 of CAOLHI010001413.1, forward strand.
CTGGATAACTGTGGATACCAAGCCTGACTCCATATCTGGAACACTTAATGCCACGTTCCTATTGGTGACATATGCTAGTGTGACCACCACATGCATGAGTACCTTTTCCCCACTGTGATTTAGTAGCCAGGAATGCCTTGGCAGTGTGTGGCTACATTTTTGCAGCCAAAGGAAGAGATCAGACATTGCCCTCCAAGAAGTCATTGACATTGGGGCACTGTCATGCCTACATTTTATCCTGCCTATGGCTGGAAAAATCCATCTTTTAATGTTTGCAAACCCTCTATTCAGATTTTGGAAAAGTAACTAGCTTGGACTACTTGGATTCTGAGAATCCCAGCAAAATCATTAAGTCCCTTGCAAAAAGAAACAAACAAACAAACAAACAAAAAACACCCACTAGAGCTTTAAATTACTTGGCTAACTAGGGTTGCAACTTTGCCCTCTGGTCTCATCTGACCCATGGGAAACCATCAGGGGCCTTGTCCACCACCTCAAGCTGGTTTCCTGTCCTTTTCCAGAAAGTGAAATTCTATTACTTCATTGACTGTGCTTGTTTTTAATATATAGTATATGCTTTATGTAGTTTTAACTGTTTTAAATTAATGTTTTAAAAGTAATGTTTTAATTGGATTTGTTGTTCAAGGCCTTTTTAAAAAGCGTTTGTACCAAATTTTGTTTTAGTTGTTTTGTTTTAACATATAAGATAAGGTGCTTTTAGAGGAAAGATGGGAAACAAATCACATTCATACATACAATTATCCATATTACATATGGAGGATTATATAATATTTTCCCCAGTCTAGCAGGAAACTTGAATAGTGTTTTTGTCAGTGTTTCTCCTAACAAAAGGCACATGTTGACAGTACAGCCATATCAACTGGCCACCTGCCCCCTATAATGTGGATCCCATAGGGTCCTTGTGTATACAACCACAGATCAAGATTCTTGCACAAACATGCTGTATAAAGTTAAAAAGTGAAAGCAAGGAAATATTCTAAAACATCCAAATGTTAAAGGTGATGGTGAGGAAGCACTTAGGAAGAAAGGAGGGATGTACAGACAGATCTTGGAAAACCTAATTTCCAACCAGACAAATAGTTTTTTTCAGTGACTACTCTTTGTGATTTTTGAACAGTTATGGCTGTCACCAAGGGCCATCCCTAGGTTTCAGGTTCTAGTCCTGAAGACACGGGGCCTGGAAAGCCTAACTTTGAAGGTTTCTAGAGGTTGGGGCAATAAGGGAAATTCCACTGGCCCAGCTGAGGAACCCCAGCAGACTGGGTTCTTTGACCTTCAGTTCCTAATAGCCCCCAGTCAGCATAGTCAGCATGATGGGAGTTGCAGTCCCACAACATCTAGAGGGAATGCCACACATACCCTTTCCCAGGCTTATGAGAACTTTGTCTTCATACTTGATCTGCTCCTACAAAGAGTTAATAGCCTCTCCATGAGAGGGAAAAATGTAGGTTAGTTCCTGTGAAAAGTGATACAAGTGTTTATTATGAAAATAAATCACAAAACCAGCTTTACTGACTCATGTATCTGGGAAACCATAATCCCTTGAGTTTCACAAGTGAGAGTATCCATTGTTGTTGCTCTTGTTTTAATAAATTGAGATTATGACAGGAAAATGACATGTGAGACTGCTTTTGGAATATCTCAAACTGCCTTTGCAGGCATTCTCTGCTTTGTGTACACGGGTAAATATTCATGAAGGCAAATCTCCCACATGCAGTGAAAGCAGCAGCAGGCGAATGAGGAAATTATGTATTCACATCCAGGTTTGGTTTGGACCAAGTTTTCCTCTATGGAACAGTGTTAGAACCTGGCCTGCTGCAGAGGTGAAATTTGAATTCTCTGTGGACCCCATTTGCTCTGCTCACATTCACTGCAGCTTAGTAAATTTAAAACATATAATTTCGGTCTCCTTTCGACAAAGAGTAGGTTGGTACTCTCATGAGCTATCCCACCGGGACCTGAAGCCAGGGGTCTACAAGGTTTCATGCAGCCACCTGCAAGACTTAGCTTTGCATTATTGATACCTCATCCCTTTGTGGTTTTGCATTGTGACACACAGCCATTCCTTTGTCACCTAAATCATATTTTTATGTAAATACCCATCTGTTTGAATATTTTGTTGTTTTTGCATCTGAAATCCAACTTCTTCTCTGTTGGCAGGGTCCCATTCACATTCTGTGTATTCTTCACAGTGCCAGCTTTGTAGACAGAAAAACAGGATTACAAGTCTAAATTATGCATTATATAATACGCAGCTGAGCCATACATTTTTTTCCTGACTTGTAAGTAAACATGCCAGGGAGGCCAGTGGCGGCTGGTGGTTGTTCCTATTTGCTGTTAAGTTGGTGTCAGGTTAAGGCAACTCTGTAAATGTGATTCTTCCAAGAGTTCTTGTCACCAACAGCTGTGCACAGCTCTTGCAGACTCAGGGCAATGGCTTCCTTTATTGGATCAATCCATCTACAATGTGGTCTTACCACTGCCTTCCACTTTATTATCTAATAAGTTAATTCTCTTACTGTTAGCTTACTTCATTGTTAAACTTTCACAACTATGCCTAGAAATCAGAAATGCTAAGACATGGATGATTCTGACTTTGGTATTTAATGATGTATCTTCACTTGAGGATGTTCTCTAGTTCCTTCATAGCAGTGCTTCCAAGTCTTATTCTTCTGATTTCTTGACTATAGTCTCCATTTTGATGTATGATGCAGCCAAATAGATAATAACTATTTCAAAGTGTCCTCCACATCCTCTTTGAAGTTATATAAATTATCTGTGGTTATTATTATTTTTTCTTAATATTCAGCTATAAATCTGCTTATGCACTTCCTTCACTTATGTTCATCAGGATCATTTCAATGCTGTTTTCTGCTAGAAACACAATGTCATCTATGTATCTTAAACTGTTGATTTTTCCTCATCCAGATTTCCTACCTCCTTCCTCTGAGGCTAAACCACTCTAAAGCAGCTATCTCAGGTGCTGAACAAAATAGACCCAGCACCTTGGATAGCTCCTTTGAGGTTCAAATGAAAATCCAGAGCAGATGGTGTGAGGGCCACTAGGTGCCATGGAAATAGGATGGCCAGATGAAAAAGAGGACAGGGCTTCTACCATTTTAATGGAAGAGTAAATTTTCGCAGGCCCAACTTGCCATGGAAGTTTCACCTACTGAAATCCCTCTTTCATATAGCTGTTAAAGGTAAAGCAGACCTGTTTTCTTTTAAATGTGGTCACTCTAATGTAGTGATATGATCTGGACCAAGGTCAAGTAGAAACAGGTTGGAGAGGTTAAACCTTCCTTCTGCCAACCATTTCGCTCCTTAAATTTGCCCCCCCCCAAACAGGGCTAACACCCGTTAGCGCCAATGGATGGGTCTCACTTTAGCTCACATAAATCAGAGGTGACAATTTAGGGGAAAAACAGCATTAAGGGAGGGTTTAAAGTTCCTCCCTCTACATGTAGTAGCCCTGTACACTAAGTAATGGTAGAGGTAGGCTGAACTGCATGTGACAGATTTAAAATAGGGTCTTTTCGCACTATACTGTTATAGTGCTATTATTCGGCTTTCAGCAAGAAAGGAGCATTTAGAATTATCAGCCAGAGAGCTCTTTGGCCTCAGTAAACTACAAACTCCAGAAATCCACTGGATGTTGAAAGTGGAATAATAGCACTCTTAACAGTGTAGTACGGAAAGGCCCATGGTAGTAGTTTTGTCCTTGAGCACAAACTTCCCATTCATCACTTTCTTCCTTCTATTCTTTTAACACAGCTAGCCCATTATATTTCATACAAAAAAAAAAGGTTGCATTTATTGCTATTATGTACCATGAAATGCTCATTCTTGTTGTTGCTGTACTCCAGCTGATTTGTATCTAAGGGAGGGGGGGGAGAGCAACAGAAGAAGAAGAGAACATCAATTACCTTGATTCAAACAAATGTGCTCACTTTATTGGGTGACAGATATAGATGACCACTCTACAGAAGCAACTTTTATCAAGCCGGGTAAATGGTTGCCTACAATTAAGCCTTAACTCCCAAGCTTGGCAGAAATGCTGAGATAAACAGGTTTCCCTCCCCCTGCTCCAATAATCTAATTGAATGTGCTTAGGGCTTAGTAGACAACTCCCTTGTGGCTATGCTGTGGAGTTAGGAGAGCTCTAGTTCAAAAATAAAAACTTTTACAAAGTCTAACTATGGATTCCACAAAAAACTGGACATTTCTATCCAGAAGTCTCCTAGTACTTTTAATGAAATAATATTTAAAAGTTTTTCTTCTGTTCAGTACACTTTAAGTGTGCTCTGTTCAACAGTTTTGTAAAGATTTTTAATACCTCATCATATTCAACTTGTTCATTTTCACAACAACCCTTTGAAAAAGGTCCGTTTATCCATTTTACAGGTAGGAAACAGCCTGGGGGATAGAAATTTATGCAAGGCTTCCCATTGAGTCTACACATAAGGTGGATTTTAACTAAAAGTCAAATATTCTGTCCATAGAATAAAGTGGCCAAAATAAATGTGTCTTTTTCAAATATTTAGATAGTCTCCTCCATACCGATGTCCTTCATACAAGTTTTTTGAGAGGTCTCCTGTGCATTGTTTTTTCATACTGGACAAGGAAAAACAACCAGTCACCATAGGCTGAACAGAGATGTGGGGTGCAAAATTTTCCAAAATGAAATGTTATAGTTTTCTGTGAAAATTTTCCATACCGTGTTTGTTTGTTTGTGTTTATCCTTTATTATCTGGGCTATTTTTACTGCAATCAATCATGTTAGAGGGTCTAAATATGGATTTATTCTATTCTAGGATATGGATTTATTATTCTATTAAGGAGACAAGCACTGACAAACTCAAGAGGTCACAGAAATAGACTAACAAATGAGCATACTGGTAAGCTCATCACACAATCTCTTGCTTCTCAGTCTATCACAAGTAACAAGGTGAGGCCATAGAATGGAAGTGAACTAGGGCACTTATTGCATTCAACATCTGAAAAGGAACAAATTTGCTTTATACAGATTACTGTTATTTCCCCCTTCTCCACTTTAAAAAAAATCCTAGAGATTTGGGACTTGTCTGCTGTTCTATGACTGTCAAAACATATGGAAAGAAATCACTGAATGTTTACACTGTAAAAAAATTTGGCAGATCAACAAAGAAGAATCATAGCTCCCAAGGTAGCATTTTCCCCTCCAAATCAGGTTTAGCTGAAAAAGTGAATATTACCAACACTCAGGGACATGCTGTGTAGCAGTTTGGACCACAATCAGTGCTTTTCATATGGAATGTGGTTGAGTCTGCGTTCAGTACTAAATAATGAATGAAACAGCTGTCAACAATCCTCTGAAAATGTAACAAAAGTGACATCCGGGGAAGCATTGATTCTGAAAATCATGATCTCTTTCCACCCTTCTGTTTGCTTAGGAATTATGCAAACATGCATTGACTTCCCAGAGCAGCTCCAAGCCCATAAAATGTAGCATATTGCAAACATAATAGTAGGAAGAGCCAAAATATTGTGTGTTGCTCAGCTAGAGAGCAAGTGCATGACTTTTTAAAAAGGAAGAGTATTGAATCAGTCTCTGCTGATTGGTGAACCATTGAGTCATAAAACAAGAGCAAGGATGGGAAGGAAACTATGTCTCTTCCGGTTCATGTTCCAGTCAGCCATCCTGGCTGATGGAGAGGGGTGAAAGGAGCTTCAATTTATCAATAGCTCAGGTCCAGATTATCTAAAAGAACTGTATTCTCCTATATGAGCCTGCATGTTTTGAGATCCTCCTAAAGGAGGTCTTTCTGTCTGCTCTACAACCCTCATAGATACATCTGGTGGGAACATGAGAGAGGTCCTTCTTGTCAGTTCTTCCTAGGATTTGGAACTCCCTTCCTAGAAAGGCTAGACTGGTGCTCTCCTTGTTGTCTTTCTGTGGGCAAGTAAAGACTTTTCCATGGTTTTGGCAGGTCTCTGAGGTCTGATTACTCACAGGGAACAGCCCTTGTTTTCCATTGTTTTTAATGTTATTGATAGTTTAATGACATGTTTAACTTTTGTATGAAATAAATGTTTAGATATGTTTGTTTCAACTGTTGTGAGCCATCTTGAGTTCTGGACTGGGAAAATGGAAGGATATAAATATGTTAAACAACCAACAAAAACATTGTGATGGCTGCCATAAAATCCTTCCTGGAATACATAGAAGCTGGTAGCAATTATTGTCAATACCATTAATTAACTAGGAAGAAGGAACCAAAGACAACCTGGCTATCTCTGCCTCTGGATGGAGTCACCTGCTTACCATTTTCTTAGCATTATGATCCCACCTTAATCGATATGGTTCCATCCTATGAAATCCTGGCATTGGCAGTTTAGGGGGAAGAAGCGTTTAGAATTCTCAGCCAGACAGTTCCTCTAATGTCTCATCTAATGTTTGATGAGACATTAGAGGAGCTAATGCAGCCATGGCATTGAATGTAACCATGGCATTGAAAGTAGGATCATAGTGTAGCTATAATTGTATAGTGTGAAAGGGCCCCTGCTTGACACTCATCAGTGCAGGCATTCCAACAACCAGTGTAGCCAGATTACCAAAAGTGGACAGAGTAATAGATGTGATTCTTATCTTTGTTCAATGTAGGACAACAACAATAATAAAGCCCAGGCTTTTGCATCCAGTCATTTTCCTTCTCCAACTTGTATAAACCTTCTCTCATCAGCTCTACAGCAGCTGTGGAGTAAAACTATGTGTATAATCTTTGTAGTCTGGTGAAGGCCCTGAGGAGAGTCCTGATATGCCACAAGGTCTACTTTGGTCAACAAGCCCAAAGTTTCTCACCCTGATTTACACAATCTGTAATCAGACTACCAGATTCAAGAAGAGGATTGAAGGAGAAGTCAACCATCATCCTGGAGTCAAGAGCCAAAACTGAGTAGCAGAAGAAACTTCCAGCAATGAATATAGGTACAAGCTGAAGGTGGGGTTCACATATGAGTAATCCAACCCATCATTACTTGAAGGAACTGTGTTCACATGAAGTCACCATTAGTGAAAAACAAGAAGGTCATTCCATTGATAAGCCCAAGTATGAGAGTTTTACATTCTTTCCATTACAGGAAAAATAAGGGATCTACCATTTTGCATTAATTTTTAATGGGATAAAACAGGACACTGAAGATAAAAACTGGTCATATCCATTGTGACCTATATGTTGTGGTTGGTATAGGTCCAGTAGATGTAATCTTCGCTCATGCTTGTCCTATGTTATTGGATACGTTTCAGCCTGTGCATCCTGGGGATGTGGGTGGGATCTTCAGAGAAGTGAGAGCACCACCAGCACACTGGACCTGTGCCTTTTCTGGCCTATAAAAACAGCCAGCTGGGGACTGGCTGAATAGATAAGGGGAGTAGTGAATGCCTCACTGCAGCAAGGCAGAGTTCCATTCTGTTTGAAAGAGGCTGTCATGAGGGCTTCACTGAATAAACCCTCTTTGAACTCAGCTGCATTAGGTAATTACCAGCCAGTGTCCAGCATCCCTTTTTAGGAAAAAGTTCAAGAGTGCTTGGTGGCCTGCCAGCTCCTCAGGTTCCTGGAGGTAATGGATTATCAAATGCCATTTCACTGGCTTTAGGCCTGTCTGTAGGATTGAGATGGTTTTGGTTGCCTTGGTGGATGACCTATGCTGGGAACTGGACAGGAAGAGTGTGTCCCTGTTGGTTCTTCTGGACCTTTCAGTGGCTTTCAATATCATTGGCCATGATATAGTTCTTAGCCCCCTGTCTGGGACAGAACTTGGCGGCACAGTTTTACAGTGGTTTCAATCCTTCTTGGATGGAAGAACTCAGAAGGGGGATCAACCCTATGATCATTTGGCCTGAGGTGTACACCAAGGCTTGGTTTTATCCACAGTGCTGTTTACATGAAACCTCTGGGAGAAGTCATTCAGAGTTTTGGTGTTCAGTTTCACCAGTATGCCGATGACATTCAACTTTCTCTGTCCTTTCCATTTAATTCAAAAAAAGCTGTCCTGGTGCTAAACCAGTGCCTGTTGTGAGTAATGAGCTATATGAGGGTAAAACAAATTAAGACTTAATCCAGATGAGTCAGAGATGTTCTTGGTCAGTCAGAGGGCAGATCAGGGAATGAGAATTCAGCCTGTGTTGGATGGAATCACACTCCCTCTGAAAACTCAAGTTCACAGCTTAGATGTACTCCTGGACTCAGATCTGAGCCTGGATGCCCAAGTTTCAGCAGTGGTCCCAAGTGTGTTTACACAGTTATAACTAGTGTAACCAGCTGAACTAAGTCCTTGGAGTGTCAAATCTGGCCATGCCTTGATTACCTCCTGGTTGGACTACTGTTATGCACTAAGTGTGGCGTTTCCTTTGGACATTATTTTGAAATGTCAATGGGTTCAAAATGTTGGAGCCAGGCTGCTGATTGGTACTCTGTACAAGGAACATACAAGCCCTATGTTGAAATAGCTTCACTGCTACCATTGCATTTATAGGCAGAATTCAAAATGCTGGTTATGACCTATAAAACCCTATAAGGCTTGGGTCCAGACTATCTAGAGGACTATATTTCCCTGTATGAACTTGCTTGAGTTTTAAGACCTTTGGGAAAAAGATTTTCTCTCATTCCCACTACCATCACAGGCATGTTTGGTGATGGCATGGGAAGGAGCCTTCTTGATGGCTGCTCCCAGGTTGTGGAATTGCTTGCAATGCTCAGTTGGCCCCCTCTGTTCTTTCTTTCCACAAGAGAGAAAGACTTTTTCATTTAGGCAAATGTTTGGCCGATAATTCTTGTGGCAGAAGGGTTTTTAATGCAGTCATGTTTTTATCTTTCTTAAAACTATGTTTTAATTGTGCTTTATGTTGTTTTAACTTTGTGTTTTTAATAAATTCTTGTTTAATTTTTTTAAAAAAAATTGAACAAATAATTTTTAAAACTGTTCTCTGTTTCTAACTGGTTATCAGCTTTCTTAAGTCCTATACAAGGAGAAAGGTAAGGTAGAAAACAATAAACAAACAAACAAACCACTCTGCACTGGCTATTTGTTTAGTCATGGAGCAGTGTGATATTTAGTGTGACCCTTGACATGTTTACTCAGAAATATGACTTTTTTACTGCGGTTCAGGCCTACCCGGAGATAGCACTTGATATCGTTTTGATATCAAACCATTTGGCTTTCCTCTGCCACCCCACTCCACGTGTTTGCGAGGCCTCCGGACAAGCACGTAAACAGGCGCGGCCGATAATCGCTGGACATTCCATTCTCCACCCAGGCAGGCCAGAAAGCCGGTTCGTCACTTCAGGGACCTCCCTGGCAAGCATCTCATTGCTTATGAGCGATACTAACAAAGGCTCCCTGCCCCGAGCAGGTAGCCTCACAAAGCTGTACTAAGCGCTCTGCGTTTGCATACTGGCTACACTATTGTTAATTTGGCTCTAAGCCAATCATGCTAAACTCTGACCTTTCCAAAGCTTTGTCCCGCTCCTAAATCGCATTGTTCTCACCAAGTAAGGTATGGCCTGCAGTCACAATTCACCCTATAAAAACCCATGATTCCAAGACCCTCCTTGGATCACTCTGGGCTTCCATCCCGCCTTGCTGCCGCTTTGTTTGGCGAGCTGTCCCCTCAGTCCCATGTACTGAGACTCCATTCCAATGAACTCAACCTTCAAACCTCTCCAGGACTACAAGACAGGTGTCGTATCACCTATTTCCCTCTAAAAATCCCTATTTCCGATTCTTTAGTTAGCTGTGTGACTGTGGTGTCTCTAATATTTGTCCGTACTTAATAAAACATCATTTTCGTTACTTTAAACCATCTGACTGCTTGACTGACCTGACCCCGTAGACGCTGGGTTGCAAGATCCTGCTAAGTTACCTTGCCTCTCGCTAGCTTGAGTGAGTGCTCCAGCTAATTCTCCCCAAGTCGTTGTTGTTGTTGTTTGGTTATTTAGGTGTCCCTCCCGGGACCCCCTAGAGATCAGGGTAACACCTTACTGGGCTTACTTACACTTAAGCAGATCTAGGAACATGGCTTTATTCCTTCTGCAGCCATGACATTGGCCTCTTACACAAAATAGATGCCAAACAACTGAAAAGTGTTTTGAGCTGTTATGACACACAGTTTTGGCATGGAAACATTATCTAAGACCAAGCTGCCCATTTGATTAAACATCACTCTTCTACTCCCAGAGTTTCAGTGCTAAAGGCCATGTGTCAATGGAAATGTTTCCAGCAACATTACTGGCCTGTCTCCAAAGGCTTGCAGATAATAGAAGATGGTGTGCAAGTCATTAAGAGTCCTAATGTACAAAAACAAGCTTGCCCTTTAAACAGAAAGCTGAGTGCCTATTAATATAGAGCTTAAAAGCCTCTCTGCCTCATTCCTGCTTAGCTAAAAGCCTTCAAACATGCCATCTACTGCTGCTAATCGCCTCCTTTCCCTTCTCAGCCAAAATGGACAGACTGTGGAGAAAGGTGTGGTCATCATAGTAGGCCTGTAACTTCCTCCTCCATTCTTGAGAGCATCACTTTGAAAGGTTGGCAGGTAGTCAGTACAGGGAGTGGTCCCTCCACCTCAGATATTTGACATAAAATGCTATGACTGGTGAAAGGATAGAAACTCAGTATTACCTTATTTACTTAAATGGCCAAAAAGAAATCCAAAATATTTTAATATGCACGTGTTTAGACAACTGAGGGCATTTCCACACTATACAGTTATAGTGCCATTATTCTCCTTTTAACCTCCTGTGGGATTCTGGGGTTTGTAGTTTACTGAGGCCAAAAAGCTCTCTGGCTGAGAATTCGAAATGCCCCTCCATAAACTGCAAACCTCAGGATTCCACAGGATGCTCAAACTGGGATAATAGCACTATACTGGTGTAGGGCAGAAAGGCCCTAAATTGGCTTAAGTGTTCTCATGGCCATCGGTGCTGGATTTTGGCAAGAGATTTAAAATTGTGGGTATTCAGTTCAGTTTATAAGGATCAAGAGATATAGTTTCCAGATCTCAGGGCCTGGACCCTCTTCTCCAGTCCTCAGGGCAAGAGGGCTGCCTTCAAAAATGTACATGTCCACATTTGTTAGACTTGATCTTTTTTCTTCTTCTTTGAATGGTTTCCTCTGTGGCTGATGGTTAAGGTATCAAGCTTACCTTGTGCTTCAAAGGGATCTGGGGGGGGGAGGATAGTTCTGACCTGGTAATCCTCATATGAGAATGGGAAGCGTATCACATTACGGTACTCTGTTGTATTCAGATGGGTGACCTGATTGGTGACCAGAACACTGTGATCCTGAAATAGTAGGTGCATATACATATCTTTCTCTTTCAGTATACACTTCATCCCAGAACCTGTTTGCCTTTCACTTCCTAAGTATTGTGACTATAGGTTAAGCTGTGCATGTGCAGACCACCAACACAGTCTGGGTCTACTGTGCATGGATAGGTTGAAGCCTAACATTTTCCTCCAGACAGCCAGACATCTACCCTGCTCCAATTTGTTTCCACTGTACAGGGTCTATAAGGAAGAAGAACTTTTTCATTGGCACCTGTGGAATCCCGATTTCTTTGAAGCCCCTCAGGAAAGAAAGGGGAAATTTAGGAAAAACAATCTGCGGGTAAGATCTCCTGCCTGCATGGTATAGGCCTGGGAGCCTTTCACACTACATAATCATAACACTATGATTCCATCCTTAAGTTGACATCTTGTTCTGTTAAGAGTTTTTAGTCTATAAATCCAACAATTGTCCCTTTTATCCAAAATGTCAGAAGGAGATGACAGGTCGATGTCAAACAGGTAGAAATCAGAGATGCTGTGATGTTCAGAGTTGAAATGTCTGGACAGTGGTTGCTCCAGCTTCCTGATTTGGATAGAATTGCAATTTATATGTCTTGCAATTTATATATTTGGATAGAATTATGGTTCCTGAAGCATTTTTGCCAACGTACTGCAGATGACATCTTCTATGCCTACATTCAATCACATGAATAAGACTGCAGAATCTACAGGTGATGTGTTGCTTAATATAGTAAGTCCTGGCCATCATTATGCCCCTAAAAGTGACAGTCTGCTTAAGTTAAAAGCCAGTAAAAGCTGTCCTGAAAGCATCAACCAGTTACCTAGGATTACACCCTTGTGATTTAAAGTATTGCATCACCTGTAAATGTCTTACGTTCTGCTCTTTATATGTATTTTTGAGTTCTGCTTGTTAATTGCTTCAGTAAATGTACACGCACATGTATACATATATGTATGTATATGTAGATATATATTCTATACTTTTTTAAAAAATAATTACATACAGGGGAAAAAATCAGATGAACAAAAACAAGATAACTGCTTTGCTAGCAGTAATTGATGGATTGTTACTTGCTGTGTATTTTAAGGGGTTGGTTTAGGTGGGTTGGTGGGTGGGGAGGACTGGGTATGTTTTTAATGTCTTTTAATGTCTTTTAATGTATAATGTATTTTATGTTGTTCGCCGCCTCAATCCATGTGGAGAGCGGATAATAAATAAATAAATTTTTATTATTATTATTATTATTATTATTATTATTATTATTATTATTATTATTATTATTATTATATGAAGGACAAATAAAAACCTTTCCAAATGAAACTCATAATTTTCCATGATTTTCCTCTTCTCTAAAAGGTTGTGTATATAAAATTTAGTTGTTAATGCACCATGCCTTCTATAAATTTACATGAGAAATTGGTATACTGAATTTATCTGTATCACTATCAACATAAGAGATAAATGGACATCATTGTGTCTGTCATTATTTCTTAAACAATGTACAAATGAAATAAGATTTCCCAGAAGTGCAATGGACCATAATTTGTTCCTCTGTCGTAAAACCGACAAAGCATTTTGAGCTCTCCAACAATTAATCTTTCTGCTAAACAACAAAGACTGATTGGTCCTTTGGGTAACAGAGATTTGTTCGAGTTTATAAACTATGGAGAAAAGACCCAAAGCAGGAAACAATTCTATAACCTTTTTGGTGATTATCTGTTTCAGCAAGCACTTTATCCCAAAACTGTGACATTTGTGGGCATTGCCACTACCTATGTATTCAAGATTCCCTGTCTCCACCACCACACCAACATTCCTACTTATATAACCTAATTTTATGAGAGTTAAATACCAAACATTGGCCCTTTTCACACGTGGGTGGTGGAACGGGGCAAGCCACGCCAAAACAGGGCTTACCTTGTTCCGTCGCTCTACATGCAGCAGCGTCCCGCGGCGTCCTCGGCGCCCGGCAGCACCCAAAATGGCGGATTTTGACTGGCGGAGCCTCTCCGCCAATCGGAGAAGCTCGCCAGCTGGAAATCCCGCCCCCTGCCCGATCTGCAGGGACGCCTTTTCGAGCGTCCGTAAATCCATACGGGCACTGCGACAGGGCTGGACGGGGCTTTTGAAAATGTAGCTTTTCAAAAGCACGCAGCACTGCCACTTGTGGGCGCCTGACCGCGGATTGGTGTGTGGATTTACTCACGAGTGATCCACCCCAATTCACGTAACGGTGTAGATGACCTCCGTGGAGGTCGATCTACACCGTTTTTTTAACCCCATGTGAAAAGGGCCATTGACAAGTGTGATTCTGCTCCCTTAATTTAGCAGACAGAGTACATCAGCGGTATCTTCCAACACTGTGTTGGAAGCATTAGCATCTAGCATAGCATCCCAGTCTACTGCTATCGACATAGATCCTAGTACATACATATGCACATCTATATATGGGTTAAGTGTGTGCATGGGAGGGAGAGGACGAGAAAGGAGGCAGATAAAGATGAAGAGAGAAGCTCCCCTGCCAGTATATTGGTGGCACTAGCATTAGCACCTGCACCATCCAGCATCTTGGGCCTTCCAGACATTGTTGGAGAGCTTCCATCATTGCTCATCATTGGTTACACCTGATAGGGCTCTGAGGAGCCATATTGCAAAAACATCTGGAAATCACATCTTGCCAATGCTGGTATAGATTGTTTTGTGGAAGGGATCAAAATAAAGCCTACTGAGATTTCCAGACAAGATGGAGGTGCTTTAGTTTAGCTTCAGATAGGTATTCAACCAGTTTGTTCCTGGTTGAGTCAGAGCTGGTCATGGCCACACAAGCATGAGTTCCATTGCAACTGGGCCATTATGATGTGTTCCACAGGGGGATGCCCCTGGAAACCACTCAGAAACTTCAATTAGTGCAGAATGCTGCTTTTGCTAGAACTTTGACTGGGGAAAAGTGCTGGAACTATAGGGCCTCTCAGTTACATCAACTACACTGGCTGTCAATGCCTTTTCAGGCACAAAGTGCTGCTTATCACTTTAAGGACCTAAATGGGCAGGAATCTGATTGCATGATAATAGGGATACAGCTGTCTCTTTAAGATCAGCTCTTGTGCCCTTCTTGTATGGTTGATGACAAAACATGAGAAAGCTTTCTTAGTGATTTCCTGGCCTCACTGTCCTGTTAAGCCATGTTGCACTGACAAGTTTCTGCTATTTGCCTTGTTTCTGCTAAATCCCCTGTCAGCTCATGATTTTGTTGTTTTTAAAAGCCTTTTCTCCACCAGAATAGCTGATGTCCTTCATAGGCTCTATCCACTTGACACCAAGGCTCACCATAAGGCAAAAGCAGCCAACAGGCATTTTTAGAGCTACAGCTTTCTTTACTTTAACATTTCCTAAGTTCTTACCTATTTACAACATCTAATACCACTGGATGTGATGGAAAGAATGATATAAATGTGCGTGCACACACATACACACTGCTTCCCAGCATCCTGAGAAGGGGGTCTCTCCCCTTGTTGTTTGGAACAAATGATATAAAAACTTATTATGGAACACCAATAAAATCAGAAAACTCTATCAATCTAATTTAATTAATTTATAACCTGTATTCCTTCTAACACAGGATCCAAGATGGTATACCCAGTTCTACATAAGAAGTTGGAGAGGGGGGAGTTCAAATTCAGTACCCATAGTCGAGCCAAAACTCCCCATGTTTTAGCCTCAGAGTCTGATTATGACAGTGTGAAAAGTATGGGACAACCTTTGCAAACAGTTTCTAAGTTTCAACTGGCTTACAATACAACTTCTAGGCTGTTAGCTGGCATTTGCCATAATTGTGATTGTTTTTCAAAAATTAAATGATCTGTATTACTATGCATTAAAGCATTCATGAATCCAATGAAGCCTAAATAGTTGAGACCTGGGTATCTGAAAAGTTCTGTTACATTGCTGTTTTATTTCCCTGTTTCCCCAAAGTGGCTGTTATAGTTACATCTAGTTACTTAAAAGATATAGTAATCCTGCAAGCTGCTGGCCTATAGTAAAACTGCACGAGTCAACAATTCACCCATGTTGCTATATCTCCCCCACCATTTAGTGAAGTCATTCTTTGTAACTAAAAATTTACAGATATACTGCAAAAGGAATGATGTTATCCCTTATTATGTTACAATTCTCATGCAATGTAGTTATGCCTTTGAAAAACAGGTGAATTACAATGTCAGGATCCAGGGGTATTCATCTGCTGGAATGCCTTTGTTTCAACCAGAATCAGCAGTCTTTCCTCCTGTTACTCCCCCTGCCACACACACACCAAGTGGGTGCTCCCTAAAGCCTGCTCCAGACAGTTTGAGGAGGCAATTGGGGAAGGAGAGAAAGAAAATCCTATTTCTGAAAGCAATGAATACAGAAACACATTACTGGTTGTTGGTTCTGGTAAACTATTTTTATAGCATGTAATATCCTAAGAACCAGTGTGGTGTAATGGTTGGACTATGACCCTGGAGACCAGAGTTCAATTCCCTGCTTGACCATTGAACCCACTGGCTGATCTTGGGTGCGTCACACACTCTCAGCTCTGGGAAAACCCCAAGATAGGGTTGCTGTTAAGTTGGAAATGACTTGAAGGCACTACAACAATAAAACATCCTAGCAGGATGAAAACTACAGATGTGGAGCCATACTTACATTTCATTATGCATGTGCTTTTCATGCAGAAAGAATCCTCCATAATAATTCCCCACACACAAATCAGAATAATCCTGGAGTGTTAAATCCAACTATTCTGAGCTTGAAGTGGCTGTAATTCCAGTCTTCCTAAGACTCTGTTTGGTACCACTGTTACCATGCTGAACACTCCCAGCCCATGATACAGTATGATTGGCTGTAAATATCATTTAATTAGTGATGCCATTTTTAATATAAATCCTGCACTTATGGTGGAACACCACTGGAAAAAAAGGATTCTAGCTGGAAGCTTCATGCGAAGACAGATGACCTCAGCATGGCCAGGTTGTAAGTTTAAAGAGATTAGTCAGAAAGCCCCAGCTCTGGTAAGCTTACTATAATCACCTCAATGACTCAGCCTTCAAGTACAATGGCAAATCAAACTGCCTCAATAGAGTGACCAATGATCTTCAACCTGTACTCTCTTCCCACCAAAGCTCTCCTTTGTCTCCATGGGACAACCTCACCTGCTCAGAAATTTAGAGGCTCTTATGACTCCCATCACTTTGTGCAGCTGAAGTTAAGACCATTAGTCCATTCTGAACCCCTTTTGTTTATTCTATCAGAGAGCAATTAACATGTTCCCGTTCAGGGCAGAAAAAAGGTTATTTAAACCCTGGCTCCAATCCCGACGCTTTGTAGCAACCTGGATGCATGCAGGCATGTCACTCTGTCCATTTACCCCCCAATTCCCATACCCTGGGCTGCCCTCAAACTCTTGTGTTTGAGCCATCTCACTTTGATCCTCCACTACTGGAAAGGTAATTATCACCCACTTCACCTCAAAATTTTTGCTGTCCAAACTTTCTCTCCTCTACCTTCACTAGCCTTATATGGGTCATCAGACTGCTTGATTGCTCGTATGTGTGTGCGTGCGTATGTGTGCGCGCGCGTGCGTGTGTGTGAGTGAATTCTCCCAATAAAGATCTTCTTCTGACTCTCAACTGGTGTCCTGCCATTAGTATTGGTACTGGTACCATGGTTACCCACTTCTCGCAGACCTTTTCTGAACTAGGCCCTTTCCGTACCAGGCAATTAGAACGGGGCAGCGCGTCCTCGCAGGAAGGTCGTCTGCACCTTGGAGTGGACTAGGAGCGGACTACTTACCGGAGATCCACACCTCAGTCCACTCCAAAACGACCCCAAGTGGTTCTCCAGTGTGTTTTTGAAAGACCGGAAAAAACAGGTCTTTATTTTCCTGGAACGCGCCATTGTGTTCCTGCTCCCTTGTGCAGATTTGCAGGCTCGCACCAATGCGAGCCTGGGATCTGCGGAGGGCGGGCTTTAGGCGTGGCAAGCTTCAGCGGTTGGTCGAGACCGACGACCAACCGGAAGCCGTCATTTTGGAAGCCAGAAGCTGCCATTTTGGAAGCTGGAAGCTGCCATTTTGGGAGTCAGAAGCGGCCATTTTGGAAGCCGGAGCCACCATTTTGGAAGCTGGAAGCCACCATTTTGAAAGCCGGAGCAGTGCGGATCTACAGACCTCACACTGCTCCAATTCGCCCTGGACCAAGGAGGAGGCCTGCGGAAGGGCTTCAGGGACAGTCCACGTTGCTTCAGACCCCAGAAGAAGCGGTAGGTAACGGCACAGAGCATTTCCCTCACCTCGTGCTGAAAGGGCCTATAATTCTCCATCTTTCTGGCATTGCTGGAGGACTTCAAGATCCTCCACATTTTGGGGTAACACAAACTGACATGCCTCACTGTTATAAGTTAAGCTTTATTGGTGACAAATGACACAGCAAGTGGTCCACAGCAAAGAGAGAGTTCCTATCCTTCAGGCGATGGAGTCCAGCATCTCCTTGGAGCAGATGGTAGAAATGGACCCCTAAACCACACCCAGACTATCCCAAGCCTGGCACTGCCATTTTCTGTGGCTAAAAGGGATTTGGGTTGGGGTGCACCTCAAGGGAGAGTCCTGCGGAACATGGATTCCCAAGGGTTATACGGTGCAAAAAGAGCAAAGGAAATCGAGGAGTGAAGTCATGACCCATTATCCATCCCAACAGCTGTCAGAAATGTACAAATAGGTTGCTACAAGGAAAGTTTGTTCATTGGCAGCTTTCATCTGGCAAGCTAAAGCAAACCTGTCTTGCAGAGACTATGAAATGCAAAATTAACCCTTTTCATATTTGGCCATGATGCAAACAAGGACTCTAAAACCCAACAGCCTGGTAGCAGAGGCTTGGCCCACTCCACAAATTAGCAAGTATCTATGGTCAACGGAAGCTTCACAGCTTCCCAACCTGCATATTTTGCATATTCTTTGAAATCAGAATGGGATTTTTTTTTTTTTTAATGAATACAACTAGGATGGTTTTCGGCTTGTCAACATGCACACACTGAACAATACAGCTTTTTTTTTTTTTAAAGGTTCTAATTTTATGAATCATCCACTGATGTTTCAGGACAGCAATGGCAACAACATATTCTGCTTTCCTTCACATTCAGAACTGAAACTGGATTATTACAACGTGGCATTGTCTCAAAATAAAGTCACTGTCTCCCCCAACAGCTGTGAGAAGTCTGGCTCCAAAGCAATGGCCAGCACTTTTGCAGTGGGGAAATAAGCATGAACTGTAATGTTCGTGTGTAGTCTACTCACAGTGCAGAAAGAAAATGAAGGATATGAGACCCTGGGTTTCAGACCATTTACCAACAAACCACCAGGAGTGGGAAATACCTTTATGTGATATCTGAGGCTGTGATTGTTTCCACCTTGGTTTTAGTGTCAGACTTGGATAGCAGTAGAAATAAGCCTGAGATGTCATTATGTTATTATGTTACATAAGTATATTATATAAGTATGCTTTCTCTGGTGCTACAGCTCCAGAGAATGAATACCTTATGAGATAAGTATACATGAAAGCTGACACAACACCGCCAGGAAGTTAATATTTTTGGAGCCCAACGAAAACTACATTTTATATCACCATTTGAATCACATCTTCACTGTTGCTTCTAGATTTCACACTTTTTAATAGAAAGTCATATTGGCAAGGATTTTTTCCTGCCTGTGAAATTGTACTTGATGCTCACCAGTGTTTCTGTTGTCCAGTATGGTCTCAAGAGAACAGCGTTACGTTCAGACAAAGAAGGTGCACTGAAATCAATAGGGCTTTAGTTACGCCTCATACAAGAGCATGTCCGCAGAAGAGGAGGTTAGGAGGTTAAGAGGGGACATGATAGCCATGTTGTAGCAACAGGAATACTTCTTGCATGGGTGTAAGCGTCACTTAGTTAGGATTTCTATCTGTGCATGAGCCATTGGATTGTCCTGTTAGTCAATCAATTACAGAAGATTAATAAATGAATTGCTGGTGTTTGGGTAGGACCTACTGATTCCTGTGGATAAAATGACACATGGTGTAAGCAAGGAGCAAAACACACTTTGCGTTTCTCTGGCTCTTTTCTTTTAGCGTGAGGGAATTTGCACAGTTATTATATCTCCTATAATAAAAAACACCCTGGATTCAGTGGCACACTTTGCATATGTACTGCTTAAATTGCTATAGAAACCAAACTTTGGTGCTTACTGTGCAATGCTGCCACACCATTACAGTGGTGGATTAATCCCACCTTTGCCTCAACCTTATCACACAATGTCATGTCTCTCCCAGTGGTATTGCACTTTAGAGTAATTGGGAATTCAATTTTTTTTCATGCTGGATACAGTTCATTAATGACCTCCATTCCTGTTATGGCTCAGCATCCAGTTTGAAGATGAATATCTCATTCTGCTTCATTATGAGAATGGTTGAATACTGAGTGCAATGTGGGTGGGGGAATTCCCAAGGAAATCGCAAGCAGAAAAGCCTCAGTCTACCCCCAGTGTGGAGGACAAGATTTCCCAAGAGAATAGCTGTGGTTCCTGGTCTAATTTCTCTGCTCAACACTCTAGAAACCCTTTTTAGATTTTTTCCCCTTAATATAAATAGTATAATGCAATTATTATCTGTTAAGCTGTGGAAGCACCATACACATGTCTCACATGCCTTTACCACACTTTTTCTAAAGATTTCTCTCCTGCTTTCCTGTGGTACTATGTGCTACAGTGTTAAAAGAGGGAGAGAGAAAGAAAGAGAAAGAGAGAGAGTGTGTGTGTGTGTGAGAGAAGAGAGATTATATTACTTAATATATATTTTAATCACTAATTTTATTTTTTTAAGATAGTGGCGTAACAGCCTTGTGACATCATGCCATAATTGCATTATTACAGCCTATCTTTGGGGGGGAAAAATTAAAAGGAGAAAACAATCATGACACAGGAGATGGGGCAGAAAGGACAATGGACACGGCATTGTCAGTACTGAGGATCTCATAGAATGGCAAAGAGAACAGTGGAGGCAGTGCCCAGGAGGATCAGCAGCATGCAGGGGTATGAGCTCTGGCTGGTGCCCAACCATGCCAACTGCTGACGCTGCCTATGGGCATACAGAAGGGGGAGAGGTCACTGTGCAACAGCACCTTAAGCACAGTACTTGCAAGAATGGGAGAAATTTGCGTACAGGCAGGCTGCTTCAATCACCTCTTGGAACATCTACTGCAGGACTAGCTTCACTATCTAGAGAACAGTGGAAGGTAACACATTTAAAACACAAATAGGGTGAGGGCATCAGGATTCAACTATTTTCGTGAATACAGGTGAAGTGTTTTTTGAATGAGACAACTCAAATTACTAATGAGTACCTTTTAACATGTATTTCCATCTATATAAAAATATAAATACTGCAATTACTTCTATTCTCATTACAGAGAATTTCTTTGCTCTCTGCATGGTAGTGACTTCCTGTAAATAAAATGCAACAGTGACATCTAGTGATCATATCTTGCTAACACAATATAATGGGTGTTACACAAGAGGAGGTGCCTTGGAAGCTGACCCTTTAAGAATGATATTTAAATAGTGTATATAACTTTGTTTTCTCACTGTTACTGTAATAACATGCTTCATTCCTTTTCCACAATGCATTTCTTACATTCTATTGCCATTTAAGGCAAAGCTTTGACTGGACTTGCATGGGGATGGTCAAATTGTTGCTGTCCTCCTTCTCACTGCCATCCCACAGGAGGAGACTGACAAGGAAGTTGAACGGTAATGGAGAAGGAGGAGGAGGAACAAGGGCAGCAGCAGCAGCTTCCTTTCCTTTCCAGGGGTGGGCAACAGGTCTCCCAGATGTTGCTAGCCTGAAACTTCCCTGTTCTTCTCCAATAGGCAGTGCTGATGATGGGAACTGCTATCCAACATCTGCAAGCATGCATGTTCCACACCCATGCCAGACAGAACAGAATGACATTCCTTGCTTCTATTCATTTGTTGTTGTTTTTTTGTTTAAAGCATTTATACCCCAGATTTCAGTTGAAAAATCTCCCAGAGTGGCTTGCAAATTGTTCATTCGACAGATCCCTGGGGCTCTCAGGCTTACAATCTAAAAAAGACACAAAACACAAGTTGACAGTAGAGGAGACGATTAAGCCAAGTAGATAGTGCCTGTTCTTCTCCCTGTCCATGGCCACAGTGGTGGCAATTAGGATGGAGGGAGGGCCTTTCCCCAGCTTCTGGGCCTTGGCATGATGGAGCTGTGCCTGCCCATCCTTCCCTCCTTCTGAGGCCGGAGCAGTTGCTTTTGGGATGGAGGGACGGCCTTTCATCTGGGCCAAGCCATGATGGAGCCTTGCCTGCCTGCCCTTCTTTCCCTCTGAGACCACAGCAGTGTTGGTTGGGATGGAGGGAGGGTCTTTTCTCAGTTTCTGGGCCTAGGCATGATGGAACATTGTTTACTTGCCTCCTTCCTATAAGAGGGGCATGTGGACAAGTGAGAGGCACTGCCCAGCAGGATGAGCAGCATGAGAGTATGAGCTCTGGCCAGTGCCCAACCATGCCAACTGCTGATATAGTTCATGGGCATATAGAATGGGCAGAAGTCACTACACAACAGCACCTTCTGCATACTATTTGCATGAATGGGACATCTAGAGTAGACTGCTTCAATCAGCTCTTGAAACACCTATTGCTGGACTAGCTTCACTATCTAGAGTGTGACCCTGACAACAGCGAGATCTTTCTTATTTGACCTCAGTAAACCAACATGTTTCTCCTGCATCATCCAAAGGGAATATTTATTTATTTATTTGTTTGTTTGTTTGTTTGTTTGATTTACTGTTACACTGCCACTTTGGGGAGAAAAATAACCAAAACACCAAGGAAGATTAAAAACAGAAAAGTAAAAATGCAAGACGTAGAACACGTTTACATCTTTAACATTTGGGTACCTGGAGCGGGGTCACTGGCATTGGCACAAGACAATGTCAAATGTTATGCCTGCTAATTTGTGATCTGTTTAATAGAATTGGTCCCAAGTCTTTTCCTCCTAACTCCTTCACTCCAAAAGATACTATCCTTTGCATCCAACTTGTGTTGTACATGGCAGTCACATTCCATTAGGTAACCCAGGGACAGGTCATGTTGAAGCTGATAAGGATCTAGATGCCATGGCTACCACTGAGAGCATTTTTCTTTGTAAATCCTTATACTTTCATTCTGATCTCTTTCCAGTTAAGTTCACCTGTATCACCCTTATTCACTAAGGAGAGCCTTTTAATGCATAAACTATAGGAAGAGTTGATATCAATTCTTGCTCTGACCAGAGGGTTCCCCCTCTTCTTTTCCCTTGAAACAGAAACTGACCTTTTACGAATTTAAGACAACTGTACATTTATGTGTTTTAAAAGATTAGCTTCAAATTCAGATGCCGCAAATCAGGAGTTTGACACTGGTGGATGGTAAAAAGGAAGATGATAATAGAAGGGCAGTCTCTGTCTGCAGTGCTTGAAGGAGAACACTTGGCTTTAGAAGACAGAAAAAAACATTTGGAATTATGAATTCTCTTTCACATATTTAAACATTGTATAATGTGCTGGACATTGATTGAATAATGTATTAATGCCTTGCTGTTGTGTTTGTAATTTGTTGTAACTGGTCTTAATTTTATGGTGGTTTACTTCCTTTTAACTTTTGTAGGCTGTGAATTTTTAACTATGTTTTAACTGTTGTAAGCTGCCCTGAGTCCCAAACCGGGGGGAAAGCAGAATATAAATAAAAATAAATAAATACAATACTAACATGTTGGACACAGATAAAGTCAGTATCAAAACAGACTCAATAATGCATATTTACAATTTGATCTTTGTTAAGAAAAACAATGAACGCTCCTCCATGCCATACTGTCTTCAGGATTACCTGAACGTTGAAAAGAATTTTTAAGAGTCTCTCTGAATATTAAAGCAGAAGAACTTTAATGCTTTTTTGGTTCAAGAAAATGAACTGAGTAACTGTTCTAAGCAATGCCCTTCAAACTGAAATTTTGATAATGGAAATGGGAAAGAAATAAATAGTGGCAGATTTACCACATTATTTACTTCAGTTCTATGTGTACAAGGAAATATATGGATCCATTCCTTCAATTAGAGCTACTAGTCTGTGCCAGGGAAAAACACAATATCCACTAAAAAGCTGCCTGAGTGACATTACAGAAACAGTTGGTTGTTGTATGACTGAGTACAGAAGAAAATGTTTTATTTGTACATGTGAACTTTGTATTTTATTATTTGTGTCTTAGAGTACGCTTATTCTGGTTAAATTCAATTGTTGGTTCTTGCCAAAAACTTTATAAGGACAGAATAAAGGTAATGAATTAACCACAGCTCACCTCAGATGCAAAGTTAAGAATTGTCATTACCAACTACTGTTTCCATTAATTCAGCTGTCCTTCATGACAGCCACTTCTTCTCTTGTTTGTAAAAAAGACACATGGACCTTGTGTTTATGGAAGAGAATTCACAAGTACTCCCACAGCTTTCACTGTTGCCTTCCTCTTTGCTGGGGCTGTGTGACATTTAAGAGTAGCTCGGCAGAATCTCCAACAAGCAATCAATTAGCAATTCATAGATTAAGACAGTGTTATTTCCATCCATGTCCATCAAATGTTAGAGAGAAAATAAGGGTGATAAAGAAGGCAGTGTCTCTAGTGGGAAGGCACAAGCCCTGACTGCAAGATGACACGCAAAGCACGGCAACTTGAGGCGTTTCCCATTCCATACCCAGAACAGAGTCTGGAAGTGAAACAAGACCCAGGCTCCAATAAAGTGGATTCTTTCCAAGCATTTGAGAAGCTTCAGACAGCTGCAGCTAGGATGGGAAGTTTCAGAGTCTGGGCTGAAACAGGAAAACAGACAAACCCCAAACCACTTCTCACCTAGAACCAAGCTGAATGTACTCGTCCAATGAGCTTAAAAGAGATAAACAAAACGACTGAGATCTCATGGAAGCACTGCCCAAACAACTTGACGTGTGAAGATGATCTAATTTTTACCAGTGCCAAGTGCACAGAAAATTCTGTTGAAACAAGCAAAGCAACAACCTACATTTTGGAGCTTCAAGACTGCTTGGAACAAGGCCAGATGAACAACTGTAGAGAAGGTCCCCTTCCCAACAATGGCATCTCCACAAGCCAAAGTTCCTTGCAATGCCACTTTGTCAGTCTAAAGCAACAGATTGCCCGGCAGAAGGCAGAGTATGAAGCTAAGATTTTAAGGTAAAAATTCAGCTTATGAAATGCCTACAGCTGTTTTTGCTTTAATTTGAATTGCTAGCCATTGCAACCAACAGGAAAAGACTTAATACTGGGTTGTGACTACAGGCATCCCGCTTTTGGCTGGTCCTCTTTTTGACCATCTGCTCTTTCAAGCCTTTTCAATTACAATCAGAACCCGTCTATCTGACAAGCGGTCTGCTCTTTTGACCATGCATCATATATATGGGTTTTGGTTGTAATTGGAAAGAGTAGGAGAGGATTGTCAAAAAGCAACCACATCCTTTTTCTCTTCATTGACTCAGTGCCACCTTTTTGTTCAGTCTGTTTACAGACTGAACAAAAATCTGGTGCTCAGTCAATGGTGCATCTGTACAGTACTTTTGTACAATTAAAGGTAAGCTTTGTATTTGTATATATTGCATATTTAAAGCTGCATTTCAATGGTTTTTGCTTTTTTACTGTGTTCCTGGTCCCTAAACCTGTTGAATAAGTGGGGGAATGCCTCTACTGGGTACACCAATAGGTTGGTTTGAGTAAAACAGACAAATTGCCATTGAAAACCCACTAAAATAGCTATCATATATGTGCCACAGTTTTTAACTACGACTTTTAAAGGATCAATTAAAGTGCCTGAATTTTGCCCTTTAAAGCCAGAATTACAACAAAGCTTTTTCTCCAGAAAGTAGTAAAACAGGAAAATGTCACATATAATTCACACGTACTAGGTGACTCTGAATGCAGATTCAAGGGCATAAAACAGAAGCAGAAAGAGGTTATTATGAGATTTTCATAGCTACTCTTCATCTGCTTCAAATTCACTGCCTACTGCAATGAGATTTGGGCTACAGGGGACATATCCATATTTGCCCCTGCAGTCTACCAAATTGGACAAGAGATCAATGTGTAACAATGGTGATTGCAAAAGCAATAGGCACACTTGATACAGACATCTGCCCAGTGGCTTTGGGTTATGGCATGCCAGGAGGGCATATGTATCCTTCACCAGGTTGGGTTTCTCATTTTGTATTAGTTAGAGGTCCAAAATAAAGGACTTGAACAGCAATATCCTTTCAAAAGTAACTGTAGCTCAAGATATAGCTAGGGAAAAGGGTACTGCAAAATGGAAAACTACACTGTCTGTTTTTATGCCAACAGCCTGGAGCAACAGAACAAAGAATTACAGTTAGAGATTAAGGATCTGCATTCAAAACTGGGTCAGCAACGGAAGTGGTATCGTTTGGTGGAAATTAAAATGCGCAATGCAGAGAGGGCACATGAAGATGCAGAGAAAAGGAATGAAATGCTACAAAAGGAAATGGAAGAATTCTTTGATACATTTGGAGAACTGACAAATGAAATAAAGACAACGGAAGAAACTGCCCAAAATTTTTAGATGCTAGTTGGCCTGAAAATAAAGTAATACTTTCTAATTACAATTCAAACGCAAAAGGTAAAAATCCCGGCCATTTTCATTTCAGAGCAATATAATCAGTGCATGATAAAAGATTCTTCTTGCTTATATTTTAGATATGAAACATTTAAATGTTACATTTTAGAGATCCACTGCATAGTTTTTGTAGAAATTAGGGTTATTCATTGTAGAGAAATAGGTTCTTAAAACCAGGATTAGGATGCCTTTGGAAAGATGGAGGACGTGGAGTATGAGACGAAGAATTAGAATGCAAATTTAGAAAAATGGTAGATGCCAGAAAGAGATGATTGGTACTACTATCAAAGTTGTTTTAGCTCTCAATCTGATACTAACAGAGAAAAATGAAGGACAGAATGCTGGGAATAATTTTGAAGAGGAAAATTGGTTTCCAGGCTTTTGCAATCCAATCAAAATATTACAAAATTAAGAAGAGGGGAGGCAGGTAGAGTCACCCAACCCACTGTACATCTTTTAAAAATATTTTAACATTGAAACAAAGAAGGTTTGAGCACAGAGTAGGTAGATTAAGGAGAAAGGCAATAAGCTAAATTAATGGTTGACAGCTGTTTTTAAAATAAAATGAGTAAGATAGTCATATTAAGAAGAAAAGAATACTGAAAGCCCTGCCAGGATTCAACTGAGCTCCAAAGAGGATTTCTCCCTTATGCTCTAGAGCCACAATTTTTTAATTACAAACAGGCTGGACTGTTTCTCTGCAATAACATATCAGATATAGCTAGCACTGAAACACTGATACCAATGCAGTTTCTGTAGCTGCCTCAGAATACCAGTACCTCTATCTACAGGTTTATAAACTCTTCTGCCAGCATTCACTGGCCATTATGCCCAGGCATGGGAATTTCCTTTCTGCTTGTCACGTTGTCTGTTACCAAGCAGAAATGATCACAATGCAGGTACCTGCATTATATGAGAAAAAGTACAGGTTAGTGCAATGTGAGACTTAGAAGGATGGTTACTTTTTATTACTTCCAGTACTTTCATTAATTTTATAACAAGAAAGAGATGGAAATATTTGTTAACTAGCATATCTCCAAAGTGAATGTATACCTCAGTTAACAAAGTAGCTGGGCACCACTTCCATTTCCCACAGAATATGTTCTTACTGGATAACAGAAAATTTGGTACCAGAGGCAGAAATAACATGGAAAGAACAGGAGGGATGGGATACTATACCACAAAACAGAAGAGCAGATCAACATGGTTTAGGCAAACCTTTTTGTTCAAAACAATATACTCATGTGAAAAGAAACAACCAGGTCAGGAAACCCTTGCATAAATAAACTAAAACATTTTCAACCTTCTGGAGACTGCTTGAAAGCTTCTTCCAAAAAACATCCAGGCATGATTTCCGCCCCCTGCCCCTGCCTCTGGCCTCCACTTTTCTTATGATTTCTGTTTTGGTGGCCAGATCTCTATGCTTTTTAAAAATACACTGGGGGAAGCTGGTGAGGCAGGCTTGTTTGATCTCACCTTTTCTCTATTTGGTTGTTCATGCATGCTCTGCTAAGGGATTCTGGAGGCAACTGATGTACCTTAACTGTTGTATATAGGCACATATAGCTACAGTAGGACAGCACTGAATCCCATTCTTTCTCACTTCAAGCATTTTTGTACTGTTTATTGCAGACACACTGCTGCCATCCAACACTGAATTTGTTTCTCCAGCCCTCTTTCATCTTTGAAAGGTCAATGCTGCCAAAACAACTCCAGCTAGACAGAGGATGAGGAAGAAAAGGGTATTGGGCAGTGTAAAAAGACTTTGTAAAAGGAAAACTTTGTAAAAAAGAAGCTTTGTTAACTGAGGTGTGCCTATATAAATCTAGGCAGATCAACAAAGAGAAAAAAAGACAGGGTATGGAAGGATGGCACCATAGCAAAAGAAAGCATTGTAAGAGCCCAGCTTCACAACCAAAGAAGTCTGCAGCTGTCCACACAACACAGGTTGGGATGGTGGAATGATGTATCCTTGGAACAGACCCAAGAGCAAGTCCATCTAATATGGAGAACCACCCAAGCAAAAAAGGAAATATTTTGTACAATAGAGCTCATTTACACAGCACAAAATCTAGGACATAACAAGTTTTCCCAGAATGTTCTTTGTTCAGAATGCATCTATGAAAACCAGCTGGATATTGTGCATCTTGAAAAACAAATGTCAAGCCTCACACCATTAAGGATTATTATTTAGTTCAAAGGTCTGTTCACTTCCTATTATGCTTGAAGTGTACTGGCCTATTTCTAGAATAACTAAATATTTTCCATTTTGTAATGAATGTGTGTTTTGTTGACCTCTGTGAACTGAGAAATCTTGCCACAGCAACAGAAGTTGTAGCAATAAAAATAAATTTGATGCTTTTCTCATGCCCATTTTACATTTTGAACAAGAAGTTTCAATTTTTGCAACAACCAGAAAAAAGATTTTTGGAAGCATTTTTGTATAGGCTCAGACAACCAAATTTTCCTAAGTATAAAAACATATAACATTCTATTTAAATTAAGAGTCTGTAAGGGAAATATCACCTCTATCTAATATAGCCCACATTTCTAAATATTTATAACACCATTATTGTGGTATTTCTTCTCTTCTTGTTCTTCCTTAACCAGGACCAATTAAAAACCATCCATATGAAGGTTCACCTACCACCTTTAAAATCAGTATTTAAAATACCCACTTCCAAGCTTTCATCTTTCCCTCTGCAATTCCATTAAAAAAAAAAAAAAAGGAATAAGTTCCATACACATAGACCACTAAGCCAGAAATCTTATATACATTTTGTACACATTTATTTCATTTTTACAGTGTATTAATATGGATGTTGTAAGACAAGGCTATTGTGGCTGGGGGGGGCAGAAACCAAACTTAAACACTAGAAGCTAATATTTAAAGTTTGCCATCAATAACATTCTTTTCAAAAGTTGAGCTGTATTCGGAGAGGCAACTAATCTTTTTGAAGTTACTATGATACAAAATAGTTCACTTCCATTTTCCATAGAACATGTTTTTATTGCATAAGCATCAAGAATAAAATATGTCAAGAGCCTCATTTAGTAGGCAAAACAGGCCACTCCATGTATCTATACGCTTAGACCTCAAAGGATTTCTCTGAAAGCACACTGCAAACTAACAAAAATGACAGCCTAGGACTCCAAACATGATACAGATATTAGGGCTTGATGCTATTTTCTGTGATAATTTGTATATGTAATTATTTGAACATAGGCACCTACACTGTAACACATTTTACAGGGAATAAACAATACTGGAAAAAAATGGATGCTTGTGGAGGGAAATCTGAAAAGTTTATACCAAGGCAGACATGATGAAGCTGTGTAAGGCGATTTTTAAAAGCAGCTTTTAAACTGAGGTTATAAACATAATGTACTGGGATCTTCTGTATTAGCTTGATTTAAATTAAGGAGAGCTATCTAAAGTTATTTGACTGGGTTTGAGCAGCAGAAGATGCCAATGCATTCTGTCTTAAACATAAATGTAGCTGGATTATTTAAAGCGAGTGAAACTATGGAAAAATCCAAGGAAGTCCATTGGCCTAAGACTGTCTTAACCTAATGTGACTCTATCTGGTTTTCTATACTGCTAGGTCTTCAGACTGGTTCACACAACTGCTTTTGTGACTACTTTTCAATTCACAGTCATATTAGGAAGTCAAAAATATATCCATAGTGAAACAGTTGCTTGAATGTGTCACCTGTGATGTATTCAGCACTTGCGGTTAGCATGGCACTAACAATATTTGGCTTGAGCAGTCTAAGATTGTTATGAGTCTGCCTTTGGAAAGCAGTAGAGAAATTTCCAGAAAAAAATAGCCAGACATTAAGGATTTGCTGCTATATATTATCTTAATAGAGAGAAACATGTTTAAAAGTTCCTCTAAAAATCTTAGCATGGTGTATTGTACTGGATGGTTTTGTCTATTGGGTTTAAAAAGAAAATACTCAATTAACCAAAACGAGTTGTATGACACTTCTAAATTTACCAGTCATGTTTGGCCCCAAAATAATTTTTCTTGGTTACCTAATAAGAGACAAAAAATAGGCAATAGCCTTGTTTAAAAAATCTACACTCTTATGCAATAATCCATAATCATTTTGAAAAGAAAAATGAAATACTCTGGAAAAGCACAATAGCTAAACAGAAACCAACACCATGAAAAATATAAATATATAAAAATGTCAACCATATTGCTATGCCAATTCTTGTTGAAAAAGTTATCTAGTCATCAAAAAGTCATTTAAAAATTGTGCAGATCTCTTCTTTTTTTCAGTCACCACTTTTCCTCTTTAAGATTACAGCACCTGTGATGAGAAAAGCTGAAAGGACACAGTTTCACTACTCACATGCACTCCTTGAGCAATCAGATACGGCCATCACTAATGTACATAATTCACTTTCATTAAGAATGTGAAGAACAGGTTTAGGCTGTCCATTGTATTTCACTCTAAGGCACACACTGCAGCACTGAAGCCTGACATTTGCAGAAATTTATGCATACTTTTGAGACCAATACTGAAATTATCGAGGCTTCTCACAGATGGAATCCACTGTCTATATAACATGTATAATTAGGGGTTTGACTCTGAAAACTTTATCTGGGTACTTGTATGTTACCAATATTGAAAAGCTAACTCATAATGCATAGGTAATAGGGATCGATTTGGAAACAAGAAAATCAAAGGCCATGATCACTAGCACCACTACTCCTGATCTAATTCAGAAAAGCATCATGCACTTAAGATTCACTGAAATCAATTTAAGAAGTTCACGGCTAAACTTAAGGAAAATGCACACTGATCTTAGATTTTAAAAGCACTTAGCTCAATGGATTTTGAATTTTTGCATTGTATTTCAAGAAAAGATATTCTAAGTCAACATCACATTATGCTGAGTTTTAACTCATAAAATGGATGCCTCTTATTTTCAAGGCTGATATTCTGTCCTAAGCTACAATTTCCTACCCTCATCCTTCATGGCCCAAGCAAAATAAGCTTAATAAAGACCACAATCGGCATACCAAAGCACAGAAGGATCCTTGTGGGAATGGAATCCTTGTTTTAGCTCCCTCTTTCCATAGTATAAGCAAATGACTGCAGCCAGTCTGCATGCCAGGCTATTCCTGGGCAAGGGAGGCCACTGCATGCTTCCTATTTCCTCATCAAGTTCTTCTGCTACATTTGAGAAAAGTAGAGCAGCAAGGTTCTTGGCTGAGCAAGTCTGTGAGAATTACTATATGCAGCCAGATACATGGCACACAGCAGCTGAAATGTTACTCTTACATGCTATGAGGATCCCTCCATGAGTGGGTGCTGTGCTCATGCTCCACTTTTTCCCCAGTTTTAATATATAACAATGATGTAACAGCACAGAGAAGGCATGGTTGTGATCAGAAGAATCCTAAAGTGCTTCAAAAAACAATTAACAAAACAGATTGTTGTGCAAAAATGCAGGCACTCTTTCAGAAAAAAAAAAAAGCAGCACTATAACAGAAGAAAAAAAAATCTCAAATCCCAACAATTTACATCTTCAAAATGTTTAGGCTCCAGCTTTGGAGCCAGGTCAGTTTGGAATTCTAGAAACCAATTAAAATGACTACTTCCAAGGTAGTGTTTTTTCTATTTTATTCTTTAAAATCATAAAAGTTTTGAAATGTGGGACCCAGACCTATTTAAAATATCCATAATGCGGGCACTGAAATCCACAAACAGAACTATAACTATAGATATAAAGTACAATGGTTTTGCAGCTCAAGAGTGAGATGCATGTTTTTCCTTTCGTCTTGAAAGGAATGAAAAAATGGCTTGCCTTTGTTTTGGAGGCAAAATTCTCAACATGCACAGTGAACATATTTATTTGTCTCTGACACAAAAGTACTAAAGAAAAAAAATTAAACAAATTACATTAAAATGGTGTTTCAATATTTTTCATACCTGAACATATAAATAGTAATCGTGCAACATTTGTGGTGAAGTAATGAAATTAAAGATCAGGGTGGGGGGAGACAGCTCAGGAAAGTTAACCTGAATCCAACTTTTGTATCTGGCAACAGATACATTGCATTAATTTTGAGAAAATTCTTTAAGTACACATATTCACACATTCCCAAGAACAATTCTGACTCCAACAGTATCACTAAATGTAGCATCAAGCCCTGATCAATTCCTTACTACATACAATGACTTCATCTATATGTAAAATTTTACAGACATCACTGATACTGGATTGACAAAAGGTAATGAAGATTCCTTAATTTACAGTTCTGCACCTCTGTGTTTTACAATCCAGTCACTAAATATAAACTATACTGCTGCAAGACTGAATCTGAGTTCCACGCGGCATGATCAGGAAGATGTGTCTGCATTAGGAAGAAATTTTTCAGACATGTATAAAAAATGCCATCCAGCCAACTTCTCGTATAACAGCCATCTTTTGCTTTGTAAAATCGGTGTCTCAATTTAGAGATGCTGCAGTTCAGCACATTTTAGTGCAGCCAAGCACAGTTTTGGAAAATGCAGTGGCCCCAAAGTCCATGTCTTAACCACTTTTGGCCTGAAGCAAACAAACTACACACTTTTTTCACATGCCCAGTGGAGTTTTGGAGTACTCCACAGCTCCAGTACATGGAAAGTGTTTTTTTGATAGTTTCATGAAACAGTTATAAGATGGACTATGGACTATTGTTCAATGGAAAAAGGAGAATCAAGGCACATTGGGTGCACCCAAGCTAAACCAGCAATTTAATCCGAGCCCCTCTCTTGAAATCTACATGCTTTCCAAAGAAACAAATGTAAACATAATAAAATGATTAAAACTAAGCAGCCTATTCTGCAACAAGGGATTAGAAAAGATGGATCAGTAAAAATAATTGTTTTCAGTTCCAACATGGAATATAATGCACATGGATCCCTAAATAAGTATTTGGGTACACAAATAAGCCCTTTTAACTAGATTTAACCAGCCTTTTTTTTTATAACTTTATCTAAAATAAAATGGCACTATTCCAAAGGTTGTGTGTAAACCTAAGTATGTAGGGCTTTCTCACACATTAACAGGAAGCAGCAGAAGCACTAGTGACCTATGCTTTCTCTTCACTTACATTGTAATAGTGTGCAAAGGGAGACATTTCACACATCTTCCCAGAGAAAGCCCTCTGTGCTTCATTCTACTGCTTCCCAAAATGTACCCCCCCGTTCTCAGCTGTGTATTTAATATGATCTGTGCACAGCAGACACATGCCTCCCCTTTTATAATTAACCATAAATATGCATGTTCACATGAAGTCATCTCAAAGCACTTCCAACAAACAGTCAAGACTGAGAAATGAGTAGCTTCGAATGTTTGTAATGTTTCTGAACAAGTGACAAGGGCACATGCGAAAACAGTTCATAAATCTCCATTTCTGCGATGCCATTCAGCTACTCAGTATATGTTTAAAATAATATGTAGAGTACAGAATCTGAACATGTTAATAGCAAATTTTCTTCATTCCCCTCTTCAGGTGAGCAGTTAAGTACAGGAAGTAGAACTTATTATTGGCACATTATGTCTATTAAGCACCTCACAGTAATATCAGAGCATGCTATAGTGGTCATGATGGGATTTTATGATTAAAAAACAAACTTTACTACTTACATATACACAAATAACATTCAGAAAGACGATCACTCAAGCAACTTAAACACACAGAACTACAGAAGACAGAAAATATTTAACATATATAATATACTAAATACTAGTAGGAAACTACTCTACTGAAATATAGACTTCTCTATGAGACCAATGAGAATACCATGGATGCAAGTTCTATCATACTTACATTCTTTTGTGGCAACAAGATCAGTGCAAATTTATGCTTCAGGCTTAGATTTTAGCCTTAATAATTCAATGGATATAGTTAGATTTTTATTAATATGAATAAGTGGAAGAAGTGAATCCTTCTCTGTTCTGAGGCTGGTACAGACATAATGGTACCATAAAATTAACTGAGGTTAAATAATGGAAGTGGGCCAGTGAGACCAGATGTTTTATTACTTGCCCCTTTCTCCCTGTTATGCCTGGATTCCCATTTCTTTTCTTGGTCATCACCCGACACGGAATTAATACCATAAGAACTGGTCAAAAGAATAATTTTATCATCTTATTTATCTGAATAACATTACATACTCTAGAAGAAAATATGTTTAAACATTTCTTTCAACCAGTTCTAGCCTTCTTAGTTTGATCCAGACAATTTACAATACATAAGACAATTAACTTATTATTAACATTATTATTATTCATTAAGGTCCATTCAACTACGGAAGCTACCACCACAAGTATGAAGTAGTACAGCCCAGGTTTACTAGATGAAAGAACTAGGCACACAGAATAGCATTTTGATTCCTATCTGCTTAAAGAACCATATTTAAAAAGACACTAAAGGTGCACATCATTTTTATGCTCATTTTTAAAGAAAAACGGTTTAGACTAAGAAGCACCCAACGTTTTTGGGTCCAAGGACACTACAATTGGGGGGGGGAGTGCTATGGCACAACCACAAAAGGAAAGTTTTTGGAAGTTAAAAAAACGGGGGAGGGGGAATCTCTCACTGTGTGTATCTTACATACAAGACTGGACCTCCTGTATTGCTGCTTTGAAAGGGGCATTCAAATGCTACAAGTCAGGTGGTAGCTCTGCAGTCACTCCATCTCCTTAGCTGTTGCCTTTCCCACTCTATCCCACTGCCCCAGCCTTTTATCTGCCCTTCCTCCAAATTCTCCATTGCCTCGCCTCCCAGATCACCCTGTGCTGGTTTTCTAATTGCAGTCTTCTTCCCCGTCCCCATGGCATTACTCCACTTTCCCTCCCATACTGTTCAGTCCTCCTCATCCATCCCACCCCATTCTTTCCCAAATGGCCAGCCAACTCCCACTCTTCTGAGGCTGCAGTAATTTTAAAATGGACACTCTCTTCAAGGAAGGAAGTGGAGTGAGTTTTAAACAGGAGGGTAATGGGTGCTGGTGCAACAGAGGGCATGAGAAGGTATCCTGAAGGTGCCATATTGACAGTGGCTGCATTTGGACATCACAGACAATGGTTTATTCTGACAAAAACAATCACAGCCTTCTGCTAGGCCTTATGGTCCTCTTCTGCCTATCCACCCAAAAGATATGTGGGACATTTTTGCTTTGAATTTTGATTAGTTGCTGCTTACCATGTTATCTCAAATGAACTGACTGTCGTTAATTTTACTAGTTTTAAAATAATTATGGCTACCATTAACCACAGTGTTTCATTTAGATAACATGGAAAACGAAAAACACAGAGACAAAAAAGTTTTCAATTCCTCCTTGCAGCTGTTTTGGAGGAGAGAGGGAAAGGCAATGTGCCAGCCTGGTGGAAGGCTAACTTGTTGCCATTATAAGATAACATAACATAACATAACATAACATAACATAACATAACATAACATAACATAACATCCAAATGTAGCCAAAGGTGTGAGACTGCTCTATAATGAACACAGAAGTTCCACCATAGAATTTAAACAAACACCAGTATGTATCATGTGGTTTCCGAGAATAAAATGTGTATTGGCTGCTTCTGAGTTTTAGTTAATCATTACACACTTCCCAATGTATCAGAAGTAAAAATGGGAATACAGTTTGCCCTCCACATTTGCTAGTGTTAGGACCACTGCAAAAGTAGAAAAATCACAAATATAAACATGTGTGTGTCTGTGGGAAGGAGGCTAAAACATGGTGGGGAGAATGAACAACAGGTTAGAGAAAGGAGGGGAAGCTGGCCCTACACTTACTCTCCCTTGCCCATCTCATTCACTGGGTTTGGGGGAGGGCATCGGGAGGTGTGTAGTGCTGAGAAAGTGGGCTGCAAGCTGTCCTTATCTGGCCAAGCAGCAGCTGGTGGATTAGGAGGAAAACCAGAGGTGGGTTTCAAAGCTGTCAGGAGGGAAGTGCCCTGGAAAAGGAGCACCTGAGGTGGGGGAGGGGGCTTGAAGCAAGTTGCAAATAATCAAATATGTGAAAGTCAAACCTGCAAACGTGGAGGGCCAACTGCACATCTTTGCATGAATGGGTAGGTTCACAGCTAAAGTTGCAGGTGAAAAATGGGACAGGGCTACTGTACCTTCCATAGTTGTGTAGAACAGCAAATTTCTGTAGGTACTGCTTGTCATGCAAGCTTCATGCAGGCCAAAATTTCTTCTTCCAGACAGCCATTAAATGTATAGGAGCCTTGTGCTGTTTTTCAGCTGGTAATCCTATCTGGAGCATATCATAATAACATGATCTTGTGCACAATGGTGGACGCATTATATTCCAGATTCAGGTGTACCATGTGCAAAAGTTACATGCAAAAAGTTGGCTTCAAACAACAAGAACAGTGAAGCAAGATATAGATATATCAGTTTAGTTTATAGCAAAGAGTTTATAGCAAAGAGATACTACCTGCCTGCAATCAACTGCATGTTTGTCCAGAAGTGAGTTTTACAGTGTTCACTGAGACTAGATGAATACACACAGGACTTCAGCCTGAGACAAAGCTGTAAATGACTGCCACAGAGAATTTTTGAACAGAAAGAACAGCTCATTATGCACAGCGCGCCTTTAACTATATGCAGAGTGTTTTCCCTCACCAGTGAGCCACTGCATCCCTCTCCTCACATTATTAAAAATAACTTAGATGCCACATGCTCCATACAGACCGAAGTTCCAAAACTCCTCTATTTAGAAATTTGAGCACCAACCACTTATGCTGTCAATAAAACTATAACCAAAGCCACATTATATTATTCTCTAGGTGACAATCCGCTGGTCTTCCTCTTCACTTTCCTCTTAACACACAACTCACAGCTCTTCACAAAACTTCACAAAACATCACATAACACACACAGCAGTCCCCTCATTTCCAAATATAGGTAAACTCTCCTGAATTTAATTTATGCTAAGACTCATCAATTAAGGCACAGCCCAGAACTGTTTCAATATCAGAGAAGTCTCATCATATGTGAAGCATGTGAAGGGTGTTTTTCTGACATCATTTAACAACTGCTGCTTCTCACCCTTCTCAGACAGAACGTAGGAACAGCTTAAATGATGACAGTTGCTTCTCTAAAATTGAAAGAAGAGAAGCTGAAGTGTTCCCAGAGCAGAGATCTAGAAATCATGCCTGCCCTGCTTTAACTGAGACAAATTCTTGTGATCTGAATTTCTTGGCACTGAAAGCTGCTGTAGCACAAAACTCTAATTGCTATTAATTGCTGAAACAGGGCAGTATTCATATCATCTTATAAGCAGCCATCAGTATTTCTCCCTCTCCTCCAAAAATTTTGTGCCATGTGCCTGAATCACCACTTGAGAACGGAGAAGTATCCATTTTGCACCAGAACCAAGTAGATAATGCCATGCTCTGTTGTCACTGTGCACTACAGTACAAACAGAAAGAGACGATACTCCAACGACTATATACTTTATAGAAAGTATAGAAACATTATCTTTGAAGTCTCACATTTAAAAAAAAATAGTCCCAATACAGCACTCACTTTTATAGTGGTTCTGGACATACAATGTAAACTTTGAAACTGTTATAGCATGTAAACTTGTATACATTTACAAAATTTATGGTAACTTATATTTTTTCCCCTAATTTAAATATGACAGAGTGGATAAATCTATACCTATATGGGAAAGCTCTTTTGAAAAAGCACACACTGAAGCATGCATTGTCAGTGAAACAGAGAATTCCATTTTTCAGTAGTAAGTTCAGTACACAACTGAGAATGCCTTCAAAGCATTTAATATTTAACTGGAAAGATTAATTTTAGAAAAGCAATTTGGATTTGCTGAAAGTTTTACTCTGCAACAGCTTTCACTCAACTTTTAGAAACAAGAGAAAGATGGGAAACTCAAATGAGTGTTGGGCAACTTCTTTAAGCCACCAGATGTATTCAGTTTATTATATTTATTGTATATACTCATGTATAAAGCTAGAAAGTCTAGTCAAAAAATCAATAAAAAAAAACTGGGTCAATTTATCCACAGGACACTGTAAGTACTATACCTTAACTCTTATCAAAAAAAGAAACAACTCTTCTCTGAATAGAGTGGTGAAAGGTGGGGGCATAGTCTACCCCAAGAGAACCTAAAAGAACCACCAAGCCCCCTCTATTCTCTCTCCACTGCAGTGCTGCTTCTGGCCTTTTCGAATGCCTGGGTGGGAAAAGGACAGTGCCAAGAGAGTCAGTGCTTTTTTTAGGTTCTCTTGGGATGGATTAAGCTCTTGCTTTCCATCACTCTACTCAGAGAAGGGGATGGTTCATCTTTTGATAAGAGTCAATATTGTACCTTAATTTTTATCCAAATTTTATTTAAAAAAAACAACAACCATCCCCTCCTCTGAGTAGAGTGACAGAAAGTTTTTTTAAAATGCCTGGGTTGGAAAATGGCAGCAGCCAGATGACTAGCCCTGAGGCAGTGCTGGCACTTTCCCCTCCCTAAAACCTGCCCTCAACTTACACAGGAGTACATATGGTACCTCAAAACATTTGCCAAGTAGTAATCTACTGTCTGCTGATAAGAACTGGCAAAAGGGAGACTCCTCTAGCCACAATGGGACATATTAAAAAAAATTAAGAGTTAGACAAGACAAATTAGTCTAGCCTCTTCTCAGGTCTGCATGCTACCCTTCCATGCCTCTGCTAAGGCAACTTTCAAAAGCAATCATCTCCTCTTATATTTCATTGCAGCTTCCCATGTGATTTGAACTTGAAATCATGGTCATTACAAGTAGGTACCCAAGCCAGCTTCAGAAACTACATTTTGAAATTGGCTTCTTTAAATCCAACATAGTTTGAAACCAACCTAGTTGAAACCAGTGTTTATCATACCAGACCACATGACAAACTCTTATTAGTATTTCAAGAGAAGGTTTCTGGATTTCTTCCATTGGCAGTGTGGGAGAAAGAGATGAGAGTGAAGCATGCCTAGAGGGAAGTGCCTAGTGTCTTTCACATCTTGCCATACCATAACCGCTGAGATCTAAACACTGCCTCTATGTATACACTGCCATTTTAAGAACAGAAATTTGTTAGGAAAACACATCAAAATGCTCAGCCAGTAGAACTCCAGGAAATACTAGAAATCAGTTTTAACAAACAAACAAACTGAAATCTTAGCCAAGACCTTATAGACTCATTTGTTCCCTACTTTCTTCATTTCTTCCCTCCTTCCTGTTCCTTATTTGTTCCCTGCACTGCTGAGTTATAATTTGGGGGACAGACTTCTTTGTGTTAATGGAGATATACATACACACACGCACATGCACACACATATATGGAGATTTTATATATATATATATATATATATATCCATTAATTTTCCTTCATATAATCTGCTATACAAGTAATAAATTACTATATAATACCCAGAATCCACAGGGCTACACAACTAGTTTTAAATGTGCAAAAGGGCTTTCTATTCCCAGCTTCTCTCTGCTGCAATCCCTTATATTGTCAGAAAAGGTCACTTCTGAATGCCAGGAACCTAAAAGAGTGACATGTCATGTTGCGCAAAGGCTGCAGGAGGAAAGAAAAGTCAGAAAACCCACATGCTTTTCAGAAAAATATGGATCTGGATCT
The DNA here is from genome assembly GCA_948474755.1 of Ctenosaura bakeri. Classification (NCBI taxonomy): domain Eukaryota; kingdom Metazoa; phylum Chordata; class Lepidosauria; order Squamata; family Iguanidae; genus Ctenosaura; species Ctenosaura bakeri. Next base: position 265,739 of record CAOLHI010001413.1, read on the forward strand.
CAGCTTTAATCAATAATTTTGCACGGTCTTTACTTAATTGGAAACAAATGTGTTTAAGAAAGTAAATTAAAAATAAAACTTTCCTGAACAGATTTATTTGTAATTAAGTTCTGCTAAAACTGATGAAATGTTTAAGTAAACATTTCAGGAATTGCATATATTCAACAGCCACCATGAACAGGTATTTCATGTTCTCTCACATCTCAAGGACAACATTTCAGAAAGCAGTTCATATATTCATCTGTAATTCTCAAGTGATAAGATATTGAGGGATTTACATCAATATTTGTAGTAGCCCTAAGACTCAAGAGCAAATTAAGAGGAAAAATTTCATTAGGCCTGCAGTAGCCCATGCAGCAGCATCCTGGACCAGGTTGAGAGACAAAAGTTGTTGCCAGAGAAAGTTCTCACTACAAAACTAATTAGCTGTAATCCTATACACTCACATACAAGTAAGCTTCATTAATCAATGAGACTTATTTCTAGGTAAACATGTATAAGATTGTGCAGTTAGTAAAGTGCTGGTGCCAGAGGAGGAAGGTGGTATATGTAATTTGGCTTTGGTTGTTAGAAGAACGAAGACTTCTTGTGCTAATGGGACATACACACACTCTTGGCAATCCAGAATTCTTCATTGTTCTGGACTTACTCAGTTAACAACCTGGGATTGTCTCTCAATTTTTGCAAGCCACTATCACATCTGTAAAACACAGTGCTAGCCCACATATATATTCACACAAATATTTTCCCTTTAAATATTTAGTGAATAGCTTTTGGCTCATAATCATTTTTGGACATAGAAAAAAACCGGAAAAGTTTCAAGCTGATTCAAGACTGGTGTTTATCTTCAGACTATGCTAAAGAAAGGTGTGTGAGGAAGTATCTTCTTTAATTATGTGGTTTAGCATCTTTTAAATGTTTTCTAAATTTTAATGTATTCTAGATCCAAATTTTAAAAGTATCTATATACTTTTCATAGTGTAGTGGTACCTCTGAAAGACATACATACTCTAAGCATACGGATGCCTGTTCTGTATGCCTGTTCAGGGGATCAACAACACAGCATAATTTAATATTTGATCAGATTTTCCATAGCACTGCCAAAACAGAAGGAGGCGGCAAGATGTTTACAAGTGTCATGAACCACTTCAAAAAAGACCAAAATACCCTATATTAAAAACACACTAATTCATAAATTCATGCAGTTAAGAAAAATTCCTACACTATCAATTTTTTCTTTTTTTACTTATTCCACCTACTCTTGAAATAAGAGCACTGGAAGAGCACATTCAGAAAAGCAGAGTTACATTCAGATGTAAAAATGAAACAAGAATTCACAAGTTTGCTTCTTCAATGGGAAGGTATACAAAATTATTTGTAGATGGTAAGAAGAAGGCCTCAAGAAAAGAGTGCTATGCACAAACACAATTGCCTCTATATTTTACAGTACTGAGAATACCAGCAAGATACATTAATATGACATGTCTGTAATCAAATTGATAAGAAAAAGGATATACATTCAACAACATTTACAATGGCTTTTTTAACAAAATTATATTGACTATGTGCATGTTTCAGAAGTCTGGCCAAATGCTCAGGAACTCCTTTAAGCTTTGAGTTATTTTAACTGCTCACCTGATATAGGTCAAAACAGAATAAGTTATAGTAATGACTATATTTGTGTTGCCTTGAGATACAAAGTTGCTTTCATTCTACAGTATTAAGCAGACAGTCTTGTTGAAACTGAGTAAAGTCACAGGCATTATTTTAGAAGAACATGCAGAACATGGAGGTTTTTTTTTTCTCTACTTGGTTCCATGAAACTTACAAGCAATTCAGGCCCAAGAGAAAGAAAAATTATTTGCCAATGTTCAATTTTCAGAGCTGATCACCGGCATCCTTCAAGTGTTCCTGTCAAAGCATCAAGGCTGCTGTCTGTGTCTGAAGCCAGTGTTTGTTCTGTTGACATGGATGAAATGTCATTGATCGATGATGACTGAGAAGGGCTGGTATTGCTATTCACTGCTGCATCTGTGCTAAGTAAACCAAGCATAAGAAAATCTGAGGCAAGACATGGCAGAAAGCATAGATGACATTTCAGGATCCACAGAACTCCTTCTCCAAACAAAATGGCTTGATGATGTATTTATTAAAAGGTGTACATATGAAAATTTAACACAGTATTGAAAGTGTATTCTTTAAGGTCAAATAGCTGTGGGCTTCAAGGATGTGTAGGAAGCAAAATATTTTGATGAAATTTAAAAAGAGGTAGCTAATGTGTTGTGAATGATAAACTGTAGGTCCTTACAAACAACAGGTTCTGTTTTCTTCTCTTGGCAATCTTTGATTTGTACATTTGTCAAAATATTTTTACATCTTACTCTACGAAGAATATATTAAAAAGATTGCTGCCCACATTTCATTTTTGAAAGGGAAATGCAGACTGTATAAAACTGTAACTTTGCACAGAAAAAAAAATCACTTTGATATGACATGTGGTTCATGGAAAATTTACTTAGAGGATAATCCAGAATCTGACACAAGGAGTGCTCTTCACTTGATGAAACTTGCCACCAAGCATATCAACCAAAGGCTGAAAGAGCACCTCACTCATTCATGTCCTACTCAAAGATTTTCAAAGCAAGGAAGGTGGAATGCTGACTGCACAGATACTGTGGCCATTTCTGCATTACATTGTTATAGTTCTATTATTCCACTTTCAACATCCTGTGGAGTTCTGAAGTTCGTAGTTTACTGAGGCCAAAGAGCATTCTGGCTTAGAATTCTAAACTGCAAATCCCAGGATTCCAACGGATGTCGAAAGTAAAATAATAGTACTATAACAGTGTAGTGCAGAAATGGCCTTAGAACAGCCCTTAAAGTGGACAGTCGTTTCTTCCCTTTGTCTGTCTGTCTGTCCATCCACCTGAGTCTATGAGTTCTTACCCTGGAAGAAATCCACTTAGTTTTTTTATAAAATGCTCTCCAGTATTTCTCTAGCAGAGGGTTTGCAAAGTGTACAAGGTTGTTGCTTTGCACACATCTACAACTGACACAATCACGAAAAGCATCTTTGTAAAGTTTAATTACTCTGGGTCACATAGGTATAGCAGTCCTTGTAGTCTGTCCCACTACATTCCTTGGACTGCAAGCCAGACCATATTTTCATTTATCATTGTCACACACCTGCCAGACCAGGGGCAGGGGGATGCCTTTCTGCAGCAGTAAGGAATGCAATCACACCATTTTTGTTTCTCATCATGATGGATCTGGCTACTGCTGGGAGAGAGTATGCTTTCCTTACATCACACAGAGATCACTGTGAGCAGTGAAGAAAGTCTCTCTGTCTTCTTCTGTTAGCTTAATGAAATAGAGAGCAGAACTTTTGCCTACACTCCTTACAATCACTCCTTGCAAATCCCCGGCCCCAAATCACACATAAAGGCAAAGCTGTTTCAAATCAGTCTTTCGGAAGATAATGGCATTCCTCCAAACATACTCACTCTCAAAGTGGAAGTGTACACTGCAATAAGAAAATGTGTAAATGTGATTTACACAACAAAAGCAGACCATTACATCAATGACTAACCTGAAGGTTGTTCTTTTACTAAACCATTCTTATTTCTTTCTTCCCAATCCATTACTTCTTTATAAATTAGTTCTGCATATAAAGAGAAGGGTTGGGAAACAAAAAGAAAGAAAACATTAGATAAGTGTGTTCATTAGTTTCTTAAAATCTTGAAACATTTAAGGCAGCTTATGACTTCATCTTCCTTGTCATATATTTTGCCATCAGAATAGAAACATACAACGGTTAACAGAATCAAGTCTATTACATGCTAACCCCAACTTTCCACATATGAAAATATATGCATAAGTAAGCCTCCAATCCTATATAAAGTTACCTGGGAGTAAATCTCACTGAGCGGTATTCTTGTGTAGGGACTTCTCCCTCTCTTTATGAACTGTGCACACTGTACACAGATGGAACTAAATAAATACTAAGAGCAGCAATAGTAAACCATAACTACACAAAATACTATAAAAATAACTAACCTTCAAATTGATAGACAAGTCAACTTTCAAACATTCTGCATATTCAGTCTTCTCTTGCCTAGCATTGGCTAACTAGCTATCAAACAAAACATGACATAGGCCGTTTCCACACTAGCCTGTTATAACGCGATGATTCCACTTTCAACATCCTCTGGAATCCTGGGGTTTGCAGTTTCGGGAGGGGCCAGCCAGCCCTTCCCGAAACTGCAAACCCCAGGATTCCAGAGGATGTTGAAAGTGGAATCATCGCGCTATAACAGGCTAGTGCGGAAATGGCCATAATTTAAAAATCAACAGGATATCAGCAACGATCTTAACTACTTTACTGGTTTGGTTAATTATAGGATACTGGTTTCAATCACTGCAGCAGACTAAGCTATTGACTTTATTTAGCTGTTCAATTTTTTTTTTCAAATTTATTCAAGGCATTTAGAGGTTATTCTGTAACAAAATATTCTCAGAGCATCTCAACATTACCTTTCCATTCTTCAATGGCATGTTCTCTCTCTTCCAACTGTGCATCATAGATCTGAGGTGGTGGCTAAAAGAAAACCCCAAAGATTTAAAACATAACTTTTCTACTTTATCTAAGATATATACAGGAAACAACTGTTTATTGAGCTTCGGATCAACAGTTTGGAAAGGTCTCTGGTGTGAGCAACATCAAAAATGTACAAGAACAGGGTTGTGTCTGGCAGGTTCCTTAGAAATTTCTCACAATATTTAGTTTCTATGCTTACTGCATTATGGCCAATTAACTAACATAGTTAACTAACTAAAAAAATGGTCAGTTAAAGTAACCTATTTAATTGATAAACTGATAAAATACACATTGGAATAAAACAAAATTTTCAGTAGAAAATTTCCTTTTCAAAAATTTTATTACTAGTAGGCAGAATTTCTAGTTTTAGAGAAAAAGACAACTATGTTTGGCTTTGTTATATCATCTAATTAAAGGACATTATTAAAACGGAACAGGAAAATATAGGCTTGGTTGTGGCAAAGAATACTGTACAGCTCCCCCTGCACTCCAGTGATAACAAAACAGCTTTCCTTGCTAAAAACCTGAGAGACACTGGCATCAGTGTATATTATAGACTTTGGTTCAAATTTTAATTTTTTCTTAACCAATACTCAGAGCTCAGAAATTATTTTTGTTCTCACCCTCCCATAATGGTAAGAGAAGAGACCCATCTGCCCCTGAAGGAACTTCCAAACTATTGTGCCTTTCCACAACTTCATCCAAATAAATATAGAAGTAAGAACTACTAACTTTTGAGAGTCACATTTATGGCTTTTCAGCCAGGCAGGGGCACAACTAAGGCACTGTAGACTGGGACACTGGGAAATGATATTTGCAGTGTCCTTCTGATCACAGGGCATGCTGAAAAAGGAAGCTCCAACAGGATCCTGAGAGGTCTTCCCAGCTGCCTGTTCTCCATGCACTCTCCAACCGGGACAGCACTAGAGATGTCATTTCCTAGTGCCCTTATTTGCAATGCCTTAGAAGCCCTGCAGTTGGGAGAGCTGTGTGACTGCAAAGGCAAAGTATTTTTAGCAAGGTAGGGGGACACTCATCATATGTAACTGCAGCAACAGAGCTCTGCCATTGTACTTAAATTTACACATTTCATTTTACATCTTTCTGAAAAATATATTTATACTTCCTCAGAAGCTCAGTTGCTTAGGTAACTTAAAAACAATTGTTAAAAATGGAATAAAATACACAGAACAGGAAAATAACTCTACAAATGCCAACATAGTCTATTTCTTCCATACGGTATGTTGGGTGCCAGGTTTGGGACAACCCTACAACATAGGTCACAGGCCATTTCCGCACAGGGCAAGGGAATTGCCCCATGACACTACTTACCAGACTTTTTGGCTCCCTGGTCCAGTCCACGCCGCTCTGGAGTAGTGCGTGCTCATCAATACGCACTGCTCTGGCATCCCAAATGGTGGCTTCCGCTTGGTCGAGGGTCTCGACCAACCGCTGAAGCTCGCCAGCCTAAAGCCCGCCCCCGGCAGATCGCAGGCTCGCATTGGGGCGAGCCTGCGAATCTAAATAAGGGAGCAGGCTTGCAGTGGCGTGCTCCGTGCTTTGGAAAGACCTGTTTTTAGCGGTCTTTCAAAAGCATGCTGGACAACCACTTGGGGTTGTTCCAGAGTGGGCTGAGGTGTGGATCTACGTTAAGTAGGTCCGACTCAGTCCGCTCCCAGGTGCAGACATCTTCCCTGGAGGACGCTCTGCCCCATTTTAAAAACCCCGTGTGGAAATGGCCACTGCCAATATTAAAAATTTCAGGAGGTGCTAAAGTTGGATCTCTGTTTTGAGTCCTGAGTCCTAAATCCCTCATACAAATCCCTTTGTACCCTACAGCTAAGGCCAAAGTGTCTACTAAAATAAAATAATAATAAAAAAATTTAAAACCCCAACCTAAATGCAGTGCTCTATTTCATACAGAAGCCTTGTGTTCTACTGATTGACATGAAAACCTGTTTCATTTTAAGTTTTCAAAAACTTTCCCTAAAATTTAAATTTTTTGATACACAAATTACCTATTTAGAAATAGCAGGACCCCATCTTTACTGCCTGTCTTTTGATTTGCTCCAGACATGCTATTTCCCAAACAAAGGTACATAAAGGTACAAACAAAGAGTCTTCTACTATTTTCTATGAACAGCTCTTGTTCCACCCCAAGGCTGAAGGGAAGAAAAACATCTAAAGGAAGCTGGAAATTGAAACCTGTATGTATTTCTGTTACAAGACTGTGTTTCCTCCTCCTGTCTCTTCTCTAGGGCTTAAGATTGCTTCTGTGATAAACAATTTTCTCATGCTCCCTTCCTATCAAGATGGTTTCTTAAAAATCCTGATAAGCTCTTAATCCATAGGAACACAAGCCATTAAGGATAAGACAGTGATCCTAATACTCCCTTCTGGACTTCCATATAGTTACAAAATAAGGTTCAAGAGCAGAACTGAATGCTATACTGTACATGTTCTTGTGTAAGTTTAAAAAAATTATGGCAAAAACAGACCCTCAAAACCTGAGTCAACTTATACATGAGTCCATACGTCCACTGCAATGCCACTTCTGGCCTTTCGTAATGCCTGCTCAAAAAAACGGCAGCAGAGGCAGCTCTTTCATGTTTCCCCACCATGGAGAAGGAGGCAGCAGAGAGAACTAGTGCTTCTTTTAGGTTCTCCCTGGTCAGACTAAGCTTTCACCTCAGTAAATCCTGGGAGAACCTAAAAAAAGCCCCAATTCCCTCTGCGCTCTCTGATGTGGTAGCAGCTCTTTGGCACTTCCCTGCTAGGGTGGAGAGTGGAGAGGGTAGGGAGAAGCTAAAAAAAGCCTCAATTCCCTCTGCTCTCTCAATCACAGCAGTAACTTTTTGTGCTTCCCTGCCTGGGTAGGGATAGTGGTGGGAATTCTTTTAGGTTCTCCACTAATGGACTAAACTCTCACCTTGAGAGCTTTGTCCATCTGTGGAGAACCTAAAAGAAGCACAAGCCCTCTCCATGCTCTTTGGAGTCCTTTTACAATACCTGAGGGGGGAAATGGTAGTAGTTGGGGCCACGGGTGACTGACCCCCTGAGGTGGTGCTGGTGCTTTTGCCTCTCCATGGAATGAATCCAAGGAGCCCCATGTTGAGTTTTATCTTTGACTTATTCATGGGTTATATCAAAACCTATAATTCTGGCCCCCAAACCTGCCACTGGCTTATACATGAGGTCAACTTATACATGAGGTAACTGAGGACCAGGATTTGAGTAATCATCATAAAAGTAACTGATTACAGTAGCCCTTCCACTTTTGTGAGAGCCTGGGGCACAGAACCCTAACAAAAGTGGGAAAATGATGAATAATTCCCCCTTGCACTCCTCCTCCCATTCCCTTGCCTTTTACCCAGGCTCATGTGCGTTCCTTCTCTGTGCCTGGGCAAGTGGCAAAAGAACAGCGGGTAGGTGCATATGCCTTCCCCCTGCCATTTCTTTGCCATTTGCCTTGGCACACATTCTCGATGCCTGGGCAAAAGATAAGGGAGGGGGAACACTATGCACAGAGAAGGAAGGCATGCATATGCCTTTCTCCTCTTCCCTTGCCTTTTGCCCAGGTGTGGAAAACATGCAGTGACGCAAAAGGCAATGGAATGGGAGGGAGAAGTGTGAGTGCCTTCCCCCTTCCATTCCCTTGCTTTTTGCCTTGGCACGTATTCTCCATATCTGGGCAACAGACAAGGGAATGGGAGGGGGAAGTGCTGCGCACAGAGAAGGAAGGTGCACGAGTGCATTCCCCCTTTCCCTAGCCTTTTGCCTCAGTGCACACTCAGTGCTTTCTTGGTCAGAAGACAAGGGAATGGGGAGGGAAGCACCATGCGCAGAGAAGGAAGGTGTGCACATGCCTCCCCTCCATTCCCTTACCTTTTGCCAGGACATGGAGAAGGCAGGCAAAAAGGCAAAAGGCAAGGGAATGGGGGAAGGCACGTGCGCACATTACAAATAAACAAATTTGCAAAGGTCAAACCTGTGAATGGGGAGGGAGGATTGCAATGATACTTTCATAAATAATACACAAAAGTTGAAAGTTTAAAAAAACAAAAAAAAATCCCATTTCAATATATCTGGCATCCAGTTCTATCATTCAAACAGACATAGTGTTTTTGACTTTGAGCAACTTCAGCCTGATAGACCAGCTGCAACCCAAGAGCATGTTTTGCTAGAGCTATTCACGTTCTGGTAACCTTCTGCTATACATATTTGTGCTGTCTTTGAAAATGGTCAGGAAACTTCACTTAGTCCAAAATAAGCTGAAAATCTCATGAAACTGAAGTGGCCAAAATATTCTACCAGTGCTTTGCCACCTCTGATGTTTTCAGGCATATTTCTGTGCCCAAATAAAAAGTGGCTGCAGCAATGTCTTGAAATCCCTATAAAATGCACCTCTATCCTGCTTGACACCTTCAGTTTGGTCTGTTTGGTACCAAGTTTCCCAGGTTTTTAAATTTTAAAACACTTCACTGTTTTGTTTTGTTTCACATAAATCATATCTCCTGCCATAGGGTGATACTCTGTTTAGAGGCTTGTATTTCACTTCTATTCTACAGTTTTACAGTTTTCATAACCCAGAGAACCTTGAGTGAAACACACATATTTCAATTTAAAAATTAATAAACAAACTTTAAACTTACTGCTTCAGCTTCAGCTGGGTCGTACCAAACTGTGATATAGGGATGACGTAAAGCTTCATCTACTGAAATTCTTTTGTCTGGATCTACTACTAGCATTTTCGATAATAAATCTCTAGCCTGACTAGCTAGAAAATAGAAAGGTGAAAAGGTACAATTGTTAGCAATTAGAGCCTTAAGACATAAGACAAAAAATGAATATTCACTGCACTGGCACAAGCAACACACTAAGTAAGGGTAAACAAATTGTTAAAAAGAAATTTATGCACTTCCTTAACTGCTAGATATTGTGGCAGTGAGCAACTAAAAAGGTTTTATTCCAGTACAGAATTGCTTCTAAACTATTGCTTTATTTAGCAACGAAGCTGCATTTCAGAGTTCCAGAACTATGAAAATTTAAATCTGAAATCTGAAAGCTTAATTTTCATGTTGCTCTACTAGCACAAATAATTTATTTCACCTAGACTTCACAGTGATTCAAATGCAGCTGGATTCAGTTGCAAAAAATGAAGAGTAAACCAACAAAAGCAAAGAAACCCATTAACTGGGAGCCTACCACATAATGTTAGAAGGCAAAATGCCCATAGGCACACAGTTAAAATTAAAATGCACCCAAAGTGAGAAATTAAGCAATTCCAGCTTTAACAACTAGTATGGTAAGCTCTGTACCACAACACGAAGTAGTAAAAAATTCTACATCCACTAATACCTACTTTACAACGCTCAGAAAACACTGAATTACAAAAAAGTTTACATTACACATTTTGGCACAGATGCTTATTAAAAGACACACACAGAGAGAAAAAACTGAAATCTTACTTTTTAATTTGTCACGATCAGAGTCCGATGGAAATATCCAGTCTGGGAAGAGCTCTTCAAATTTAATACCTGGATATTTTGGTCTGTTTTCTACATAGTTCCTCACGGTAGGCTGTAGTTTCTTCATAAATTCTGCTGATGGTGTACCTAACTGTTCAATAACTTTATTCCACTGATCAATATCTGCAAATGTGTTTAGGAAAATAAAGCCTCCCTCCCCCATCTGCACAATACAAAGATAGGGAATTTAGGACAATATTATTGTTATTTCAGGATAGTATCTTCATTTCATAAAGTGTGTGTAAAACCACAGATGTTCTCTGAATATCTTGGAGCCAACAGCATGCATTTATGTAAGCAAATTTCTCAAAGTAATTACCACTTGTTTTGCCAAAATATGCTGGTCAGATGTAGGTAAAGAAAAGTATCCCAAATGAGCATTTGGGGCATAGTCAGTTTCTGCCAGCCACACTAAATATCTGTTATCTGACAGCACAGTTCTATGCATGTTAACTTAGTTCTATGCATGTTAACTCAGGATGGTAACCCTATGCATGGGTTCAACAGGCCTTAGTCTTTGGTAACTATATTTAGGATTACAGCCTAAAGTAAACTGACAACTCAGCAGAAGTACAATTAGATGGCACAATGACATATGGACATTTATGGCCTATTTAAGAACATGAAGAGTCAAATATGTAATTATTAGTAACATGAATTCTCAACATTCAAATTAATTTATTCACAGCTCAGTTTCATGTTTATACAGCATAAGAATGAATAAGGTGGCAAGTTTGGCTATAAGTACTGTCTGTCAATTGGTTCTCTGTGTAGCCTGTGTAGCCCTCTAAATAGGAAACTGCTTCTGCAGTGCACACTAAACGAATCCTTCAGAAATACAGTGAAGAGATTAGAGTTGTAGCCTCTCAGTTAAATAGCACAAAGTCATATAACTGAACATAAACAAGACCAAATGTTCTTGATGCTCACTTTCCTCTTACTGTGGTGGCATGCACGTGAATTTTTCCTAAGAAGGAAGAAGGCAGTATGAGAAATTGCAAATGGACAGTTGAAAAACTAGTATTACATATGAGAATTTTTATTTTACATCTCTAGACAATTCTGCATTATTGTTTGGAGACTAGCACTCTATAACTAATAGGAAATACTAGGGCCATTCAATGAAAGAAGCTGTAGAACTAGCCTCACCAAATCTACCAGTTATTCTGAATATGGAAATTTGTATGAATGTGTGACTATGTAACCTATATTTTCAATTTTTATATAAAATACGGATATGAAAGTGCATTAGACTCAATGGCCCTTGTGATCTCTTCCAGCTCTGTGATTCTATTTTAGAAGGTAACCATCTACGTATCATACACATTTGCTCTGACTTTGGTAGTTCCACTCAGATACAAGCTGAAAGAAGTACGGTATTTCCAACTAACTTAACTGATTGCACAGAAAATTTACAGCTAAGACCCTCTTTTGATACTCTGAGCATAAAGTCGAAATTTGAAAAAGAAAAAAAAGCATACAGGAAGATACTGTAGTGATTTAATGTTATTTCATAAAGGGCCTGAAGTACTGGCAAATCATACACTGACCTTTTGACAGACACACACACACACACTTTTTCTGGCTTCTGTAAATCCTGTTGGAAATGGCTGCAGGGAAAATCTAAGCTTCTTCGTTAGCATGTTCTTACTGGGGCCTAATGGAAGTGGAAGGGTTGCTTACTTGTAACTGTGGTTCTTCAAGTGGTCATCTGTGCCCTCACACATATGGGTTTTTGCTCCTGCACAGAGACCCACCTCAGAAAGTTCTAGAGTTGAGCAGCTTGGTGGTGGCTCTGCCCTCTCACATACTGCATGTGTCCCAGCCTGCCATGCTACTCCTTAGTTTCAAAGCCTGTCAGTCAGGATCTAGGAATGTGAAAGAGGGGATGGAGGGCAGGACTGTGTGAGGGCACAGATGACCTCTCAAACAACCACCATTACAGGTCAGTAACCTGTTCTTCTTCATGGTCACTCTGCCTCACACATACGAGTGATTGAAGAGCATACCACTGGATGGCAGGCAGATCACTGGAAGACACATGCGAGGACAGCACAGCCAAAGCTACTGTCTGCTCTTGATCTGCAGCCCAGTCTGTAATGATGTATGAAGATGGACAAGTGTGACCATACTGCTACCTTGCAGAGGTCTGGCAGTAAGATATCACAGAGAAGAGTAGTAGAAGAGGTGACTGCTCTAGCTGAAGACTGAAAGGTTGAGTAGCATGTTGTCTCACCAAGTCATAGGCCAAATGGATTGTTGGGTGACCCATTTGAAGAAACATCCTGATGAAGGAGCTGTCCCATATGAGTGTGAAAAGAGGTCTACTCTGTGTGGGAGCCTTATGAATCTTCTCCTGGAAAAGTGAAGCAGGTTTTCTCAGCCAGTAGGGTGTGATGAGAAAGGCACTGAACCCACCTCTGAAAAGCTTGACTTCAACCCTCTAAAACAGCAGGAAGAGGAGAAAGAGGTACATGAGCTCACTGTACTAGGCTCTGAGGAAGGTGTCGCTGTGATAATGGGACTTCCCATTATCTTGACTTAGCTAAAGGGGGACATTCCCCTCTTCAGGTAAACCAAGAGTTAATAAGGTGTTGGGGATTAGATTACATCATAGGTCATGTGGTCAGCATCATAGGTCATGTGGGTCAGCATCATAGGTCACAGGGTGAGAATTGACCAATCAAAAAGGAAAGAGGTGAGCATCTTCAGGATGCTTCCAGATGCTTCCAAGGAGAAGTTATAAAACTTCTTGCAGGGCCATGTGGCCGAGAGAGATAACAAAGGGATAACAAAGAACAACCCAAGAACCTCATGGAGGGGGGTTCTGAGCCAGTAGCAGGCTGCAGGCCATAGGTCATAGGTCATAGGCCATAGGCCTCGCCTCCTGGCCCTTCCTTTAGAACATCTAAGCCTAGGAACAACTGTGAGTAATTAGACTAAAGTTATCTAGTCACGTTAGGGACTTTTCTGTTATTTTGGAGCTGGCTGATCTAAAGAATGTGTCTGCTTCCATATCTGTTCTTTTTGTAACTACTTGGAACTAAGCATGCCTGGGAGGAAGGGGCTTCCCATGTGTGGTAACTTGCCTTGTTTATTTGCCTACCTTTAACAAATACTTTCTGTAAAAGACCCTGTTTCTCTCCTTCCCACGCCAAGCTAGGTAGACTGGGGGAAAAGGAAGATCCTTAAGCTTAGGGATGTACGTGGTTGGACAGGGTCCCGCTGTACTGTCCAGATCATTCATAATTCAGCGGGTGGTGGCAGCGAAGATGAATTAATAGCTAAAAATCATAAAAGGCTGGAAAATACGTCCCAGCAACGCATGGTGTCATTTTCCAGCTTCACATGGTGGCATTTTTCAGTTTCACATACTGGAATTCTACATTTCAGCATCACAGTCGCCTAAGAAGCTGTGATCCTTGCCTGCTCTGGAGCAGAAGGGCTGGCACTTGGTGTTGGTCAAGGAGACAAAGAAGTCAATGGTTGGATGATCCCTCTGTGATGAGGTGGCATGAGACCCAGGAGCGGCTGAGGAGTTTTCTAGTGTGTTGTCTGTCCTGTGTACTACTATGGGATGTATGTGCCTCTGTAGACACCTGGTCCAGAGCGAGGTTGTCAGGCGAAGTAGAGGCATGTGTGCCTTCTTGTCTACTGATGTAACAGACTACTGTGGCATTGTCAAATATCAATTAGATTATTTTGCCACACAATCATCTGTCTGAAGTCCCACAAACCTTGATGACCACCAGCACCAACAAGGCACTGATGTGCAGAGATGGTTCCCTCAGGGACAAGTGGCCTTATACTGTCACATTGCTGCAGTGCACTCCTCAGCTGGTCATGGAGGTATCTGGTAGTCACCATACAGTCTGGGTCCAGGAGGTGAAAAAGAATGCCCAAGGAGATTGCATCCTCTGGTCTACCAGAGGAAGGACTGCTGGACATTGAGGGGAAGCATCATTCAGAAGCCCAGAGGCCTCTAAAGATTGAAGTACTGGATGAACCAGTACTGTAAGTGTCTGGATCCAAAGCAGAGAAGATAAGTCAGAACAGTGGTGGCTGCCATGAGGCCTAGAAACTTCTGGATGTGATGGGCCATACAGCATCTGAGAAGATCCTTTACATTGCTGCACAGGGTGTGAGCTCTTTGTGTCTGGAAGTATGCTGAAGCCAACTGAGAGTCCAAGGCGACTCCAATGAAGTCGACCACTCCGGTGGGTTCAAGGACTGATTTCTTTGGGTTTACATTGAGACTATGGTTGTGGAGTAGCATAAGGGTGAGGTGGATGTCCTGGTACATGGTAGTCCTGAATGATGTCACTAGAAGCCAGTTGTCCGGATGCAGGAGGATCTGGACACTGTGTGTTCTCAGGAAGGAGATTGCCATGGTCATACATTTAGTGAAGACTGTTGGGGGCATGGAAAGGCCAAATGCGAGCACTTGGTACTGACAGAGATGTTCCTATGGTGAACCTGAGGAATTTGCAATGGAGAGGGTCCACAATGTGAAAGTAAGCATCTTGCAGATCCACTGATACAAACTGGTCCTCTTTCCACTGAAAGGGAAGGATGGTTTGGAGGTTACCATTTGAAGCTTCCTTGGTTTGATATACTTTTTCATGCCTGGAAGAATGATGATTTGGCAAAAGCCCCCATCTCTCTTTGGTACCATGAAGTAGGGGAAGAAGTAGCCCTCTTGACTGTAGGAGTCTGGGATCTTCTCCACAGCTCCCTTCTGGAAGAGAGTGGCCACCTCCTCCAAGAGCGCCTCTGATAACAGTGTACTCTGCTGACAGGGGAAGTAATTGAAAACTCTATGGCACAGCCAAGGCAAAAAATGGTGAGGCCCCAAGGTGTTCATGTTTCACTACATGGAATAGGGTGTTTGAGGGCTCTGGGCATCCAATAATTGGAGGACTGGCTGAGGTGTCATCAAGGCAGAGAAGTGTAAGGTGCAACCTTTGCACGCCTGTCTGTTTCTTGGGTAGGGACTGCAGTGAGTGCTGCTGTTTGAAGGGGTGCTTATGGAGGCCTGAGGAGTAGCAGGACTAGGTCTTATATGACATGGATTGACTTAGATCAGATCAGAATCCAGATGTCCTCCTTCAAGGCAACTTTGGGGATCTGAGTTGCTGCTGTAGAGCCTCAAACCTCATTCTCTTGGCTGTTAAGTGGGTCTTGACAATATGGTCCATGAGCTCATCCATCCCAGTATTGAAAAGCCTCATGCTGTCAAGGAGAGGTCTTTGATAAAGCATCTGGCATCAGTGGTGAGGCCCACTGAGCAAAGTTATGCATAGTGGTGGAGGGTCACTGCACCCAACATGACTTTGGCACACTCAATTGAATATCTGGTGGATTGGATTTGCTGCGTGGTCAGATTCCTGCTGGATAGCAAGGGCTATGTTATGGTGATCTTCTGAGAAATAAGGAATGAAGGAGAGCCTCTTCTCCCAGAGGAATTTCTGGTAAGTTGCCATGAAATTCTGCATGTTGGTGACCCTTACTGATAGTGCTGAGGAGTCACAGATGGTTGCTGGATGGTTGCTGGGTCTGGAGACTGGGAGTTGACCATTGTGAAGACTGGGCCCACCACCAGTGTCAGAGGAGGTGTGACATAATGGCCAATGCGCTTTGCCATCTGGAGGATAATGTCTGAAAACATCTTGACATCCTCCAGTGGCAGAGTCAGAGTGTCTTCTATCTCCTCTGGTGATGGTGCAAGGGCTGATGGGGAGTCTGCAGAGGATGATTCAGTCTCATACTCCCCTTTGGAGGACCTGGCAGTTACGGCCAATGGTAGGTGGCAACAGTTGTTGGTACTGGATCTACTGCTGTGGCTGGTGCTACCAAGGCCATCATCAGGAACACTTGTGCAATGGAGAGAGCAGAGCAGAAAGAATGCTCGATACTGGGGCAATGTAGACAGTGGACATGGAGGCCACTGCTGTGGAGGCTGGGAGGCTGACCGATACCAGAGGCAGAGTGAGTGGAGGATACAAAGAGATGGGCAAGGTCAGCAGCCTGGACGCCATGGCTGAATCTGTTGGGTGGTGTCTCCCAGGTGAGATAAGAGGCAAGCCTGTGGAGCAGCATGGGCAAGTAGTGGCGTGAAGCTCAACACTGCGGTGAGGGAGTGGGAGGAAGATCAGTACCAACATGATGGAGAGTACTGGTACCTGAGTGTGTTGTAATGCCAATGATATTGATCTCAATGATCTCTGTAGTATGATCTCTGTAGTACCACTCTGAATATGAGTGGTACAACCCAGAATATTCCCTTTAGAGGTGTTTGTGGTATTACTGCTTGATGTAGGAGACCAAGGTAAACAAGGAGTCCTCATGATACCAGTGGTCCCCCTAGTAAGACATTTGGGAGGTCTCCTGTGCAAATGGGGACCATTCCCTCCACGGTGACCAGGAGCAGTGGCATTGCCTTGGAGACTCCTGAGGGCAAGAGGACATGGCCAGCATTGCATGTCAGGCTGCGGTGGCCACCTCCTTGGCAGGAGAATGCTGCAAGTCCATTGACACAGCAGGAAATGGCTCAGAGGTGGGTATCAGAGAAGTTGAGACCTCGGCAATGGCAGTAGGGTGATATTTGTGCTTCAGTCACTTCACTGGCTTCGGCTCATCTCAGTCAGTTGGGGCCAGGTTGTTGACTGAAGCATGTTGCTTTTCACCTCCCTTTGAGTGAGCTGTCTTGTCCTTATGCTTCAACTTCGCCACATGCACTCCCTGAGCCTGGGTGTCCAAGGTCAAGGTGGAAGTAGTTGGCTTGGTTGGCTCTATAGCAGGTGTGGGAATCAATACTGAGATGGTTGGTTTCAAACAGGCCACTGAGGAAATCAACATGACGTGGTGGTCAGTATCAAGGAGATCTTTGTTTTCAGCATCTTGGTAAAAGAAACATATGTCAAGTGCAGCAGAATGTTGGAGGCCACTTGGAGGACTGCTCTCACAGTAGTTCTTGAGACAGTTGACCCTGTTTTTAAAGGTCTATTGTGCAAAGACCTGACAAATGGCACACTCTGAGATGATGTGAGTCTCACTCAAGCAGTATGGGTAATGGTAGTGGCTGTTGGAAACTGCGAACCTACTGGTGCACAAGGAGATTTCAAAAAGAGAGGTGGAGGCATGAGGCTGGCATGAGGTAGGAAAGAGAAGGGGGTGATGGAAAGCATGAAGACTCTTTTTTTTTTTGGCAGTGAGCCCTAAGACAGAAGACTGAGGTAGAAAGATTTAGAACAAAGTTAAAGAAAGGCGGAAAAAGCACAGAGAGAAGAAAGGGAACAAGAGTAACTCAGCAGAACAATCCAGACATGTTGCTCTGTTGCTGGATGAAGTGAACCTGAGGAGCAGAACGGCAGGTCGAGACATACACCATATGTGAGGGGGTGAAGCCACTGCCAAGCAGCTCAAGTCTAGAACTTCTCAAGATGGCTCTCTGCGCAGGCACAAAAATCCATACATGTGAGGCACAAAGACCATGAAGAAGAGCTAAAGTTTGGAGCAGGGTTCCATCAGTACTCCTTGTCATCAGAGTCAGTTGGGGCCACATAGGTGGTAGACCAGTGTCTGGATCCTGAAATGGGCAGGATGAGGGCCAATATATTAAAGCTGAACCGCAATTAAGATGGAGGCTCTGTGAATTGGTGGTTCTTGGGTCTGGGAATTGGGTAAACAGCCTGTCCTGGATGGGTCTGCACTTCCCCTGAAAGACGAGATATGTAGCTTGGGAATGCTCCTAGATTCATCCGTCACTGGAGGCCCAAGTGGACTCTGGGACTCAGAGTGCTTGGCACCAGCTTCAACTGCTACACTAGCTACAGTCTTTCAAGGACACAGCAATGCATGTGCTGTTAACCTCCTGATTAGACTACTGTGATACATTCTACATGTATTCTTCCATTGAAGAAGATTCAGAAGCTGGAGCTAGTACAAAACATAACAACTCAACTACTGACTGGGATACCATACAGATAGCATATAATGCCAGACTTATAGGAACTGCACTGATTGCCACTACATTTTCAGTCTGATGTCAAGGTGCTTGCAGTGACATTTAAAGCCCTAGACAGTTTGACTTCATAACCTGAAAAAGTACCTCTCCCTATATGTGCCTGGACCACAGTTTAAGATCTCCTGGTGGGGTGCTCCTCCATGTCCCACTAGTGAGGTCAATACACTATGTTTGGACATGGGAGATGGCCTTCTAAGCCACGGTACTGCAACTGTGGCATGTTCTCTTCCCAGACGACTGACTGGTGCCATCACTCTTGTTCTTTAGGCATCAAGTTAAAGACCATTTCCAAAACCTTTAGGGCTCATTAATTCAGACAAGACAGTTATTCTTTTTTTAAAAAAATTAAATCTCTTAACTCATTGTATTTTTAAATATGTTTTTAGCTTATTTATATTTTCTTGCTGTTTTTAACCCGATTAACGCTATTTGTAAGCCGCCCTGAGATCTCCTCATATAGGATGGGGTACATATTTTAAGAAATAAAATACTGTAAATAAAGTTCTTGAGATTCCTTAAACACCTAGTTGGAAATAGACATATGTTTTCTTTTTAAAATGAAATTACTTTTTTAAAAATCTGCCAGTTTAATGCTTAAATAAAAGGCTGACCCTAGATGTGGGTTCTTCCATACTGGATTTCCTATGGAACTGTTTCTGAGATGCAGCTGAAGTCATCAATACTAATCTTCTCTACTTAAACCAAACTGCCAAAACACTGGATGGCAATTACTGAACTACATGAAATGACCAATATTTCTCCCTCGTTATGGCCACAGGAAACCCATACCACCTTTTAAGGGAACAAGTGCATCAAATGCCATGATTTATTTGCTCCTATAGTTTTGTAGAAATAACTCAAGATATAAAACTGCACAGAGGACACAATGAAGAATATACACTTAGAATAACCCATATAATTACTAAAATTGCTTAATTTTTGTATGTCTGTTTTTAAAGTTTTTTAAAAAAATGTAATCTATGTGGTTGCACATGCTAAATATTGCTTAGTTTTGCCTTGGTTAATCAAATGCATTCAGAAAGAATTTCAATAGTACTATAATACTTAAAAAGCCCTTCACATGTTATATTATGCAAATAAAAGCAATGTCTAATCTCAACAGATAAACGTATTCAGCTGAAAAACTCCACCAATCCAGTGTCACCTTATTTCTGCTTCAGATAAATTAGCACAATCTTTTAGTTTTTCTCTCTGTCTCTATGTCCATCTCTGTTTTTTTCTTTCTCCTTCCCTCCATCCCTGTTTTATTAGAAATTTCACTCATTTTCTACAAAGAACCATGATAAGTACATGATGATTACATCACACTGGCTTGTAGAAATCTATCAGAAATTGCCTCCAAGAATGGACTTCTATATGCTCATCACTGTACTGTAGCTGATGGTATTTAAGCTGAAATACCATTCTCCTTCTGAATTCAAAAACAAGTACTAGGTTGTCCTGCTAATCACCAGAAGGAACACATGTTATGCTATGAATACATAACAAATTAGATCAGATAAATGGGGCACACTATATTTTTTCAACATCTAAAACCATTTTGTTGAACACATATCCACCTTGTAAAGAAAAAAGTTTTTTAACAATATGTTAATTGTTTTAATCATGGGATTTCTACCTGCTAGTAAAATCAACAGATTAGTATTTTTAATTTTCTTCCAGATGTATAGAAAAATTGTTTTGAGATACTTTCTGATACCAATGTATTTCAGGGGATGAAAATGGTGCATGCCTATAGGAGGGCCAAAAAAGATATATGTTCATATGAGATTCATATGGAATATTTGATTGGAGTATCTCCTTTGTGTCTGTGTGTGGAAAAAGTAACCAACATAACTTCTGTGTCTTAAAAATACTATCAATGTTATTTTCAACTTAAAAAAACTTGAGGCTCCTCCCCCCTCCCCTAAAAAATAGGAAATTGGTATAATGCCTGATGTAAGCAGGCTGTATCTATTTGCAAAATATATGTATCATGGGGTAACTTTCTGCCTCAGTAATAGAACAGTTCCTGTTGAGGGAAGTATTCCCCAATGAAAAGCCATTATTTGTGCCACTCACTAAACCAACAATCAGAATATGCCATTTGGATGCAGCAATGATTCTTCAAAGCTAATTTCTCATTTCTAATTTATGTTGTCCATGGTACACCCTTTCCAGAAGCACAGGGGCAACATATCCCTTCAACTCAGTGGTCTCAAGGGACTTCCACATTTACCTTTGATTCTTCTTGATACTTGCCCTGAATATGCACTCCACTTCTCTCTGCTTTGAAAATTATGCACTTTTCTGTGAGAAGCCCAAAGATTTCTAGCACTGGTTTCCTTATTTACATCTTTCTTTGATCTTGGACATCTCCATAAATTAACTCTAGCTATTCTACAATGAATTGTCTGTGGATATCTGCACCACTTATTTCCATCCCTGCCTCTCATGAAACTGTATCTGTATCTGGTCCTTGACAGAATCAAGGGAGTGTGAACTTGGAAGCCCTCCCACCTCTGAGCAGGTGAGGGTTTATTTCTCATCCAAACATTTTGCACCATTTCTATATCATATTTTCAGCCACATAATGGCATGTAATGTGTTGTCTCAACACATTACATTTTGTGGGGCAAAAAAGGTCCTAAATGGCAAAATGCAACAGATATGTCAGGACGATTTTACCTTCAGCTGTTTTTGTTTCCATTAAAGAAAAATGTACATAGCAGGTGGTAGGAAAATCAAAACACAAGTTAGAAACACTTGAGGTGACAATGCCTACCTTATAGATCTAGTTCTGTGTTAACTATAAAAAAACCCCAAGACTCTGGAGTACTAAAACATAACTGCCTAGTAGAATAAGAGTTAAGAAACATATCAACTCAATATGAGGAATAACACAGACAAATATATCTCAGCACATAAGGTCAGTTATTCAGAGTAATGTTATAAAATAACATCAACTAAGCTTTCCAAAGATGTACTTTCCATCTGCCAGGCAGGATCTTCAGAGCTGAAATGTGGGCAATTAGGGGGGGGAAAAGAAAAGATCCAGGCTCTGTCAGAAACCTGACAGATAGCACTGGGAAGTAATTCCATCCTCAATGTTAATTTTGGCCAATAGATGGGGAAGGCTTACTGCCCTGTAAAAGTACTAATCAAAGAATATTCAAATATAAGATACTAAGCAGAAAGACAAGTCAGAATGCACAAGAGTCCACTGGGACACTGATGTAAGTACCCAGCACAACACCCTGCAGGGAAAGGTTCAGTTCACTTCCTTCCTCAGAGGATGACGATTACAGGATTTGAGTCAACTCAGTGTTAATAGTCCCAAAAGGTTGTACAGCTACAGGACCACTAAGTGGTATTACAGAACCACATAGCACTTCACTTTTCTAGTATTACTAGATATCCAGCTCTAATCTTTCCTTTCCCATAAACACTCTGCCACAACCTGGCCCTGCAACCCTTCTCTCATATGCAGTACACAGTTTACTACTTAGAAAATATATTGTAGAAATGCATCTGTAGAGCCATAAACTACAGAAGAAGAATAAAACTGAAAAGGACCACATACTGAGGAAAGCTGGAGAGGGGATAATCTTCAGTAATCACAAAATATAAATGCTCAATGATATGCAATTGGCAAGCCCTTCCAAGAAAAAATGTGGGAGCAGGAAGTCTAAGCCACAACATTCTAAGTCCAGCTACAACAATTCCCACAGGTCGAGAGCAAAAAAAAAAAATGCTTCTTATTTCAATAGCCACTAATCTTTCACAACTACAGTCATCTTGTCTTGAATTCATGGGGCTGGGAGATATTGCTTCCTCTTATGCCTCAAACACTTCTAGTTGTAATACATTTGCTGTTCATTTGTTTAGGCTGGAAACCTACAGTTATATCTCTCTAAGAGTTAATATCCCATGCAATGCCAGGATGGCTCTTGCATCCAACAGCTTATTCGACTTATCTTGCTCTTCTCTACTTTCTGTTAAGTCACTAGTTTAGAAACAGTTTTTTAAAACTAACAGCCAAATTCTTAATTTGATAAGGGAAAATTATGGGTCTCTTGTAAACCAGAGCTGGAAAAGTACAAAAGAGAAAAAATAAAATAACAGCGTTAGAATAAGACCCCTGTCTTCTGAAGGTTTAAAGATACCATGGTGTTAAATGAAGTGAAAAAGTGAGTGCTTTTGTAAATGAATTCAAGGTCAACAAATCTATTGATCAATATAAAGAAATGAGCAAAGAAACAGGCACTGGATTGGTGGAATTCTATCAAATAAGATACATTTACTGCATAGAGATTTGTTAAGCATGAAAGACACATAACATGAAGACGGCAAACATGAAAGCAACATGCAACCAACAGGAGACACAGCATACATGAAGAATTGTGTTAGGTTGGTCATAAGGCTTTGGAGGATAAAATAATATATATGGGAGAAAATAGAAAAAATGAAAATCAAGCTTCTGTTTAGGTGTGTTATTGGGTTAACATGATCAACCATTAAGATTTCATGAAATTAAGCATTCAGAATTATATTTTTCTAACCTGTGTGCCTTCACTATCCACTTGAAGATAACAGGAAAAGAACTGACAAGACAAAACCATTTTTGTGAGCCTTTTTCCATTGTGAAGAAAAATACAAAAAAAAAAGGTTAGTTTAAATTTTTAGCAATAATTTTGTGGAGTTTTCAGCAATAATGTCAAGGAAATTTGCAGCATCATTAAGACCGCAAAAAAATCAAGTTCTGAACACAAGATTAACTGTTTAAACAGTGAAGTTAAATGTAATCAAGGAGGAGAAAAAATATTGGTGGTAAATATCAGAAATTTTGAATGTGTGTGGCAGATTCTATTCAGGAAAGAAAAGTCTGTTGAAGGCAGGGATCAGCGTCTTTTACATCTATCAGTGAGTAAAACTGTTCTTTGGTAAATGTGGATTATAATTCAAAGACTACTAGGGAAGGATACGATCAGTGCCTTGGAATATCACACAACCTTTCACCAATTCTCCCATGATGCAACCAACTGACCAGATATCAACTGAAAGTAAAAGTGAAATGATAAAATTATGAAGTGTCATGAATTAAAGTGGAAAACAAAAAACATTTTTACATTAAAAACACAACAATGCAGAAAATGAAACTGCCAACATGTTTTTGAACAACAATAACAGAAACATTATTTATGTTGCAAATTTAACATTGTAGACAAAGAAGGATTTCTATTAAAAAACAACATCTTATAATGGAAGGCCTATTAATTTGCCAATATATCTTTAGTCTTATGTTTGATCTATCATACTTGTGTTCTGTTCCCTTGAAGCACTGTGAAGGATACAATCTCTTCCTGGAAAAAGGACTTTGTGGAGGACCATTTCTGCCATTATGCACCCAACAGACCAGATATCCACTATTATATGTTAGGTGTAATGGGAACAAAAATTAAACATTTTTTAAAAAATTCTATAAAAATATTTTCAAATGCTATGCACACGCTAAATATTTATAATCACACAAGAAAACAGTGATCATTAAAAATAATCCAAATATTTTTTTAAAAAACTACAGACTGTTTCATACAATCTTTTATAAACTATAAACTAAACTCCAATTGAAAAAAAAAACCCACTGTGTAATACTAAAACAGGCCCAATAGGCAGCAAAAAAGACTTGTAACTGGTAAATTAATATTAATCACATCCTACTGAAATTACTGGAACCAGGTTAACGATTACTAACATATCTCATTGCTACCAATGAGTTAAACACAACTTATTTTTCTACGCTGAAGCCCATTATCAACATACATCTATGTAACTTCCATCATGACTGAATATTTTTGAGAAAAACATATCATGGACTTTCAAGTTTGATGTTCTACCAAAATTTGCTTAAGTCTAACAGTAAGATTAAGTTTTGAACACTGCTGATTTCACATGAGAAAAATATGTCATTATTATGTCTTACAACCATGGTTTTGGGCTGCCAGATTGATAAACTTGCAGAAACTGTTCTTCTGTATCTGGTTAGATAGATCACGGAAGAGTCACAGACAGGTAGTCCCAGACAGGACATGAAGTAGTGAAAATGCTTGGAGGAATGTCACACGGAGGAGTAGAAGGACCAGGAAGGAAACAGAGACTCTCAACCTACAGAATCGCTTCAAAGTTCTGGGCCTTATGAACGATGAGGAGCACCAGGAGGAGGGAACAGAATGTCAACAAGAAGGAATCCAACTTCGGCAACAGGAACAAGATCAACGCTCCCAGCCTCAACAGAATGCCCAGGCAGCCCTAGAAGAACATGCTCATCGAGGAGTCCTGGACAAGCCTCAAAGGAGGCGAGTTCTGGTTGTTGGAGACTCCTCGCTCAGAGGAACCAAACCGGCAATTTGCAAACCCGACAAGTTCAATTGAGAGGTCTGCTGTCTTCCTGGGGCCAAGATCGACCACATAACGGAGAGACTCACCAGGCTGGTCAAGCCCACTGACCATAAGCCCCTCATTTTGGTTCATGTCGGAACCAATGACACTGCGAGGAGCAGCTTTTACCACATCGCAAAGGACTATGAGCTTATGGGGACAAAGCTTAAAGACCTTGGTGCGCAGATGGTCATTTCGTCTCTCCTCCCAGTTCAGGATATGGCGCACGTAGGGAAAGGGCAATAGCAGAGGTCAACAACTGGCTCTGCACATGGTGCCGCCAGCAATGGTTTGGGTTTTTGGAACATGGCCTGAATTTCCATGAACGTGGGCTTCTGGTGAGGGATGGGCTGCACCT
Organism: Ctenosaura bakeri; assembly: GCA_948474755.1. Taxonomy (NCBI): domain Eukaryota; kingdom Metazoa; phylum Chordata; class Lepidosauria; order Squamata; family Iguanidae; genus Ctenosaura; species Ctenosaura bakeri. The sequence goes on from CAOLHI010001413.1 coordinate 290,686, forward strand.
CACAAAACTTGGCAGGAATGTTTTTGCAGTCTCACAAGGAGGATTAAGAGGTCTTTAAACTAAGTTCCGCTGGGGAGGGAGACAATATTATTCAGGGCAAGGCCTCGGTGAGTACAAGGGGAAAAGGCCCAAATGATATAGGACAAGTAGTATAAGTGGCCAATGGCGGGAGAAGTAGAAACTATAGTACAGGACTTGCAGGAAGGGCCCGGGGACTTAAGTCTCTCTACACTAATGCACGTAGTATAGGAAACAAGCAAGATGAACTTGAACTCCTAGTACAACAAAATAAATACGATTTGATAGGCATCACTGAGACCTGGTGGGATGAGTCTCATGATGGGAATGTAGGAATAGAGGGGTATAGCCTATTTTGTAGAAATAGACCAAACAAGAAAGGAGGAGGAGTAGCCTTGTATGTCAAGGATGTTTTCACCTGTGAAGAGATCCATGACTTAAACCCAGAAAGCCAGGGAGAGAGCATCTGGGTAAGAATGAAGGGAGCAAGAAACCATAGGGATATTCGGATGGGGGTTTACTACAGACCTCCAACACAGACTGAGGACTTGGATGACGCCTTCCTCAACCAAATGACTGCACATTCAAAAAGGAGAGATACAGTAATAATGGGAGATTTCAATTACCCGGATATATGTTGGCAGTCAAACTTTGCCAAGACAGTAAGGTCCAGCAAGTTTCTTGCTTGTCTTGCAGACAATTTCATGATCCAGAAGGTTGAAGAGGTGACAGGTGGATCAAATATTCTAGATCTGATCCTGACCAACAGGGATGACCTTTAATGTTAATTAATGTTAATGAGGTAGAAGTGGTTGGATCTTTAGCGGGGAGTGACCATGCCCTATTGGAATTTGGCATTCAGTGGGAAGGAGAAGATAAGTGTAGCCAGACACTCATCTTAGAGTTTAAAAAAGCGGACTTCTGTAAACTTAAGGAGCTGCTGGCTGGAATTCCGTGGTCAAGAATAGTGAAAGGGAAAGGAGCTCAGGAGGCATGGGAGTTCCTTAAAAGGGAGATACTGAAGGCACAGTCTAAAACTGTGCCAATGAGGAGGAAAAATGGAAAGCTTCTGCAGAAACCAGAATGGTTGACTAAAGAACTCTCAGCTCAGCTAAGTGTTAAGAGAAACATGTACAGGAAATGGAAGAAGGGGAAACCACCAAAGAAGAATTTAAGCAAGTAGCCAGGAGATGTAGGGAGAAGGTCAGAAAGGCTAAAGCACAGAATGACCTTAGGCTGGCCAGAGACATTAAAAACAATAAAAAGGGATATTTTTAAATATGTCTGCAGCAAAAGGAAAAAGAAGGAGATGATAGGTCGCTGTGTAGAGAAGATGGCGAATTACTAACAGGGGAAAGAGAAAAGGCAGAACTACTTAACACCTTCTTTGTCTCAGTTTTTTCCCAGAAGAATACAAGCACTCAATCTGGCGGTTGGGGAGCAGGTGAGGAAGCAGGGGGAATGCGGCACATAATAGGTAGGGAGGTGGTACAGGAATACCTGGCCGCACTGGATGAATTCAAGTCTCCAGGGCCAGATGAATTGCATCCTAGGATATTAAAAGAGCTGGCAGAGGTCATTTCGGAACCGCTTGCTATAATCTTTGAGAAGTCTTGGAGGACAGAAGATGTTCCAGCAGACTGGAAGAGGGCAAATGTTGTCCCCATCTTCAAGAACGGAAAAAAAGAGGACCCAAATAATTATCGGCCAGTCAGCCTGACATCAGTACCTTGAAAGATCCTGGAGCAGATCATTAAGCAGTCAGTTTCTAATCACTTAGAAAGCAATGATGTAATCACGAGAAGTCAACATGGATTTCTCAAAAATAAGTCATGCCAGACTAATCTTATCTCTTTTTATGACAGAGTTACTAGCTTGATAGATGAAGGGAATGCTGTGGATGTAGCATATCAGTAAGGCCTTTGACAAAGTTCCCCGTGACATTTTTGCAAAGAAGCTAGTAAAATGTGGGCTCGACAGGGCTACTGTCAGGTGGATCTGTAACTGGTTGACCGACCGTTCCCCAAGGGTGCTCACCAATGGCTGCTTTTCATCCTTAAGAGAAGTGACTAGCAAGGCGCCACTGGGTTCTGTCCTGGGCCCAGTGCCAACGACTTGGATGAAGGAATAGAGGGCATGCTCATCAAATTTGCAGATGACACCAAATTGGGAGGGGTTGCTAATACGCCAGAGGACAGGATCAAAATTCAAAATGACCGGGACAGATTGGAGAGCTGGGCCAAGGCGAACAAAATGAAATTCAACAGAGAGAAATGTAAGGTCCTACACTTGGGTAGAAAAAATGGAATACAGAAATATAGGATGGGGGACACGTGGCTGGATAGCAGTACGTGTGAAAGGGATCTAAGAGTCTTAATAGACCACAAGCTGAACATGAGTCAGCAGTGTGATGCAGCAGCCAAGAAAGCCAATGCAATTCTCAGTTGCATCAATAGGAGTATGGTGTCTAGATTGAGGGAGGTACTGGTACCACTCTACTCTGCTTTGGTTAGACTTCATTTTGAATACTGTTTCCAGTTCTGGGCACCCCAATTCAAGAAGGACATGGTCAAGCTGGAGCAAGTCAAGAGGAGGGTGACCAAAACGGTGAGGGGCCTGGAAGCCATGCCCTATGAGGACAGACTTCGAGAGCTGGGTATGTTTAGTCTGCAGAAGAGAAGGTTAAAAGGGGACATGATAGCCATGTTTAAATATTTGAAGGGATGACATGTAGAGGAGAGAGAGGGCTTGTTTTCTGTTGCTCCAGAGACCAGGACAAGGAGCAATGGATTCAAGCTGCAGGAAAGGAGATTCCACTTGAACCTCAGGAAGAAATGCCTGACGATCAGGGCTGTCCGGCAGTGGAATATGCTGCCTCAGAGTGTAGTTGAGTCTTCTTCTTTGGAGGTTTTTAAGCAGAATCTGGATGGCCATCTGTCAGGAGTGCTTTGAGGGTGTTCCTGCATGGCAGGGGGGTTCGATTGGATGGCCCCTGTGGTCCCTTGAACTCTACATTTCTATGATTCTATGATTCTAGTCTTTATCCATCACCGCTAAGAGGTAATCAAAGGCAAGACTCCAGGTCCCTTCTTATCAGTGTGTGCTGAGTAGGATATCAGAGGATTTTGAGAAATGGGGTCAAATGAGAGAGTAGCTGCTGTCCACAAACCAGAGTGTGCCCTACCTCTAAAGGTGCCTTTTGGGAGCCACATGCTTTTTGGAGAGCATTTTTTCACACATGGCCTCCAGAGGAATGTGAGCTGCATGCTATCCACCTGCTCTGCCTCACCTGCTGCACCTCTCTCCAGAAAAGAATACTTAAAAACTGCTTCTTCGGGTTTCTCAGCAGTGCCATCGAGGTCACTTACACAAATACCTATTAAACTACATGGCAGTAAACCAACCAAAGCTGCCTCTCTCAAACTTCAGCAAGACGGCAAGGAACCGTGAATGCTAATGATTAATCAAATACCCCAGACAAACAAATATGGCATTTCTATCCTGCAACTTACCATTCTCTTTGTATCCCATGCCAAGAATAACTTCTGGTGCTCTGTAATATCGTGTAACCACATATGGAGTCATCATGAAATTAGTACATGCTGTCCTTGCCAGTCCAAAGTCAAGGATTTTAAGAGTACAATCTGATTTTACTACTATATTGCTGGGTTTTAAATCCTAAGGGGGAAAATACAATCATTTAAAAGCTGAACAAATGGTATAATCAGCTCACTAAATGAAACAGAAGTCAGAACACTTCATTATTCTACTGCAGGCTATCAGTTTGACATAGATATATCTCTCCATGCAAAATCTTTGCTAAATTATCCAATGGGTCTGGGTGAGGAAGAGACTTATTTTATTGAGAGCTCCAAGGAGATTTTGAATTCAATTCCCTAGGAGGCTGAGCTCTGTGCGTAAGTGGAATTACAACTTCATGGCTCTGTCATATCCCAGTTTAGTGAGTTTGAGACAACAAGATGAAAGGCTTGAATAAACTGAGGAGAGTGGCAACATTTTAATGCTGAAGCAGCATTAGATCAGCAATTTTATGTTTTAGTTCTTAAGACAACTCAGATAACAACTGGATTTGTCAACATGTTGGTTTGTAACTGATCTAGTAGTACCAATGGTAGTAGTGTTCTGCCTCTTTTGGAACCCTGGGTCTCAAGGCAGCCTAGAAATAAGTAAAATAATGCATAATAAAACTTCACCTAACAAAAAATGTACAAAAGATATAAAAGTATCAAAAAACCATTAAACTAGCAATGGAATTAAAAGAAATTTAAAAACATACTCAAGAAGCAAAAATGCAAACAATATAGCACATTGTTGAAAACCCTTTCACTATGAACCAGTTCCAAAAGGACTGCTGAAATTTAAAAAAAAGGCTTCACTTGCCACCAGAATGGCACCTAGGAAAGGGCCAGCCTAGCCTTTCTAGGAAGCAAACTCCAGAACCTGAGAGCAGATACAGAGAAGGCCTTCTCCCATGGACCCACCAGATGTATCTGTGAAGTAGTAGGACAGAGAGAATGGCCTATATGGGAGAATATTTTCCTTTAGAAAATCTGGGCACAAGCCAGACAGGGCTTTGTAAGTCATAACCAACACTTTGAATTTGCCCAGAAACTGACCGGTACAAGTGGAGCTTTTGTAACATAGGAGTTGTGTCCTCCTTATCACTAATCTTGGTTAAAAATCTGGCTGCAGTTCTTTGGACCAGCTAATATTTCAAAAGACTCTTCAAATGCAGTCAAACACAGAGCATTTTACAATAGTCCAAATGGGATTTAACTAAGGTATGCGTCACTGTGGCCAGACCAGATGTTTCTAGGAACAGGAGCATCTAGCACACAAGTTTCAACTATGCGAATACACTCTGGGCCACTGTAGAAAGTTTCCAGGCTTAGAGCTGAATCCAGTACACCCAAGCTCTGAATCTGTGTTTTCAGGAGGATTGCAACCTCCATTCAACACAGCTGAATCCCAAAAAGGAAATAATCTAATGTGCACATAGTTGCTCTCACCTTTCCAAGAACCCTGTCTGCATCCCTGAGTTCCACAAACTGAAAAGTATTCAATACCACTGGATAAGCAGAGAGCCAAAGTTACATTGATTGGGTCTGTATTAACAGTAGCACCCAAGTCAAAGTGAATCCAAGTAATTTTGTCTGAAAAGCATGAGAAAAACTGTCAAATGCCTTGCATTCTTCTCATTTGACCTACTGCATAAAAGGTATCTTTTTGAGACAGTTTTACTGGACAACTCTTTGCAGTCAGAATGATGGTAGAAAAGGAAGTGAGGAGCTTGCTGCTTGCATTGCTGCAAGTAAACCTACACAGAGGTTCCTGTGTGTGTTCAATCAGACTTAGTCTGAGTTTTCAAATGATGCCATTTTCTATACTGATTCACTTGGTCCATGCCCACCAACTACCTGGAAAACTAGAGGGCTGTTTAGTTCCATTGTTTGAGAGGGTATGAACAGGTTGCTTACCTGTAACTGTGGTTCTTCGAGTGGTCATCTGTGCCATCATACACTAGGAGCTTTAGCGCCTGCGCGGTAGCGTTCGGAAACTTCTAGAGCTTGTTCGCTTGGCGGGAACCCCTCCCCCACGCCGGTACTGCGCATGCTCCTCCCGCCGAGCAACGGTCTCTCCTCAGTTCTGTCGTCCGCCGTAGAACCTACAGGGACCTGAGAAAGAGGGGAGGAAGGGCGGGTGTGTATGATGGCACAGATGACCACTCGAAGAACCACAGTTACAGGTAAGCAACCTGTTCTTCTTCTTTGTGGTCTCTGTGCCTTCATACACTAGGAGACTGTGTAGCTTACCGGTCGGACGGCGGGTCAGGTCCTACAGCACGGAAGCCAACACCTCACGTCCAAACCGGGCATCTCTGCGCGACCGGCAGTCGAGCCTGTAGTGGCGCACGAAGGTCGATGGTTGGGACCAGGTCGCCACACGGCAGAGTTCATGCAGGTCAACTCCTCGCAGGAGGGCCGCAGAAGTAGCCACAGCTCTGGTGGAGTGGGCTCGAAGCAGGACTGGCGGAGGCTTCCTCGCGAGCTCATACGCCAGTTCAATAGTCCTCACCACCCACTTGGAGAAGCGCTGGGTGGACACTTTTAGGCCCCTCCGACGTCGCCCATAGCAAACAAAGAGATGCGGCGTCTGTCGGAAGGAAGCAGTCCTGTCCTTGTAGAAAGCCAATGCCCGACGCACGTCCAGGGAGTGGAGGGACCGCTCCAACGGTGTCGTCGGGTTCGGGAAGAAGGCAGGCAGGATGATATCCTGGTTGAGATGGAAACTGGACACCACCTTTGGCAGGAACGAGATGTCAGGTCTCAGGACCACCTTGTCCCTGTGGAAGACCGTGAAGGGCTCATCGGAACGAAGAGCTGTGATCTCACCCGCTCGCCTCGCTGAGGTCACCGCTACCAGGAAGGCAGTTTTCATTGTCAGGAGCCTGTCATCCGAGGTCGCCATCGGCTCGAAGGGCGGCTTCGTCAGCTGCGAGAGCACCAGCGAGAGGGACCACGGCGGTAGCGGCGGCGATACCGGCGGGTAGAGATGATGAAGTCCTTTCAGGAACCGCTTAACGGTATCGTTCCTGAAGAAGGCCGAGGCAGCAGATCGTGGCGGTTGGTATGCCACGATCGCGGAGAGATACACCTTCAGGGATGGAAACGCCAGGCCCTGTTGCCGGAGGTGCAGGAGGAAGTGCAGGACGGTCGAGAGCCCCGCGGGCGATACCGGCTCACTCCTCTCGTTAGCGAAGGTCAGGAAGCGTCGCCACTTGTATTGATAGTTGCGACGGGTGGATTCCTTCCTGGCCGCGACGAGGACGGTACCGAGCACGGGATCGTCTAGTGCGATATCCTCCAGGCATGGAGGGCCAGGCGTGGCAGGTCCGGATGGAGGACTCGGCCGCCGGAGTGGGAGAGCAGGTCCGGTGTCGGTGGCAACCGGAGCAGGTCGTCTCGCGCGGCTTGTAGCAGGGGTGCGAACCAATGTTGCCTCGGCCAGTACGGGGCTACCAGGATCGCGTCGGCTCGGTCGGCGAGGATCTTCGATATCGTCCGGCCGAGCAGCGGGAACGGCGGGAACGCGTAGAGGAGTTCCCCGGTCCACGGAAACTGGAAAGCGTCCCCGATGGAGGCACGATCGTGGCCCGCTCTGGAACAGAATCGGCGACACTTCGCGTTTTCCCTGGTCGCGAAGAGGTCGATCGATGGTTCGCCCCAGCGGTCCCGAATCAGTCTGAACGCCTCTCCGGAGAGAGACCATTCGTGATGGGATGAGGTGTCCCTGCTGAGGGCGTCTGCCGTGGTGTTCTCCTGCCCGGCCAGGTGAACCGCCACGGGATGCGTGTGCAGGCGAATGCACCATTCCCACAGGCCGAGCGCGATGTCGAGCAGGGTCGTGGAATGAGTCCCACCTTGTCTGTTGATGTAGCAGACGGCGGTGGTGTTGTCCGTCAGAATCAGGACCGTGCGCCCCGCCACGGCATGGCGGAACGCCCGTAGGGCTTTCCAGACGGCAAGCAGCTCCAGCGCGTTGATATGGAGAGCGGTCTCGTCGTCGGTCCATCTGTCGCGGACTCTGAGATCGCCGCAGTGGGCACCCCATCCGTACAGGGAGGCGTCGGTCGTTACCGTCACCTTCGGTGTCGGCTGTTGGAAAGGCATCCCCGACATGAGATTGCGTCGCGACTGCCACCATCGGAGGGATGAGCGGACGTCTCCCGGCAGCTGCAGTCGGAGTGTCTGTTCGTCTCGCAGGGGGTCGAATATGCGGACGAACCAGTGTTGAAGAGGTCTTGCTCTCAGCCTGGCGAGATATGTCACAGCGGTCGTCGCAGCCATGTAGCCCAAGAGCTGCTGGACGCTTCTCGCAGATAACGTCGGGGCCGTACGAGCGTGAGCGGCGGCCCGGATCAAAGTTTGTGCTCGAGACTCTGGTAGGTACGCCCTGGCGGAGGTCGAGTCGAGCGTCGCCCCGATGAAGTCCAAGATCCTCGCCGGCTCGAGGTGGGACTTCTTCGGATTCACTCGTAGACCAAGGCGGGTCAGGAGTGACAACGTCATGTGGACGTCGTGGTAAAGTCTCTGTTTGCAGGACGCCACCAACAGCCAATAGTCGAGGTAGGGGAAGACGGAAGCGCCCTTCGTCCGCAGGTAGGATACCACCGGGGCCATGCACTTGGTGAAGACCCTTGGGGCAGTCGAGAGTCCGAACGGCAGCACCTTGTACTGGTAACAGGTGTCGTCGACTGCGAAGCGGAGGTACCGTCTGTGCTGCGGGCGAATGGCGATATGGAAGTATGCGTCTCGGAGATCGATGGAGGCGAACCAGTCCCCTCGATGTAGGAAGGGTAGGATCGACGGTATCGTGACCATCTTGAACCTTTTGGGGCGGATGTAGTAGTTCACCCCTCTGAGGTCTAGGATCGGCCGGAGGGTACCGTCGGCTTTCGGTACCGTGAAGTACCTGGAGAAGAAGCCGGTGGTCTTGGCCTCTTGCGGGAGCCGCTCGATCGCCCCTTTCTGGAGGAGGGATTGGATCTCTTCCAGGAGGGCCGGACTCGACGGCGTGGAGTAATAAACGCCGCAAGGAGGAATATCGAGAAACTCGATGGCGTAGCCAAGACGGACGATGGAAAGCACCCAAGAGTCCGTAGTGACATACTGCCACTCCGCTAGGTGTCGAGCGAGGGTCGGTCGGTCTCCGAGCGCTGATGGTAGGCTGAAGAGTGGGTATTGGCGGGTCCTGCCAGGCACGTCAAAACCGAGACTTTGTCTCGGAGGAGGACTTCTTCGACGAAGGCGGGCGCCGCCTAATCGTGCGTCTGGCCGATGAGCCGGAGGACGGTCTCGACTGTCCAGACTGGGCCGAACGCTGGAACGACGAGGTGGAAGATCGTCGCCAGGATGGTCGGAAGGTGGAGGCCCTGCGGGTCTGCGTGGCCGGCTGCAGCCCGATCTTTTTTGCGGTCAGTCTCGCCTTGACGAGATTGTCCAAAGCTTCGTCTGTGGACGAATTGAATAGGCCTTCACCGTCGAAGGGGAGATCTTCAATCCTCCTTCTGGTGTCCTCCTGGATGTCGGCCGGTCGAAGCCAAGCATGGCGGCGGAGGCCGACGGATCCCGCCATGACCCGGGAGGCGATCTCCACTGCGTGCCGGGAGGAGGCCATCTGGTGCCGAGCGATGGAGATAGCCTCATTGAAGATCACGGAGGAGGCTTGGCGGATGTCCTCCGGTACCGCTTCCATCGCTGGTTGCAGGCGATCGAGCACCTTCTTCAGGTATGCCGCGAGGCAAGCCTGAGTGTTGGACAGCCTGATCTGCAAGGAGGCAGCCGAATAGAACCTCCTTGCGTAGGCGTCCAACTTCCTGCCCTCTTGTCCGGCGGGGTGGTGTGTTGCCTGCCGGAGCCTTTCGTCTGCGCGGACTCGACGACCACAGAGTTCGGTGCAGGGTGATTAAATAGATAACCGGCGTTATCCTTCTGCACCCTGTAGAGGTGTTCTAACCGCTGCGGTATCGGCTGAGCCGAGGCCGGTCTATCCCAGGCGGCCTTCACCAGTCTGGATACCCGGGGCAGGAGAGGCAGCGGGGCCGTGGAAGGTCGCTTCTCCTCGAAAACGGAGAAGGCTGGATCGTCATCCTCCGGCTCCGCATCGGCGATCTTAAGGCCGAGGGTAGTGGCCATGCGGAGCAGCATCGCAGAGAACTGGTGGACGTCCTCTGGAGCAGAATCTGGGATCGGGTCCCCGAATCCCAACGGAGGAGACTCCTGGGAGGCCGCCTCAGACACCTCAGACTCCGCACTCGAGTCGTACGACTCCGAGCTCGGTGAGTCCTCTCGCCGCTCGCTCTCCGGCTCCTTCGTAGTCGCCGCAGGTGTTGCCTTCCTAGGCTTCTCCGCAGCCGGGGCGGTGGTAGCAGCAGCGTCCCGCTTGGGATGGCTGACCACGGACTTCACCCTCTTGGTGGTGACCGGGGTAGTCTGGCAGGCTGACGTCGTCGTAGCCCGCTCAGTCACCACCGACTCCGTAGGGCGCGTCGCCGTCGCCGTGACCCTAGGAGGTGGCGATATCGCCCGATACCGTGGTGAAGGCTCCCTCGCCCTATGATATCGAGGGGAGGGAGAGCGGCTGAAGGAGCGGCGGTCCGACGGAGATCGGCTTCGGCGTCGACGGTACCGAGCCTCGTCCCCTCTAGGCGAGCGCGATTCGCGCTGTCGACGAGGTGACCGGGACCTCCGGAAGGTCTCCCAGCGACTCGGGCCACGATGGTACCGATCCCGGTACGATGGCGAATGGGACCGATAGGAGGCCGGGCGCTCTCTCCACTCAGATTCCCTCGCGTACCTGGCCACGTAGGACGCCGAGGTGTATCTGGAGGCAGACGAGCGAGGTTGTTCCTCTCTTGTCTCCCTCGGAGGCGGCGAGGCCACCGGACGCTCGGAAGAGCGGGACCGGGACCTGAAGGAGGTCGAACGCCGCTCCGGAGAAGCAGAGGGCTCTCTCTGCTGCAGGTCGGCCGACCTGCGACGGCTAAGAGGGCGGTGGCGCTCCTCCACCAGGGTTGGAGGGTCTGCCACAGGCGAGTCCGGGCGCTGTTGGGGAACGTCCTCGATCTCATCCTCCGAGAGGTCGACGGACTCGCCTCGCCCTTTGGAAGGCTGCTGAGTAGGAGGAGGAGTAGGAGGTTGAGCGTCCCCAGCCGGGGAGCGCTTCTTTTCCTTCTTCTTCTTCTTCTTCTCCTTCTCCTTGCCCTTGCCTCCGTCCGGAGCAGGGCGCTTTTTTGCAGGCGTCTCCGTAAGGGGAGCCTCAGCCTTCCTCGCCGTCGAGGATCCTTTAGCTGACTTGGCAGCCGCCGACAGCTTCGGGATCCTCGGTAACGCCGAGATCGGCGTTTCGCCGGTACCGAGCCCGATACCGACGAGGTGGACGGAACGGCAGCCGCCGATACCGTCGATGGCGTGGTCGTCTTCTTGTCGGCCATCTTGGAGGTGGAGGTCTCGTCTATCGCCCGCAGAGACTGCTCCCAACAAAAAGATTTGAGTCTCGCGGAGCGGTTGCGAAGAGTTTGCGGAGTAAAATCCCTGCAAATTGGGCAAGTCCGGATGTTGTGGGACTCGCCCAAACAGAAGAGACACTCCTTATGGCCGTCGTTGAGGGCAACCTTGCGGCCGCAGGACACGCACTTCTTAAAGAGCGCGGACATAAGACGAAGAAACGCCAAACTCCGAAATCCAAAAGACGAAAACCGAAGGGGGAGTCCGAAAGAGAGGTCAAAGACAGTCCGAAAGTCCGTAAAACCGTGAAAAACAGCAAGCCAAGCACGACGTGAGAGGAACAAACTAAAGAACCTTCCGTACGCGGCGGCGGACGAGAAAGAACTGAGGAGAGACCGTTGCTCGGCGGGAGGAGCATGCGCAGTACCGGCGTGGGGGAGGGGTTCCCGCCAAGCGAACAAGCTCTAGAAGTTTCCGAACGCTACCGCGCAGGCGCTAAAGCTCCTAGTGTATGAAGGCACAGAGACCACGAAGAAGAACAGGGGAAAACATGACCACCACCCTGACCACTACCTCATTCCAGAGATTTGACAGAATCACCTTCTGTGGCAAGAGCAAACTTCCAAAGAGCCATCAGGAAATAATTTGGATCCAATTTAAATCAATCTCTTGGATCCAAACCATTTTAAATTAATCTCCCAACCTACATAGGTTCTGAGCCCACACTAGGGAATGCTCTGTCCATGACAACAGAGCTATTGTTCTTCCACTCAAAGATTACATTGCAGCCAGCCCCTTGTAAAGTCAGAGACATGGTTTGGCTCAGCACAGAAAACAAGGTCCAGAGTGTACCCAGCAGTATGAGAGGGGCCAGAAACTCCACATTCCTTATCCCTTCAGATCTTGCTGCCGTTGTACAAAGAACCCCAGCAGGCAAAGTTGAGAAAGACAAACTCCCCACCATCAACTCACTCAACTAGTTCTGTGTAACACAGACCAGGTTTGTATTAGGAGTCTGAATATGAATGATTTTACCATTCACACACCTCACATTCACCAGTACAATTTTAATACTGGTGGGACTATTTCCAAGATTACTCTGGTCATTTGAGGCACGTGGGTAATTGGGGGGGGAGCACCCTGTTGCTGTCTTCTTTCCAATGAAAGAATAACTGTCTCCCGTTCTACATCTCCCTCTAACATCTCCCTGTAACATTTGATGACTGCTTCCTGAGCCCAAGTTATTCCTTCTGTCCTCCATTTTAGAAGCCTATCGTTCCTGCAGTAGGCTGGCGATATTCTCATAGATACTAAATGTGGCAATCTTGCTGGCAGATACTGAGAGCACACAGTATTCTTCTCTTCTCTTGAGCACTAGGACAGCACCCCCGCACCCAGCTCCTACTGAACTGGCTCCCCCAAGTTGTAGAATGTCCCATTCCGTCACCACTCTTTGCCTCAGGGGCTCATTCTTCTAGAGAGGAAACATCCGGTCAGGCACAGAGTTCATTTAGCCTTACCATTCTAAATTTCATTGTTATTTAACCATCTACCTGCCTCTACAGCTGATTTCTTGTTTCTGACGTATTTGAGAATAATTCTTTACACATCTTGATATTAGCATCAATGTGTTCCTTACAATCTATTTTTGCATCCCTAATTGTTGGCTTACATTTTCTTTTTGCAAGTTTGAGTTACTTTTATTGTGCCTTGTCTGGAAAAGAGATCCAATTTCTGCAGGAAGTTTTTTCTGCTTCTGAACAGCTTTCTTCACAATGTATGTTAGCTATGATAGCAAGTTCCTAAACTCTGTATTACCTTCCTTGACTTGTTGTATACATTCTACCCATGATTCTGAACTTTTTCCCAGTGTCCATAAGAATGAGGTTAAGTAGTAAAAAGCAGGTATTAATATGTTCATAATAGCACTACCTACTCTGTGGATGATACCAGCTGAATGAAGATGTTTGATACCACATAACATCTGATACAGGAGGTAAGACATTCTTTCATGATCCAGCTCCATATGAATAACTTGGCACAAGTTAGCATCCATCAGTTCCATAACCAAATACCTTAAGTGTTTAAAAAAAATTATTGATTATTTGTTTTAATTTATACATAGACTTATAAAAACCATTTGTGCAAAATCTACTGCAATGTGTAAACTCTTAACTTGCTTATATAAAGGATCACTCCAAGGAGACAAACCTAGAGCACTTAGTATATTCACATATTTATCTAGATTCTGACTTTCCATGATAAAAATATAATTTGAAGTAGTAAAATATAAAAATAAAGTATGGGAAAACTAAAAATGATCCCAACAGTACAACAGTGTCATAAACTTTATACCATGAACAGCAGACTAACATTATAACAGACGATCAGTGTATCAAAAACCCTATCAATACATCACAGGCAGGAATGTAACAGTTACTTAAGGTAGATAAAAAAACAGTAACATTTGTTTAAACGCTGTGTCCAAGTAGAGTAGCTCCACTGAATCTATTACAGAAACCAACACTTAGTAGATTATGCTACTTTAATAAATAAAAAGGGGAAAGAAGTGGTAGAGGACCACCTTTAAGACTGATTTATTTTAGCATGAGCTTCTATGAAGTCCACTTACTCAGATGTCCTGACAGAGTGATGTCAAAGCCACAGGGTTTTAAGCACTCTAACATAGTTGTAGGAGTGGGACTGAATGTAACAGGATATGGGAAGATGTGCACTGTGACCTTGGCCATAAATCTTCAGAGAGCTATGTGAAAAAATACAGGTCTTCCAGGTAACTGGAAGTAGTCTTTGAAGTGCACTTTTAACATTGAGATGTGGAAATCTGTTTACCAAAAGCAAGCTAGGAGATTCCGTTTTTTCACATGTGAATTTGTAAAGACTTGTGTATTTTGATATATTTTGAGTACCATGATGGTAACAATTGTGTGATGCTTCAATGGTTCTATAATAGGTAGTACTAGCAACTGGATTTAGGCCAAGAATGTAACCTAATCATGCTTTCAATCAAAAGTATGTGCCTTCAGGACTGCCTCTCTTTCTAGGAATCTGCCCTGTTCTAGGATTTGCAGTAGTGGCTTTTTTGAAGCAGCTCTGCTTGCAGAAGCCTGCTTATTAGTTACATAGGGAATAATCTTGACCTCTGCTGTTCCCAAACTGTGGAATTCCCACCCTTTAGTAATGGCTATGTGCCAGTTTTTAGGAAATGTATCAAAATGTTATGCTGACTTTTTAAACTATTCTTGTTTTGTTGTGGTTTCAGTAATTTCTAACTTGTTTAATAAGGCTTTTACAGTGTTACTAATTGTTTGGACTTGTTATAACCACAATAATGGCATTTAGCAAAAACACAGTACAGAAATATTAATTAAGATAGTGATAACAATAAATACCTACTATAACTACACACATGGTTAAAACAACTTCTCTTCCATGCACATTGTGGGAAAATAAAATAATTGCTTTCTCCATCATTTCTAATTGAAATTTGTTTTTACTATATCTACATATTAAAGGCATGAATCAGTTTGTTTTTAAAAAAGCAAAAGCTCTTTATCAAAGCATTGCACCACATATGATAAAAGCTGACACTTAATGACTATTTATATTACTGAGCAGAAATGTCTAAAAGTAATATAGATTATTTTCCTTATGTCAAGTGGGAACCATTTCTCACTGAAGCCAAAGAATGACTATATCCTAAATTTAAAAAGTGTTCAGGTATTCTGTATTTAGTTTGACTACTTCTTTGGCAAAGAGGAAAAAAACAAATAATTGAGGACATATGATCAATAAAAGCAAAGGACAGAAAACAAAGAAACAAACAAAATGCTCCTCCACTTTTATAGTTTTGATAATTCCTGAAAGACCAGTAAACCATCACTGCCTAAATCCAACTAGTAGTCCCAATTAGAGTAAACCCACTGAATCAATGGGAACCTGTAAAACAACAATTTTGTATGTTCCATTGACTCACACAAAGGTTATTTTCATTGTGACTAATGACTGGATTTATAGGACTTTATATCTAAAAATTAATTATAAATTAAATTCTGTCAAACAAAACACATGGACAAATTGGTTTTAAATTCTACAACAGACATTTATAAAGAAAATGGGAACAGGAAACCTTGAACTTACACATCTTGAAATTCTTCTAGCGACTTCTGTGGTGTGAATACATTTAATAGACTAATAATCTGTAAAAGAAGTAAAAAGAAAATCATAATCATCAATATAATTCAAACCGTGCAATATGACCATGTTAGGCTATAGATCAATCAGTTTAATAACTTCTTGCTTGTTTTTAAAGGACAGCAGTAAATACAAGGTTAATGTAGTGATTCTAAAATATTTTAGAAATTTACCAATCTCAACCTATGCAGGGATAAGCCATGCTGGCCGTGCAGCAACATAAACAAAATTCAAAATCCACAAACCAGTTGACACATGGAAGTTACTCTGCTGCTACTACTAACAGATTTGAAATGTTATTGCATGTCTTTTTACTGTACTTTGCTCTCAGTCCCCACGTAGCCAAGAAGGGGAGCGGCCTCTGCATGCATTGAGAGCCCTCTAGACAGCAGAACTAACATCTGAGACAAAATATAGGCCTGTGACTTTTAACATCATCACTTTTCTTCTACTGTATGATTTTTAACATCTTTGCCTGATGAAGAAGCCAGTGAAACTTCAAAATCTTGAATGATGTATTTTGTGCATTGTAGTCAGTCCAAGAAAGATATCACAGTTTTGTGGATTTCAGATTTTGTTGCATTCTCAACATGTCGAGTTTTCAGGGGTTTGCCAGATATCTCTGAAAAAAACTATTTCATTATAAATGTGATGCACTTAGGATGTAGGTTTATTGATGGATTACAATTACATATATGTAACTTGAGATTTATTAACAAGGGCATGTAAGAGTTGTCATAAAAGATCCATTCTTACATTATGGAAGTGGTATGGTTTCCTCTAGCAGGACTACAGGAGACTTCCACATATCAAGTCAAAACACTGGTCCACTGAGCTCAGGAGTGCCTAAATTGCTTCGTAGCAGGTTCTACAGTTTTCAGCTTATCAAACTTACCAAACTGTTTATCTGTAGTGGGAAACTTACTGGGAATGGGGCAAGCACATTGGACTGCCCTCTCAAGCCTTCAGGACCTACACTGCTGCTGCTTCCTAACCCAATAAATAAATAAACAAAACAAATAATTTTTGCTATTGCCATGCAGTTGTCACCGTTGTTGGTAGTAACTGCTACCAAACTTTGTTGGCACCTGGAGGATGCTAGATCAGCCTCCTCTACCAAGGAGACTTGTGGAGCAACAAAATCCAAGTTCTCATAAGGCTTCTGAAAAGTAAAAAACATTCATCTCCACCATTTCAGCAGCCAGGAACACAAAAGGGACAAAGGGGCCCTGTGGTCCATGGCTGCATGTTGCCCAGCCCGATATGTATAATATCTATAAAGAGGAGACAAGGAAAGATACTTAGAAGAAAAGAGAGATTCTTCCAGGTACGATGTTCTTTAATAAGGGAATATTAATAATTTTTTTGGCTTTTAAAAAAATGTTCTTACAAAAAAATATATTGGACTGTTTTAATATATCTGTAGAAATGCTAGTTGCCAATCTGTGGGGGAAACCTGGCTGAGAAATGATTAGATTAAGCAAATCTTATATATTTCTGTGAAGGTGAGTTACAACTAGAGCCTTATGGGGAAAAAAATGAATTTGAACAAAGCAATGGATAGCAGCAGATCTTCACTTTTGCAGTTTTCATCTCAGTAGTTTATAGAGTTGGTTATTGTTACACTGAAAATTTGCTTATAATATTTCAACATAAATTGTTTAGTAGAAGAACAACACATTGGAAGAATATTTAAATCGGAACAGAAAACTTCTATGTTTTCAGGTACATTTTATTATGCAGTGAAACTTTAAAGCTAGTAACACAGACCCTTCTGAAAATAATAAAGTTATTATGAATGAAATACACAGGTTTTTGTTTGTTTGTTTTTTGCTTTTTTTGTGTTTTTTTACTATCAGGTTATGTTAAATTGAGGAAACAATTCAGTAGAAATTGCGAGGTTTTGATCAAGCACAATATGCTATGTTGAACTGAAATGGACATTTCCTCAACACATTGATCAAGATGATAAGTAGGCATTACTGTTAACAGATGACTTGAAGGCAGACTCACATACACATTACTAGATATACTCTCCTATGACCTACATTAGCAATCACCCAGTTGATATGTTACCAATGAAATATTAGAAATACTCATAAAAATTACTCACATTTTTGTGATTGACACACTTTAAGAGCACAAGTTCCCTGTAAGCTCGTTTTGCATGTGTTTGGTTTTGAAAAGGGCGACTCAATTTCTTTACAGCAACATTTATTCCAAGCACTGTGTCAAATGCAGCACTGAAAGGTTAAAACAGAAACATCCTAGCAGCAGTTCTTTGAAATCAGGACAACACACTGAAAAAGCTGCATGTGCACATCAGTTGCCTTTGCTTCATCAGTTTTAAACAGAAGGCTATAAAACACCCTAATAAATTGTTATTTAGGGTGAACTCTACCCTCTCCTCCCCCTCTATACCTTGTTTATGTAGATCTCTCTCCTCTGCTGCTTCCTATCAACTCCCTCATACACAAAAACACATCATTGCTGTCCAGTGGTCCTCTAAAATCAAAGACCACGACATCCCTGCCATCTTGGACTGAGGAAATTCAGTGCAGCATTATGGTGGGTCTGCACACATCAATGGATTCTCCTGATTTTAAAAGACAGCACAGAAGACCCATATTCAGGGATCAGGACAAGACTCTGGCATAATGATACAGTAGGTGGTAATGGAATCAGGTGAGATGGTAGGCAGGCAGAAGTACCTGGAGGCAACTTCTTCTTCCTCAAAGTAAATAGCAAATTACACCAGAAAATTCATGATCATACCTATGATTAAAAGGGTTTCCTCAGAGAAGCCTAAAATCTTTTCAACAGTTCTATTTTATTTAACTAAAATTATTAACATTTCTCTGCACAAGATAAACTGTTAGAGTAGACAGTATTTCTTAAGGCATTGTCAGAACTATAGAAAGCCCCTATTAAGAAAATTTCAAATTTTACATTTCCAGTGAATATGTTGCATTGGGATAACTACCATTTACACTTTATTTTTCACAAGACAGCTCACATTGTGATACTTATTTATACTAGGTTAGGTTAATACCACTCACCAAACAATGCCTTGTGCCCCAGAACCAATAGGTTTCAATTGCTGGTATCGTTTCAGTACAGTGAATGTCGAGTCCGCAACTTGTACACTGTAAAACTGACTATCACATTTACTCTCACTCATGATGTAGTGTCATGTAGTTTATTTCCCAGGATCTGTCACAGTTTTCACAATCTGTATAAGGAAAACCAAAAAAATCAGTAAAATGTTTTAGCAAGTCTGTTTTAAATTATTCTGTTACTTTTGCAGCATACTCGATCTATTGGACTCCACACTGCTCTCTAAATACGTACAGTGAACTGGCCCATAACCTTACATTTCCTAATTAAATAAAAAGAGAAGAAAAACAACACATGCATATTCAGATAACTATCAGGAGACTGGACCAATATGAAAGAATATCAACAATACATTTTAGCATAACAAACTCCCATTGCAATTTAACCCATCTTTCACAGGTCTTCCAAAATATTGTAAGCCACCCATTGTGGATTATGTAACATGTCCCGCAACCTGATTATTCAGATCGCTTGTTATCATATCAAATGCTATGGTACCACTGTCATAATCACAGCTACCTGACAAGGTAATCTGAAGGCCTTAAATGACAATTAGTATACCAAAAACAAATCAGAATTCTGCACACAGGGCTGAACTCTTAGACTTGAGCATCATATATTTAACTACTCAGGCAAGCAAATGCCTGAGAATCTTCATCTTTCACTCAGATGCCTCTTCAGCCAACACTTTGGCTAAGAACCAGGCTTTGCTCCCCATGTGATTTGCCATGTGTGGATGGTGAGGTGGGAGCAAAGCTAAGCTTCCATTACAAGAGCTTGGGACCCAATAATGTTAAACGTCATGTCCACATATCCCAATATCATCTGGCCTCTAGGGAAGGAGTCAGTGAAAGGTATTATGATATCCTGCCTCCAAATACTTTTCCATTCCTGAATTATGCTGTAGAAACATTTAAGTGTCTATGATGGGACTGAAATCATGATATTTCCCTATTACAGGCAGTTCTCCTTAAGGTTAAACAACTTTCAGTAACAAGAGCAGGCCATACTGCAATGATTCAGACAAAGAGATGAGACCCTGAAAAAAGCCAGGATGCAGACTCTGTCCTCATATTAGTGACTATTATTGATTGCCCAATAATCAATGTTTTCTGGGCAGCAGAGCAATACAACAACACAATGACCGAAGATAGCACACAATAAAAGCAAGATAAATTCAGCAGTGTGGAGAAAAAACTTGACAGTATACAAACCCTAGTGAAGCTGACAGTAAGATGCATAGTGCTAAGATCTAAAAGCAATAAAAATGTTTTTAAATGCCAAGGAAAAAAAAGGCTCTTCACTTGATGCTGAACAGTCCATAATGTAGATGATAGGCAAGCCTCTCTGGGGAAGGCTTTCCAGAAATAGGATGATGCCACTGAAAAGGCCATCTTTCTTAAAGCCACCCCATTTGGTGGAGGGCCTTGAGCACTGGTTAACTTAAGGTTAACTTAAATGTCCCAGTTCTGAAGAAAAAGTAGATATGGATAGTGAGGAGGATGAGGATGGATGAAATAAGGTAATCTGCTTCCAAGCTGTTCAGAACTTTAAAAGTAAAGGCTAGCATTTGGTGTGCTCAAACAACTCAAAGCAGAAAACCTAATAATTTCAACCTTTACATAACAGAATAAAGATGCACAACCTTTAACATCTGAAAAGGCAATAGCAGGGAAGTGGTAGGACATTTCAAGTCCAAAGACATCAAGCTGTTGCTTAATCTGCTAATACTCATTTAAAAGTGCAAGTCTACCTTTGTGGACTGAACCTAAATCTAAGTTTTAATACCAGTGCAGGTGTTTAACTGGGTTATCAATGCTTGTGGCATCATCAGCACTGCTTTACAATTAACTTACACTTAACATGTCGACACAATTGGCACTCTATTTCTTCTGTTTCATTTCTCTGTGACTGCACTAACCATATTCTTCAATCTGTACACACCTCTATCCATCTAGCTATTCCTGCCAAATCAAGATATAATCCAATGCATCTGATGAAGTGGGCTCATGTCCACAAAAGCTTATTCCATAAATAAATTTATCAGTTTTAGATGCCAAAGGACTGCAGTTTTTTGCTGCAACAGATTAATACAGCTATCCCTCTACAAAGTTTACACTACGCTCCACTACTTAATCAAATTATTATTCAGATTTGTCTTTCATAGTGAAATGTTCAGAGATCTTTTAAGGGAATTCAACTAGATAAAGTAAAAGAACCAGGATTTTCCCCCCTGTATCTCAGCATTTCTTTACAATGTTTTCAACTAGGTTTTTAGTTGTTAAAAAGATAATATTAATCTCAGCTTTCCAATACAAAAATTGATGTGAAGAGCATGTGCTTGCACACATACACACACCCTATCTCTTTTACAATCTGTCACCTTCATTAAATACAGATTTATTCATGTCTGAGTATAACAAAGAATACAATTTCCTAGCCTAAACCTAATTACTAGAAGAGACACACTGAATCAGAGGGGTTAATTTAAGTGCCAATTTATCATTCAGTGATTAAGTCAATGGGTCTATTTTAGCTGGGATTAACAACTTGATTTAGAGTACTCTACAAGTGGGTAGGATATGTTATGTGTGCTGTGCAAAATCCTTCAAGTGCTGTATTTGCCAGCATCTTAGACACAACAGCATATAAGATGTACCCCACTTTTCAAGGGGTATTTTTCAGGAAAAACATTTTTTGGTTCGCTGGTAGGCAAAATGCACAGGAAAGGAGGGGAAGGAAAAGCATACTACACCAGGAGAGGAGGAGAATGAAAAGAGTGATGCGCCGCCACCACCCCTTCCTGTTTTGCTTGGTAGAGTCAAAATGCATAGGGGAGGAGGGGAAGGTAAGAAATTATAGAAACATCTATCTATGTTCCTATAGATCAAGACTTCCACTACCCCCCCCTTCTTGTTTTGCCTGAGTGGGGAGAATGCCTTTCACACCCCCTCCCTTCCCTACATTTTTAGTGTTACCGTATTTGCTGGTGTATAAGATGCACTCCATTTTCAGAGTGTATTTTTTAGGGGGAAAGTGCATCTTAAATACCAGCAAATACAGTATATTTAAGATGACACCCAATGCTTTTAGAAATAACGTAAGCACCATCTTGCAGAGCACTTGCTTAGCCCATGAAATGCTTTGGCACACTGTGGACAATTTTCTTTCTCCCAACCCTCTACCCCAGGGCTTCCTAAACAGTGTGTCGCAACACATTAGTGTGTCGCATGTAGTATGTTGGTGTATCACCTCACCAGCTGAGAAACCCCCCCCCACCTGAGCCTGGCCCACTGCTGTTGCTCTCGCTGGGGCCTTTCTCCAGTAGGAGCAATGGCAGCAGGCAAGAACCAGGTGGGAGGGGGCTACCCTTCCCTCTGTCGCTGTTCTTGCTGGGGCCTTTCTTGGTGAGGGCAACAGCAGTGGGCCAGGATTGGGGGGGGCCTGTATTCCCCACCCTAGATATGCCTCTGGGTACCTCCAGTTTGCTAGTAAAGCTGAAATACTGTGTGTGAAATGATGCATGTCAAAAAAGTGTGTCACCAACTTGAAAAGTTTAGAAAGCTCTGCTCTACCTTCATACCTTTAAAATCACTACACGTACTATGTACAACTTATAAAATGAAAACAGGCTTAGAAATGACTCAGTTGAGGAACAAATTGTCTCCGAGCGAATAGGACCACTGCATCATGCAGTTCTGGAATACATTTTGCTTTTGGCCTCTTCCTGGAAAGGAGAAACAGTCTTGTGCGCTGTTTCTAGAACAAATATCCTCCACACTGAAAGAGTCATCTACTTTCTTTTCTGTAGCTGGATGGCATAGAAAAATGGCACAGGCAGTCCCAACATAGTGTTCTGCAACTTTACTAGGCTCCATTTGGAAAAATGTACTTGAGCTGGCAGGACTGATACTTTCACTTCCTGCCAGTTTCATAATTCCAACTTTCCCCAAACAGAGGGAGAAAGACAGGGGAAAAAAAGCAGTATTTAGCTGTGCTATGTGTCTAAGAAATCACAGGGTTGTCAACAGGTGACTTGCCTAAGAAACACTGTGAAATGGGGTTGTTATAAATTAACAGGTGAGTTGAAGGTGCACACACAAATGCAGGACATCTAGACACTCCTTTTCTTCATTTCCCTGTATCTGTGTGTGTGTAAGAGAGATAGAGAGGGAGAGAAAGAGAGCGCTAGAAAATGAGGTGTTATCCCAACAAAGCCCACTGTGTTTACCTTAGTAAAATACAGCTGAATTGTCTAATTGATCCCTCCAGCAGGAAAGAAGCAAGTACAATTTTGTGTTCAGTCTCCATAAAATATTATACAGATAGCCCTCCACATTTGCAGATTTCACTTTTGTGGATTTGATTATTCACGGATTATTTGCTGTCACCTCTGCTGCCTCCCTATGCCATTTTTAATAAGGACTGCAAGCCTTGTGAGACTGAGAAACTGCGAATGAGGCTTGTAAGTCCCTATTAAAAATGGTGTGGGGCAGCAGTGGAGGTGGCAGTGAGCTCCACCACCCACCCACTTCTGCCTTGTGAAGGAACCCTGATGGCTCAAAGGAATCCATAGCGGGTTAAATATATACATATATTTTTTGTATATGTGTTAAATATGGTTTGGGAGGGCCTAGAGTTATTCACAGTTTTTCCACTTTCACGGGGGTCCTATGCCCCTAACCCTAGCAAATGTGGAGGGATGACTAGAAGTTTCCTGCAAGCAAAGCTACTTTCACCTTTCTAAAGAAAAATTAGTCTTTAGCTCCTGTGACTCAGAAAGACAGCAGGAATCACTGCTATTAGCATTTCAAGAAACAGAACAATACTGATGGCAGTTGCCTCTCTTGGTTATTCCTGTTCTAGGAGTCAAGGGACTTGATGATGTGCCACAGTTGTCCTCTCTCTCTCTCGCACAGAAATTGAGGAAGTCTCTAACTTTGCAGATCAGCACCATTTTCTACATCCTCAGGCTAGCCATATGGTTAACACACTCTATTTCACAACTAGACCTGTATCTTAATAGACAAGTATTTACATAATCAGAATGGCCCTGGAATGTTATGTATATAATTTGACCATAAGATACATGTTACATTTCAAAGATATCATGGCTCATTGTCTATTACCTCTTATCGCCATTCTCCTTTAGAACAGATTTCTATCTCTCTACCAGGACCAGGGCAAGATGGCAGCAGCAAAGTAAGGAGTGTTTGTTTTGATTCTTCAAAAATTAAGCCTTAAAAGATAAGAACCTCAGAGCTAGATTTTAGAATTGGAAACTTTTGGAAACTAGCCATAGATCGTTTGACTAAAGAGCAGCTGGATACTTTATATTTTGAAACTGAAATCTTGAAGCTTCTTAAGTTCTTATCTCTTCCACCAAGTGCTGTTTGGATTGATAGTGTAAGTTATAATTGTACTAAACTCCTTGAAGTGTTGTGGAGTGGATATTTCTATATCAACAGTATGGTCTAAAAGTGTCAACAATTACAGTGAGAGATAACGGTTGGTTGGAGACACTGCTGCTGATATTCAGTAAATCAGCCTCTGTACTTACTTCTCTCTGTATGTACTTTTGTCATAATTTATTTGTCCACTCTGCATACAAACCTATTGTAACCAAACTGAGAGGTGGGAAAGGAAAAAAGAGAATAACTGGGATAAATGCTGACAGCATGGTGTTTACCAGAAAGATGTACAAAGACCTAGGAATTACACCTACCTTGCAAAGTAGTTCTCCAGAACCTAGGAAAAGGCAGAATAAAATCACACAGTATTTCCAGGAGAAGAAGGAGAGTGATGAAAATGTGAGTGCAAATGTGTTCTTGAATCTTTGCAGAATGGATCAACCTCTATACTGCCTGTATTGAACTGGTCAGTAGATCTTAAAGGGACAATACAAGAATGCAGGACTTTAGGATCTTCATTAGACCTGGACACAGAGTTGAACCTTGCAGAATATATATCTATTATGACAGAATCACACCAGGTGGATAAAGCTGATATGAGGGACAAAGAACTCATCGAAGATCTCATACAGAGACAGATTATTGAGCTTGCTTATAAGAGGTCAGCCTCAAAATATAAATATTTCGACTCAAACTGAAGAAACAGAACTAAGTGATCTTGAGATTCAGGGACAACTCCTTATGGTTTGTAGTGAATTAGCTCTTATCAAAAATTTTCTTTCAGAAAGTAATGGACTGTTAACAATACTGGTTGAGAACTATATAACCCAAGAGATGAGATCAGGACTAGAAGGAGCTGACAAATACCCCACTCGAATTCTGGTGGAAACAAAGAGCATTGTAAGGAGTCATCCAAAAGATATTAATAAAGGGACACATAAGGGAGAACATAAAAAGCAGAAAAAAAGTAAAAATATTAAAAATATAAGAAAGCAAGCAAATAAAGAGCACTGTTGTTGGTCAAGAGAGCTACAAAGGCTGATTAAATTGCTAGACACATATGCAAACTCAAACTCAAATTTGGACCTAAACAAGCCCTCTCAGAGGACCTGTAAGAAGAAAAGAAGAAAAAGGGACCAACCAATGTTACAAATTCACAGTAAATGCCAGAGGAAGAAGGCATGATAGAGGAAAAAACAGCAATTGTATCCAATGAGGAGGAAATGCAGGATCCATGGGCAAATGTACTTACCAATATAGGGAAGACAGAGGACAACAATTGTAATGCAAATTTAAGCTCAACACATCATCACACAAAGCCAACAACAGATTTTTACTCAGTAAATGCTTGGAACCTGGTGATGATTTCACATAAAGTGGTATTTGCCAACTATCCTAAACCTAAAAGTTTTCTTGCACAGAAAGAAATGTATACTACATTTCCTGCACATTTTAAATGCTTTCCTCCCAGGAGCAATGAGGTTTAATGATACTGTTTACATAGAATATCTATATTTTGATGGAATGAATGCCCGGGCTATCGTTACATTTAAGGACCAAGATCTAGCTAGCTTTATTTATGAAACTAGGGAGATGTTTTCAAAACATGGATTAATAATTCTAAGATTCTTTGAAAATCAGGCCCCACTAGTTCTATTATTTGGAGTTTCTGCCACTTTTTTCAAGGATAATAACTCTAAGATAATCAATAATATTGGAAATCTTATATATTTAAACCAGAGTCAAGACTCTCCTCCTTCCCATACTCATTCAGAGATCCCAGGTTCAAATCCGGAAGAGTCAGCTATTACTGACTGCTTAAACCAACTTAACACTGAAAGGGTTGAGACCTTTATGCCAGAAGAAAAAGCACTACTTGCGTCTTATTGGAGATTGCCATATATTGCTCAGGCAGAGATTTTACAAAGATTATATTCACTGAGAAAATGTTTAATAGGAAAGCAGCCATATGAAACAGAAGGATTAGTGGACTTCAGTGAAAAATTTAAGGAGCATAATCTGACAATGATAAATAAAGAAAGAGCTGAGGAACAAGAGAAAATTCCAAGCAGTGAGGAAGCTTTGGACAGGACTGATGCATTTGAGGAGAAAGGAAAGATCCACACTGGAAATGTACATGGGGCAACAGAGAAATCTAGCCTAACAAATAACGAATATTTGAACAATATGGGGGGTCCCAACTATTAAGGAATCCCTGGGAAAAAAGAAAGATAAGTAAACTTAACATTAAATAACATCAAGCAAAATGAGAAAGATATACCCCCCATTACAACTGAATCAAATTTTGGTGTACTCAAACCATTGTCCTGGACAGACATGAGATACCTAGGTGAAGAGGAAAAAGGATCATCACAGAAAGAATCCATTTTGCCTGGTATGATACACCCAGTGATCTCAAATGTTAGTAGACTGTGCCCATCTACAGAGATCATTGAACACCAAGAAAAAAATCCATGAAATCCACACAAGGCCCCCGACTACTAAAGAACCATGTCCCAACCAGGTAAATCCCAAAATTCCATCTACTAGGGCATGACATGGGCTAAAGTGCTCCTGTGGCCAACTGAGATTCCTTTTATGGAATATTCCCAGATGGAAGAGGAAACTGGCAGATCAAGCCTTCTTGAATTTTATAAACAACTACGATATAATCTTGGTGCAAGAGACTTGGGCTAGGGAAGACATATTTCTAAATAGCTTTACAGCATACTTGCTGGAAGCAAATCCAAGTTCCAAGGGAGGATGACCAAAACGTGGATTGGCATTACTGATCTCCACAAATATCCATGTTATTAATATCAGACTTGACCCCCTGGCTAACATTGCGAATGCTCTGCTTATTAAATTCAAGTGGGTATGGTTACTTGTTATAAATGTTTACCCTCCACCGCAATGCCAAAATAAATTGGTGAAGGATGCCTGGCACAAACTGGAAGACTACATTAGCAATTTAATTTCCCTATACCCAGAAGCCTTTGTTATAATGGCTGGGACTTTAATGTTAGAACAGGGTAAAATGAGGAAGACCTATATTCGCATTTCCACATACTTCAACCTGTAATGGATGAGGCTCTGAAGTTGCCAAGTAGACAATCTAAGGATAAGGGTTGTAACTATGCTGGGCTATGTCTTACACAAATGATTAACCGGCTGAACTTTGTATCATAAATGGATGTGTTGATGGTGATAACAATGGTGAGTTTACATTTCTTTCTAGCCTAGGGGCATCCACAATTGATTATTTCATAGTCTCTTATGATTTACTAAGCATGGTCTCCAGATGTACTGTAGAAAAGTGTATTGATAGTGATCATTTGCCTTTAGTTTTTTATTTAAATTGTGATCTTCAAATGACATACACAGAACAAAATCCAGTGTTAAATGAAGATATTGAAATAAGAGCCTCTCATGTTAGATGGCCTCCTAAGCTGGAGAATGATGTAAAGGACCTATTATATTCAGACAGGTGTCTTCATAAACGAAATGTTCTGCTGTCAGCAAACTGCACAGAAATTGTGCTTGGAGAGTTTCAAGAATTGAGTCTGGATTTAAAAAGATTATTAAAGCAAAAATGCCTGAACGGGAAATGTGCCTTCTCCAGTAAGTCAAAACACTGGTTTGATAAGGAACGTATTGTAATGAAACTTGTTGAAAAATATAAAACTTATAGAGAGAAAAACTTGCTAACAATACCGTCAGAATGGTTTCAGTTAAAGAGGAAATATAAAAAACTAATTAAGATTAAAAAAAATACCAGGCTCAGAGAGAGTCCTGGGGAGATTTACGATAATTAAAGCAGCCAGGGAGAAGGATACAACAACCGTTTGGAGAATGGTTGCCAAGGGGTGGCCTAACTCCTCAGTCAACATGAAATATTATATTCCTGTAAGTTCATGGGAAACCCATTTTAGTAAGATATATGAAATAATAATAATAATAAAATTTATTTCTATCCCGCCTCTCCCCATGGATTGAGGCGGTGAACAACAATAATACATTAAGAAGCCCTGGTGGCGCAGTGGTTAAATGCCAGTACTGCAAGCCACAAGGTTGTGAGTTCAATCCTGCTGGGCTCCAAGGCTGACTCAGCCTTCCATCCTTTCGCAGGTCGGTAAAATGAGTACCCAGTTTGTTGGGGGCATGTGTCAAGAGCAAAAGGGACAATATGTGTAACTACCCTGAATGGCGTCCTGTAACAGCCTTGGAAATTAAGAGTCTTATTTCCAAACTTAAAAGCAGCAAGGCCACAGGAAATGACAACATTCCACCTGAAGTACTCAAATCTAACATAGACTGGTGGGCACCTGTGCTGGCTGCACTATTTACAAGCATTAACCATTCAGCATGCATCCCAGAAGATTGGAGGCTGGCTGTTATTATCCCAATCTATGAAAAAGGAGAATGGACAGATTCAGCAAACTATAGACCTAGCTATATGCTAGCCATTTACTAGAAAAATTACAAGATTGGCTAGAACAGGAAAATATACTTCATAACGAACAGGCTGGAGTCAAGAGTGGACATTCTACTGTAGACCATGTATTAGTCTTGCAACATCTTGTAGACAAGTATACAGCATCTTCTGGGGGGGCACTTTATGCAGCCTTTGTTGATTTCAAATCAGCCTTTCATCTTATTTCAAGAGACAAATTGTGGGAAAAGTTTGACGACACTAACACTGATTGCCGACTGCTTTCTCTCATTCATGGTCTGTACGAAAATACTTGACTGAGGATGAAATGCAGCAGTGCAGGTCATTTGACTGGGCCTATTCCCATTTTTAAGGGAGTAAAACAGGGTTGTGTATTAGCACCAACTCTGCTTAATTTTTACATTAATGCCTTGATCAAAAACTTAGCAAAGGTGCACTCCCACCACCCCAGTTTGTCAAACAGACTCCTGTCAATACTGCTTTATGCAGACGATGCAGTGCTGTTATCACTGACAAGTGTTGGATTAAGGCGTTTGCTCAGGGCCCTGGAGAGCCATTGTAAAAATGAACAATTGCAAATCAATTATGATAAAACTAAGGTGTTTGTTTTTTCCAGGAAGAAGACAAAGTATAAATAGCAAATAAATCACCATAAAATTGAGCAGGTCTCCTCCTATAAATACTTAGGAATAATTTTTCACTCACATGGAACCTGGAGGGTCCATTCAAAATGTGCAATTATAAACATGCAGAGAACTGTGAAGGCACTCCTCTCCTTCTTTTATAACAAGGGAGGGCGGCACATTCCCTCGGTAATCTAGGTTTTTAGGGCCAAGGTGATATCCCAGATGTTATATGGCTCAGAAGTATGGGCACTTGATAACTTTGTCCCTCTGGAAGCTGTGCAGACCAAATTCCTGAGGACAATATTTGGCATCCCGAGCTGTGTTCGAAATGCAATTATCCGCTTAGAAGCAGGACAAATCTTTGTGGAGGTCTGCATATGGTTACGTAAATTTCATTTCTGGTTAAAGATGATGCTTGTACCAGTTGGACTGGCTCCACTTATACTAACCGATTCTTATCGATCAAAGTGGAAAAAGTCATTAATTATGAAATTACAAACCTTAGGTTTTTCAATAATGGTCATTCAAACCCTAGGGTATACCAAAGCTAAAATAGCTATCTCATAGAGAATTCAAGACACTAAATTTCAACATCATCTAAGCCAAATGGCGTTATATCCAGCTCTTAGGAATAATAGAAGGCCATTTACACTCCCAAATTATTTCATTGATCTGACCATTCCTAAATTCAGAAAGGCATTTACACTAGCCAGATTCAATGTTTTACCATCTGCATTGATAGAAGGTAGATATAAAAAGATCCCTTATAGTAAGCAGGCTTGCCCATGTGGGATGGGAGAAGCAGAGACAGTGGGTCATGTCCTACTTCACTGCAATTTTTACCAAGATCTAAGATCTGTTTATATAACCCCAATCATACAAAAGATCCCAGGTAGGCCTGAGGAATTTTATTTAGACTATTTTCTGTCAGACTGGAATTCCGAGGTCACAACTAGAGTGGAAAGCTTTTGCACAGCAGCCATTAACCATCAAAAACAGTTAATGGGTTAATACTTTTATATTCTTCATGGATGAGTTTGCTGTTCTTCTCCTATGGTGACTGTATGTTTGTTTTTTAAATATTTGAATTTTAGCTCTATCTATTTGTTCCTAATGTCAGTTTGTATTTTATGATCGAAGCTTTTATCACTATTTTAATAAATTTTAACACAACTCATAGGTATGTCATCTTTTAGTTTTAAATCTTATAATCTTAAATTTTACAATTCTAACTCCACTTACTTGTTGTTGATCCTACCTTTTGGTCAATGCTTTTAACAACTTTTAATTGAATTTACTACTGTTTTGACTGTACCGTTTTGTTGTTCTAATTTGTAACTTCTGCTGGCTGTTTGCCATAATAAATGAAATGAATGAATGAATATCTCTCCACCTCCTTTTACAACTCTCTCTGACATAAAGCAAAGGTCAAACTCTTTGCCAAAAAAACAAATATACATGCAGACATATGCACTTCAAGACAAATTGAATTAAACCAGCCCTCCATCACTGACATCAGAATTAACTTTCTTCAAGCCAAGAACAGAGTATAAGCATGTGCTCTATTTGGCACTGTCTCTGATCAGTACTGTGAAAACAAATACTCTTCACCTCAAATGGTTTAAAGAACCCAAACAGTACAAGCGTTAAACAATGAAGGTATATCCATGTACATAAAGTATGAATTTATGATAAAAAACCTCTAAATAGATCATCTGTATTTATTACCAGCTCAGTGAAATACCTTCTCAAATCCTATAATCAACTGTATAGGAAAAAATCACTTGTTTTTAGAAAGCAAGTAGGATGATTAAGTATTGATTAATTCAATTTATTTGGCAAGGCAGTTAGAAGTATAAAGTTTTCATCAGAAGAAAAAAAATATCCTTTTGCCAGCCAGCTCCACAGATAAACATTTTCTACAGAAATGTATCATACCAGGAATGGTCTCAAGTTTCCTAACTTCTTACAGTTAAATGCAATGTTTTAATACTACATATATGTGCACATACCTTCAAGTGGCCTGTAAACTTATGGCAACCTCATGGCTTTCATAGGGTTTTCTTGACAAGAATATCAGAGGTAGTTTGCCAGTTCCCTCCTCTGAAATATAGCCTATAACATCTCGTACTTGCTCCCAGCACTACCCAGGGCTGACCCTGCTTAGCCTCCATAAAGTGTTATGATTACCTAAGACACATCCACTTTTTCCACACCATCACTATACATTTGGATTTTGAGTGTGATTTATAGCTGTATTCAAATGCTCTGGTTTAGTGCTATAACAGAGTGGGCAACTCACAGCCCTCCAAATACTGAACTACAACTTCCATTTGCCCTACCCAGTACAGCCTACAGTGAAGGAAGTATGCATTCTGCTGCAGAAAACTGTACAAGCAAGCTGGCAAAGAAAGGAAAAAGAGGACAGCACCTTTGTATGGCCACCCGGTCTCTCAAGTATAAATATTCTCCAACCCTTCTCTTACTAAGATTTGACCTTGAGGCTACAGCATGCAGTCACAGAATATAGTGGGTTGTGTCTTCCTGAAGCACGAAGGAAGGTACCTCTACATCACTTCTGAGGAAACAGCTTCCTACTCACTTCATGGTTCCTCCAAATTAGTAGGTTACCACAGTCTCTGTGCAGCACATTCAGGAGGCTAGTAATACTCAGATGGGAGACTGCCAATGAACTCCAGGTACTGTAGGCTGTATTTCGGAGGAAGGAACTAGCTGTACAACTCTGAATATTCCTTGCCTAAGAAAACTTTATGAAATTCATGGGGTTGCCACAAATAACAGGCAACTTCTCTTGACATCCATCCAACATTCTAACTGAAGATTTTTTGGTGCAGAGGAGCTATCAAATCATATGAGCTACTTCTGATGTTCAAAGCCACTACTTAGCTGCATGCTTGCTCTTCTTCTCCTGTATTTGACAATTAGGGCCACATTTATGATGGTTAGACCTTCAACATCCTAGACTATATAATTAAAGTAATTCCTAAGTATCCAGTACTGAATCAAGCAGTTCTTAAAAAATCTGAAAGCGAAACCAGCAGCGTGAATATAACTGTTCAAGAGAGAACAAACTGCTTTTTTTTTAACTATGATTTTTTTCTCCAATATAATCCATCTGTCAGGATGAAGCAACGATTTTTGCTTAATGTATTTCCTATGTTATGAAATATGTTCTAGTTTAGAAAGGTGTATTCCACAAAAATGAAACTCTAAAAGACACCACAAGACTCACATTTTCTTTTTTGTCCCCCTCTTGTGATCCTTCTCCTGTCCTACGTATGCTTTTTGTACACATTGTAAGTTTCTTTGTCACCTAGTAAGATGAGGTTCAATATCACGTACAAATACCATATCACACGCAAAATTCAGAATCACAAATATAATTGAAAATTTTCAACATGTTTTGGTTGTTGTGTGCTTTCAGTTCATTTCCAACACATGGTGATCCTAAGGCAAAACTATCACAGGGTTTTCTTGGTAAGATTTGTTCAGAAGGGGGTTTCCTTTGCCTTCCTTTGAAGTTAAGAGAGTGTAACTTGCTCAGAGTCACCAAGTGGGTTTCCATGGCTGAGCAAGAATTTGAACCCTCATCTCTAGAGTTGTAGTCCAACACTCAAACCACTACACTACGCCAGCTCTCTTTCCAATAGGTACTGAAACTGAAATACTTCAAAATGTGTACAACTACATTACTGGCCTGAAAGTGAACAACAATTGAATGCAACAAGGCAGAAATGTTATGGTGTAAAATGTTATGGTGTAAAATGTTACGGTCTTAACCTACTGCATGAAGTATTAGTTCTTTGTAAGTTGAGACACTTACTAGGGCAATATAAGCTGTTACTAATTCAAGATTAGCATTAACAAACTGCAACAGAATAGTCTGATGTCTTGTACACATAATTTGAAATAACATTAGACACTACAGAATTAGAAACAAAACAACATACCACTTAAAACTCTGAAGTAACTTTGGAGCTGAGTGAAAACTGATGAAGTGTTATGTAGCCTTCACACCGCATGCTTCAGTTACAATATTAGCCTATCTTCTTCTCATCTTCACTATCTGAATGATCAAGGCAGAATCAGTGATTTATATAAAAGTATTTCCTTCACATTCACTTGTTCAGTACTTTTACACAGTGTTTCTTAGGCTATCTGGCATGGGGG
The DNA here is from genome assembly GCA_948474755.1 of Ctenosaura bakeri. Lineage (NCBI taxonomy): Eukaryota > Metazoa > Chordata > Lepidosauria > Squamata > Iguanidae > Ctenosaura > Ctenosaura bakeri. The sequence goes on from CAOLHI010001413.1 coordinate 323,741, forward strand.
ACTAACAATTTTTTGCCAAGATGTCAGCTAGCAGTACATGTTTGCCACCACTAGTTACAAATGTTTCTTTCTTTCCTGGAAACCTTCCACGAACCTGCAGCCAAGAGCTTACAGACTTACACTAGTCCATGGACTGCTACTTTGAGTAGCATTGCTGTAACACACACACATGCCTCTATGCAATTGAAGTGCACAATTACTCTGACAATCACGAAAGGGACTTGCTCTTGTTCGCTTATCAGGTGCATGTCAGCTAATAATGACCATGCACAGACAGCTTCTACTGCAAATTTATAGAACCATTATTTTTTCCCCAGAGTTCTTCAAAATCATATTAACTATTATAAAACAAGGTTATCTACTTTTCAGCTCTTGTATTTTCCCTTAGATAAACTGGACATGAATCTAATTTCTATCTACATCACGGTCAACTGCTAACTCTACCATATCTCAACAGACAGCTATTTTTAAAAACACCTAAAGTAAAGAAAGAACTGAATTTCTTACCAAAGATATAGGGTCCAAAATATAATTTGAGTGATTGATCTTTAGCTTTCCAAAAGTCATTGTGGGACTAATGAACAGGCACATACAGAAATCACTACACAGTAGTAATTATCAATCTGCTACTGAAACTGTAGGTTACTTCAGTATTGTTTGTATATGTGAAGAGTAAGGTACTGCTTTTCCTCTGGGTTTTGTGAGAGCTAAGAAGAAAATAGCAGTTTCACCATACACCATCGAGTAAAGACTGAAGGTATTTACACCATTTCTGTCCAGGACAGATGGCAATTATACATTATTTCTGAACTGTTCATACTATTTCTTTCAAACAACCCAGGGGAAACACCAATAAACCACCTCAGAATCTCCCAGTAGTGATTTAACACCAAAGTACAGCTGGTCAAGAGTGAATCACACAGTGATTGGAGCACATCCAGGAATGAAATAGCAGTAAAGTGCCACTGCAAATGCACCAAATAACATCTTATGTCACAAAGCTGTTATGAGAACAAAAAATTGTAAAATGCGTGCTCATTTGGGTGTTTTATCATATATAAATAAAATGTTCAAATAAAAATCACAAGATTAACTAACATAGATTATTCACTGAAATATAAAATATCCATCTGTGTTAAAATATACTAATACTCCCTAAAGCAAGACATGCACTTCCATGTCTACAGAAGTACAAGAACAGAAACAGCATTAGTCACTACAGTCAGCTCTCCACATTTGTGGGTCTTTGCAGATCTGATTATTCACAGATTATCTGCTGCCACCTCTGCTGCCTCCCTATGCCATTTTTAATAGGGACTGCAAGCCTCGTGAGACTGAGAAAGTGCGAATGAGGCCTGTAAGTCCCTCTTAAAAATGATGCGGGGCAGCAGTGGAGATAGGAGTAAGCCCTAACACCTACCCACTCCTGCCTTGTGAAGGAACCCTGCTGCCTCAAAGGAATCCACAGTGGGTTGAATATGATGATCACACTTTTTGTGTGTGTTAAACATGGTTTGGGAGGGCCTGGAGTTATTCATGATTTTTCCATTTTCATGGGGGTCCTGTGTCCCTAGCCCTAGCGAATGCGGAAGGATGACTGTATACACCGTATAAATTAACAATTCCTTGTATACATGTACTGAGAAGCAACTCGCCACTTGTGCTCAAACCATAATATACAGATGGGACTGTCAGATTACCAAATATTATTAACCACACTAAGGCTTCTTGTTATTGGCTCTCTTACATGAGGAACACTTGTGTGTAAACACACTATCCATAAGCAGAAGTAGATTTTGTTGAACTCAATGTGACTTCTGAGTGAATTTGTGTAAGACTGAGTTGCATGTCACAGATCTCAACAGAATTTGTTCCAGAAATGGTTACAGAGTGCAGCTCCAGAATGTCAGCTAGTTATTCTCTTCTGTGGATTTATCCAAAAGGAAACATATCGGATTTGGATTGGAGTCTCCATGATTACAGTCTCTGTTGAAAGTCCTACATCTATTGAGTAATCTCATGGCCAAATTACTGAGTAATCTCACAAGTCAAATCTCTCAGAATCACTTTTCTGCTGTATAAAATAATAGTGACTTCTCTCACAAATTCAATAAAATTTTAATGTCCTTTTCAAATGTAAAAAGTAATGGATAAATAGTAATAAAATGGAAGAAAATAAACTTAATGACTGAGGAACTCTATAGGTAAGAAGAAAAACAAATTGCTGTTAACAAAGCTAACTGTCCAAACAGTTACCCTAGAAACTACTCAGCAAGTTTTGGCTAGTGTTCTTAATTATGTCGAACACGTTATCGCACCTGACATGAAAAATCAATCCAACAAGCAGATGTATCTTGAAAGGTACTATCTGTATCCGAGGACAAGAAGATCTAGATCTAACACAACTCAGGCCATTTCCGCACTACACTCTTATAGCATGATTATTCCACTTTCAACATCCTATGGAATCCTGGGGTTGCGCACTGCAAACCCCAGGATTCCATAGGATGTTAAAAGAGGAATAATCATGCTATAAGAATATAGTGTGGAAATGACCTCAGACTCAACAATCACCTGCACTGACAATAGGCGATTTAAAGCATAGCCATCCTCGTGCAGAGAAGTATGACATCATGAAGAGTGATACGACTTCAACACCAACATCCACATCCCCAATAAAAGCAGTGCAATATAGTGTGGATGATCTGAGACAGTACTGGAGAGTTATACAAAATGAAGCTTGTGCAGCTTCTCTTCCTAAGTGTATTTCCTTGAAAATAAATCCCCTTAAAATCAATGGGTACCACTTTGAAATGAACAGGTATAGGACTAAGCTGTTAACCTTTATCTCCTAAATTATCCTACTGTACATACTGGGGTGGGAATCCTAGTGTGCTCCAGATGTTGCTGGGCCACAGGTACCATCAAGTCCTAGCCACTGTAGCCAATACTGAGAAATACTAGGTCTGGAGGACCACATGGCTCTACTGCCAGAATCCCTCCATTCTGGAAACAAAATGACGTCCCCCTGGTTACTGCAAGATGTTCACCTCAAGCATGAAAGATCAGCCCTCGAAGAGGATGGATACTAAGGAGGACAACGATGGCCCAGGAGGGCTTGGTGTCTCTAGCAAGATCTCTCCTACTCCAAGAACAAGAGCTTATGCCTCATACAGTATAAACCCTCCAACCAGATGGTCCAAAAGACACAACCTCTTCTGGGCAAGTTACACCCCAAAGCTCTTCTCCTTACAAAATCGCAAGAGACGGGGGGGGGGTAAGGCACCAGAGGAGAGGAAGGGCGGGCAGGGAGACAGACCGTGTGCAGACCTAGGGGGCCACCCTGGACGAAGTTCCAGCCCAAGGGGGGCCACCCAGCGCTGCCGTCCTCCGGCTGAGAGCGTCCCTCTAGGATGCCGCGCAAGTGGCTCTTCCCATCCTCGAGAGAGGCGGCGGTGGCGGCGGCGGCAACTGGGCCCGGGACCTTTCCTGACGCGAAGCGTGTCGCCCCTCTCCCGCTGGGCTACACGGACCCCCCCTCCCCAAGACGCCAGAACCTCCCCCGAGAAGAGACGCGTTGCGGCCGGGCCCGGCTGGGGAAGGGACGGCGGAAGCAGCAGCAGCAGCAGCGACCCTGAAGCGGCACCTCCGCGACACCCCCACAGGGCCAGGAGGACGAGGCCCGGGCTGGGGCCAGGCGACAGCCGGGAAAGTTTCCCCGCCGCCGCCGCCGCCGCCGCTCTCGCGCGGAGGGGGAGGGCGGCTGAAGTCGCGGCGGCGGCGGCGGCGGCTGAGGAGGCGGCGACGACGACGCCTCGGACGGTGGTCGCCGCCGCCGCACAGCCCCCTCCCCGTTGGGCCTCCCCGCAGGAGCCCCGCGCGCTACCGCGACCGCACCCCTCGGCGGTTCCTCCCACACACGCCCATCGCGGCGCCCGCCTCACCTCCTCCAAAACCCCCTCCGGGCGAGGCACTCCGCGGCTTTCGACGCCTCGCCGAGCTCCCACAGACTCCCCAGCAGCAATGGCCTCCCTCGGTCTCTCACAGGCCGCACCAGGCCCCAGTGTATAGACGGACACCCGAGGGGGCCAATCAGCACTCGAGTTCTTCAAGATTCAGCCAACCAGCCCTCGGAGGCGGGTATTAAAGGCCCCTATATACGGCAGGAGGCGACGCGCGCCGTTCTCTGTGGCCGGGGGAGGGGAGGGAGGGGAGGGGAGGGGAGGGGAGGTAACGTCACCTGTCTGTGGGGAAGAAATTGGTGAGGGTCGGAATTTGACACTCCGTTGCTGAGTGTGGCTTGTTAGACGGTGGCGTTGCGGACTGGGGGTGGGAGAGATACGTGAGATTGTACAATGTCAAGCTTCCACGTTAAGGGTGGTGTTTTTCTTCTGAGTGACAGTGACGCTAAATGGGGTACTCAGGACATGTTAGTTGCCTCTCTCTTCCTACCAATGAAAACGTCAATAATAATAATAATAATAATAATAATAATTAATAATAATAATTTTATTTCTATCCCACCTCTCCCCATGGATCAAGGCGGTGAACAACAATAATACATTAATTACATTAAAAAACACCCAATCCTCCCCACTCACCAACCCACCTAAAACCAACCCCCTAAAACACACAACAATTAGCAATGAACAACAATCAACTGACTATTAAAAGAACAGCAAGACGGTGGGAGACGATGGAAATGCTAGTCTGGGGAGGCCTGTCGGAAGAGGACAGTCTTGACTGCCTTTTTAAAGCAGTCAAGACTGGTAATGTGCTGGGTCTCCTCCGTCAGGCCATTGCATAGCTTGGGAGCGATAGAAGAGAAGGTCCTCTGGGTAACCACAGCCAACCTAGTTCTGACTGGCTGCAGTAAATTCCTCCCAGAGGACCTTAGTGTGCGGGGCAGATTATATGGGAGAAGGCGATCCCGCAGGTAGGCTGGCCCCAAGCCATGAAGGGCTTTAAAGGTAAAAACCAACACCTTGTACTGTGCCCGGAAACTAATAGGCAGCCAGTGTAAAGACTTCAGAACCAGTGTTATGTGGTCAGTTTTAGGTCTACCGGTGACCAACCTGGCTGCCATATTCTGAACTAATTGAAGTTTCCGGACTAAGCACATGGGTAGCCCTATGTAGAGCACATTGCAGAAGTCAAGCCGTGAAGTTACCAGCACATGCGCCACTGTTTTTAGGTGTTCTAGTTCCAGCCGAAGCTGATAGCAGGCACTCCTGGCCGCCGCATTAATTTGAGCTGTCATCTGAAGCGGCGAGTCCAGGAGCACCCCCAAGCTGCGGACACAGTCTTTCAGGGGAAGTGTGACCCCGTCTAGAACAGGTTGACAGACCTCCATACCTGGGCTAGGGCCCTTAACAGCGCGTACCTCCGTCTTATCTGGATTCAGCTTCAGTCTGTTTTTCCTCATCCAGTCCATTACTGCTTCAAGGCATTCGTTCAGAGGCGATTATGTTGATTATTATGTCTCAAAATGCTGGGGGGGAGGGAAGCTGGGAGTAAAATGTTCTTCCTGTGTGTACTCATATATAAATTGACAGAACTTTTACAAAGTCGATCAGGTACAAATAAAAGTGCTTTTAACTATAATGGGTTGGAGCCCGACTTAATTATACTTGGGGGAAAGCTATTTAAATGGATGGGACTTAAATTAGTTTTGGCTGACTTAAATCCCCCCGATGTCACGGGGCCTAGTCTCAACTATAAGTCTTGGTCCAGTCCTGGCCAGTTTCAGTGCATAAATCGAACTACAATCTTAAAAGTGGCACATAATATGTGTGGAAAAAGCAGTTGGTAACAACCACTGGTGTGATGGCAAACAGACAAAAGCACCTGCAACAATGAGAAATCTGTCTTGTCATTGAAACAACATACATTATTTAAGGTGATATCTGATAATCCTATCCTCATTTGGCACAAGATTCATGACATTATATGGCTATGCCCTTGGTGTAAAACACTGCAGGTGGGCAGAAAAATCTAGGAAATAGGATACAGTTTCAGATTTCAGATAAAATAGCAAGTGCCTTCTATTTCATTGTGCTTTTCAACCACTATGCCCTATCTTACTTTACAGCCTGCAGGAATGGGCAGCTTGTGGCCCCCTGAATGTTGCAAGACTGCAAGTCCCATCATGGCTCACCATTTGCTATGCTGGCCACGGCTGCTAGAAGTTCCAACATTTGAAGAGACCCATGTGCACCACCTCTGCTCTATACCATTCCAAGAACTAAGAACTGGCAAAGTTTACATTTACTTTCACTGAGCCCATAAATTTAAAAAATCACTTGTTGAAACGTAACTAAAATATAGTTTCAGAATGAAATAGCTCTATTCCAGTTTAACCCAAAATATTAAGAAAGCCCCACCAATGTTCTGCAGCACCTCCATAAAACATCTAGGTTCAGACCTTGAAAAGATTTCAGGTAAGTTTTTGAACCAATAACTCATAATGCCACTGTTCGTACTCATGCTTGTTGAAGGCGATTCACAATTGCCATTCTCAATGGGATTTTTAGGCAGAGACAGATCGTGATAAAGAATAGGCTTTAAGATTTCTAGAGCTTATGCTGATTTGAAGACATAGAACTGGGTGTTCTATATGACCGACTCCTCATCCATTCCATCATCCTGTTTCCCAGAGTTGTGTCCAAATGACTCAATGAAAATCCTACAAAGAGGATGTGAAATAACAGCCCTCTCCCAATGATTCCCAGAAAATGGTGCTTTTTTGGAGGTTTCAAATAATTTATCATTAATAGAGGCCATTCATAAGACTTATGCATATGCAAGCTAGTGGTCATTACATCTTGGGGCAGGTAATTCCATCAATTAACTATGCTTTATATGTCTGCCAGTTTCATTGGATGATCCAGCATTCTAGTATTAAGAAACATCTAATTTCCCTGTCAGCACATGCAGTTGTATTCCTACTCTGACTTGCAAGCTATCTACACACACACACACACCTACCACGCACCATCTTATACACAAGAATCTTATAGTGGCATAGATTAAAATCAATTGGAATCATTTAAAACAATTCAAGACAATAAAAACATACTAAAACTGCATTAAACAAGTTGTACAAGTTAGAAAAAGACACAAAAACAATTCAAAATGATTTGAAACTATGCACATGAATAGATTCAGATGAAACCAACTAGGCCTCAAACACTTGAGTAAAAAGCCATGTTTGCTTAGTGCCAGAATGACACCAGAATTGGTACCAAATGAGACTCTAAGGCAAAGATACTCCACAATTGGGGCATGACAGAGAAAGCCCTGTCCCACATGCCTGCCCCTTGTTTACTGCCCACATTGATGAGACACAGAGGAAGGCATATTTTAATAAAGAAATGGTGATTTTATTTTCTTACTTACCATTATAAGTATCTGGCATGAAACTGATCTGTCACAATTTTCAATGAGAAAGAGAGGTTCAGCTATTTTGGTATAAGAAGAGAGGGAGTCTTTTAGCACAAATGTAGCACAAAACTCCTTTTTCTCCCACCTTCTTCTTCTTTTATATCTTTTTCACAGTTCCTGCACGCTGGGTTGATACTGTCATTGAGCTATACTCAGATTGAGATATACTCATTGAACCACCTCAACTTCTCTTAACAAGTTAAGCACCAGCTGTGGAAACCCTTTCACTCTGCTACAGATGATCCCAGAGTTTAAAAAGGTCAAGATGGTTCTCTCTGTAGACCCTCATCCTACAATTCTGAATCCCACTAGAACAGGGCCCACTTTTCCATCCCTAGGACCTGTGCGGGAGCCCCTTCAGCTTCCAGTCCTCAGGTTTTCTAACACTTTTTTGACCTTTAAAAAGACACAACGGACATTAACCTTATTGAAAGGGAAAAACACAGCTCCTAGAGGTTACAAGTGTAACAGTTCAGAAGGGGGTCATTCCCCCCCCCCGTGTGTACAAAGGGGATCCACAGGCCACAAAAACAGCTTGGGATGTTGTCTGTGGCTTGTGGACCATATACCCCACCACACTAGTATTATGAAATACTGGGACAGCATGATGGAATGCTATGAATTCGCATGTGTGTAGATTCTAAGAACGAATCAAAAAAGACTGAGTCAAGAAAAAGGCCTTTGTAGTCAATATTTCCTTTAATTGCATAGCATTTGGGTTGTTCAAACAGAACCAACAGAACAAACTGAGATCACATAATATCCAATAGTCTTACAAATATTCCAAGGCCTTGCAAGATTACACAATACTGTTCAAGAAGATGGTTTGGCTTAAGTAAAATGGTATTTGGGCTAAAGAGAACTACCTAAAACAGAGTCTGAATGATGTTTAGAAACTTTAAGAGGGCAGTAGTACTACAAGGTACATAGATGCAATATGGATGGGAGGATCTGTGGGAAAAATGCCAGAGTATCTTCTCAGGCACATAACACTAGGGGAAAAGGATGGAAAATAACTGGAAAGAGTTCTACTTAAAAATGCAAACAATAATGAATTTGTATATAATTTGCAAAATCTTAGTAAGCCCAAATTGAAATCATGAGCATTACCATTACTAGAAGCAAATAATATAGTAAAAATAACTTAAATGCTATACATTTTTGTATATATAAATACTTGGTATTTAAAAGTAAGGCAGCAGTCCTATGAACATGTACCTGGGAGTATATCCTTCATCTACATGTATAGAATCAGGCTGCATGTATCATGTTGATTTATTCACAGTAATACAGGAAAAAAGCTATATACATACATATTGCACAGTTGTAGAAAATATCATTCATGAATCATATGCTAACATAATTTTCTTCTATTCTTTGGCAATACTGTTATTTCAGAAATCCTATAATCAAGAGCACTTAGGTACAAGGCATATAACAAACATTTAAAGGCACAGTAAGCAGATATTTTTTTTAATTAAAAAATAACCTCCTCAATACTTTCCAGTTAGCAATACTGTATATCCATTCTCTGGTTCCAGATTTCCATTGTCAAAAACCCAATGAAATATAGTTATTCTTTGTAGTGGTGTGCTTTGCAAAGTCAGTGTCATCAAAACACTTTGTTGGAAGACTTTATGACAGAAATTTAATTTAAGATAATTTGTAACACATATTTTGTGGCAAAGTATTTATTCCACTGTCACAGATTTGGCTAAATTTCTTGGAAAATCCACCTGGAATAAGAAAAGAAAAGATTTTCAGTATATTACAACCTGTAGAGACATTTTCCATTTAAGACGCTCATGCCCAACAGTAAATCAAACAGTATAACAATGTAATACTGGCTGGACTCCAGCAAAAATGGTGAGAATGTTTGTAGCTACATGCCCAAAGCTAGTCATTCACCTCTTAAGTTGCTTCGCCTGACCACCCTTTTCTCTTGATCATTACTCCTGTCTTTTTGACTCTTGTCTTTTTGACTTTTGACTCTCTTATATGTATTTAGACCAGGAGGCCTTGACTTCCTTCTTCCTTCTGAAGGAAGCCTTCCTTCCTTCAACTCTTTTCAGCTACAGACTAGCTCTATAGCCAGCTTACAGGATGATAATCAAAGAGTTGGAACATTTATGTAAATAGAATCAAACTGCATAGAAATAGTAAAGCTGCCATACAATGCAAATAACATTCTGTCATCATAAGATCACAACTGAAAAGGCTCTCTCTCTCTCTCTTTACCACTTTCCTAGCCTCTGAAGATGACTGTTTGGGAAGATTCATATGGAATATGATTTCTTGTCACGCTTGTGACACAAGTGGTATCTGAACTGTGGAAATTGACAGAACATATGCATATTGGATAGCATAGTATTAATCTACCCCAAATGTAGAGGGTAGAGAGCCAAGAGCACAAATCAATCTCAGAGAAGTTCTCAAGAGCTACATTCCAGTGGTAGGTGGGCCCAAAAGCAAACAAGTTGAGACTAAAAGTACCACTATATTATATCTTTAAAATCTTAGTGCCAGTAACTCAGCTTTAGGAGAAGCATTTCAGCTTTTTTAAAATGTGGAAATCCTATACTAAAGCTGAGAAGCTTCCATGTTGTTATTCTATGGGAAAGGAGATGTGGCTTTCTGGGAAAACCAAAGCCATTTCTGCACTAGACTGTTGTAACGCTATGATTCCAGTTTCAACATCCTATGGAATCCTGGAGTTTGCAGTTTCGGGAGGGGCTAGTGGGCCCCTCCTGAAACTGCAAACCCCAGGATTCCATAGGATGTTGAAACTGGAATCATAGCACTATAACAGTCTAGTGCAGAAATGGCCCAAGAGCGATGTGTTGGGAATCCATGAGGGCCAAAGCTGACCCCAGGGTCTGATGGTCCTCATCTCTGACCTAAGGCTTCCTTACATCCATCACATGTTATTGCCTTGTATTGGTGGCTGACAAGTTCCCATATTTTTAATAATGAAACTGTAACTGCCAACCAAAATGCCAGGTATTCCGTAGCTTTGATTTTTTAAAAAAAATCTACACATTTGTTTACTCCACCTTTAGTTGATTGTACGCTTCACATTAAAACTAAATGAAATCAGATTTGCTCTGAAATTCCAGCTTGAAAGGGCACAACTATTTCCTTCTCTAAAGGCCATGCAATCCTGTTTCCAGTCAGGGGAAGTATCCAAGTGTGTTTGTGTAAGTGCTTTAATTGGAGTGTCTAAATATAGAAATAACTTACATCATATCCTCTGAGAACAGCCAGGTGGAATGAAAGCAGCTGTAGAGGAATAACACTCAAAACTCCTTGCAGACAGTCCACAGTCTGTGGAAGCTCAATAGTTTTATAAGCAAACTTGGAGCTCTCAGTATCTTCTCTAGAACATAAGATAACAGGACGACCCTGTAACAAAGTGAAGTTGAATAATATTGGTTAGATGTTATGGTTTTATTTCTATGTTATTTGCTTCAGACAATTCCCCAACAGGTAGCACGAACATCAACAGAACCATATGTTAAGTGTATAAAAACTGTTAGGGGTTCTCCCTGCCCAGCCGCTAATAACTGAATGCATAACTTAAACCTACAAGTTTTCACTCTTCAAGTTAAGGCTGCAATCCTACACATACCTACCTGAGGGCAATTCCCACTAAACACAGTGGGACTTCTGAGGAAAAATGGATAGGATTGCACTGAAAATGTTGCTACAGTGTCATCTTTATTAATTAGTTACAGTGTAAAGGACAAATATAACCTACTGAGATCCAGCATGGGTAGTGGTATGAGTGTTGGACTATGACTCTGGAGACCAGGGTTCGAATCCCCATTCAGCCATGGAAACCCACTGGGTGACCTTGGGCAAGTCACAATTTCTTAACTTCAGAGGAGGGGAAAGGTAAATCTCCTCAGAAAAAGACTTGCCATGAAAAGCTCATCACTGGTTTGCCTTAGGGTTGCCATAAATCAGAAATGACTTGAAGGCTCACAGCAACAGTTTCCACAGCCTTTGAACTATATCACCCTCACAAATCCCTACTTTTCTAGTTCACCTAGAAAAATCACAAAAACTGGAGGGGGGACTGAAACTGTAAAATACTGATGTCTCAGACCAGGTCCTGGATAACATACATGCATCAGTGTCTATTGTGTACGTGTTTCCGGAGAAGGAAAAATTAGACAAAGTGAATAGAGAAGATCTTGACAGAGGTTTATAAAATTATGTATGGTATAGAAGAAGCAGGAAAAGTTTCTCTGCCTACTTTCTGTCATGAAAGCATTATGGAATTTGGATCCACCCACAGAAACAGTAGAATCAAGATGACAAACGCATGTATATTTTCACACATTTTGCTGTTAAACGACAGTGATGGCCACTATCTTAGATAGCTTTAAGAGGAGGGGCGGATTATGCCTATGTTACATAATATGTCTGTTCAGAGTTATTAGCCATGTTACCAAAAAAACCCTCTAAATAGTATACTTTTGAAAGAGAATATATGAATACCAGATCTCTGATACAAGTGAGAACTCTTTCTGTGCTATTAAAATCTAATCACTGCTGGATGTTGCAAACAGGATGCTGGACTTCATTGGTCCCTCGTCTGATTCACCATGATTCTTATGACAGGTCACCATTCAGCAAAATTAAGTCCATTTGTGGTTCAGTTATATAGTTTCTATACAATTGTTAGGTCTGGGGCTTTTGTCTGGTTTGGTTTGATATTTTTTAATGAAGAACGTTAAATATTTGTCTACCATGCTCCAGGCTGGTGAGGCAAAAATAACAAATGAAGCCTTAGTCAAGGGGCCATTCTTTCTTAACACTGCACTCTAAATAGCAAGGTAACGGGTGAGGATGATGGGAGTTTTATTACAGTAAAATCTGAGGGCTCAAGGTTAGGAAAGACAAAAACTGTCAGCAGTAGCACTGTTTATTAAAGGAGAGGAGCGGAGATACAAATTCCTCACTCTCCAAACTGCTATTACTAGACAAGACTTTTTAGTCCCTAGAATTCCAGATAAAACACCCATTTGGGTAGATGGTTCTTGACTGGGGCAACAAAGAAATCACCATTAAGATTCTGTAGACTTAACAATATTCTCAAGTATATAAAATGGTTTGTAGATGGCTTACCTGCCGAGCAGTGACCTGCTGTAGAGCATTCTGACACTTTGTGAAGCATGGATCTTTCATAATAATCATGATCACTGGCATTTGTTTGTCTATCAGAGCCAACGGCCCATGTTTCAGCTCCCCAGCCAGGATGCCTTCAGAATGCATATAGGTAATTTCCTTGATTTTCTGCCAAGTAAATATAACAAGATCTGCATCAAAGTACTAAACAAAAATGCATAGAATAATTGAGTGCAGATGGATAATACTGGACTACATTCAGTATCTATTGTATGCCCACTAAAATGAATGTGACTTCCTAGTCACAATGAACTTAAGTCCTGTTGCTTTCAATGGTTCTACTCTAGCACTGTATTTAGCTAAAAAAAAAAAAAAGCTGAAATCCAAAAGCTACTTTCAGTGTGCCCAAACAGCCACAGGTGATATTTAACAAGCTTCATAGTTCTTTAGATCCTGGCAAAAGTACATGTATGGTTCCCATCCTGAATACATAGCAGGAAGGTTAGGGATACTTAAGGTCCAGTAAGGAACAAATCAATCAAATCTTGCTTTCACATATTTGTTAGGAGAGTTCTGCAGAGTTTCTTGCACAAGATTAGATTTAATGAACAGAGGCATCACAGATACAATCACTGGGGGTAGTGCACAGTAAACAGTGGTGGCTGGCAAGTCTGATGGGAATCTGTTTTGGGTTTTAGTATGAAATATAAAGAAAACACCCAAGGTACTGAACTCGTTAGCACTTTGGATAGTTTCTTTAAAGCTTGGACTAAAACACACAGCAGATTCACTTCCCCACTGATCTCAACACCACCATTGTCTTTATTCAAAAGCCACCTTCTTTTCAGAACCAGGACTCAAGTTGGCGTACACATTAAAATAAAATATGTTTAAACCATACAAAAGGTTAACATTAATATAGAATTAAGCTATCAACAGTGTTAAAAACAATTAGAATATACAATTTTAAAAGGTAGCTTTAAAACAGCACAATTAAAAATAGTACGGCCTTCCTCTTAAAAGCTCTTTCTTTAAAAACATTCATTTGTCAAAATCTATTAGATTTTTTTAAAAAAAACAAGTCTTTGTCTGCCAATGGAAGAATAGTTAGCCCACTATAGACTCTTTAGGAAGGGCACTGCAGAATCTGGAAATAGTCACCAAGAAAGACCTATCTCATGTCCTCTCTAGATGTGCATATGAATCCACCAGCCACTTACACAAGTGAGAAATGCACCTGCAATCTTTCTTCAGTGACAAGTTCTCTTTTAAAAGTAGACAAAAAAACCAAACCAAACAAACAAACAAACCCAATGCATACAATTGTCGATAAGTTCCATCTGTCTGACAACACTCAAACTAATGTAAATAAATGTGTTTTACCAACAACTGTAAAATATAACTATCCTTTAAAAAAAAAAAGGTTAAGATGCATTCATACCAGTGCCCCTTCCAAGCAAGTAGCATAGTTGTAGCCACGGCCCATAACCAAGAGTGATTTCTGTTTATACAGTTCACGTGCCAGATCGTGTATCTTCTCATCCAAGGAGAGTACTTCTTTGATCATCTCTGCCAGGGTATTAAAATTGAGAATTATTTACATTATTATATTAGTGCCCACAGGTGTCTATTTCAGAAATAAGAATACAACAGATATAGCTGGGATTGCATGAATTCAACTTTCATAAGCTTTATCTTTGTTAACTACAAAATACAATGGTAATACTTTTATTAAGCCAATCAAATAGCCCTGCATAATTTCACCACTTTTGCTTGATAAAGACGCTAGTGATCTTTGAATCCTTTTTTTGTTTTGGTTTGTTTTGGCCTTGTCTTGGCCTTATAAAGGAAAAACCAAAGTTTATTTGAGATTTTATTTAATAGTTAACATGGCTATTTTTACCTTCTTTATTAACTAATAAAACAGAAGAAGCTCTACTTGTAGCTGGCCTCCCCCAAAATGTACAGTTGTTATTTCAAACTGGATTCACAGAAATTTCTTTTCACAGTTCTCAATAATAACCACCTTAAATGGTTTTAGAACTCCCTGAGATTATATATAAAGTTTTTTTTTTTAAAAAAAAATCAGTTTAAGGGTTGATTTGAGTGTTAACAGGGAATGGCCAGAGGCTTAATTAGTCACCAAATGATTCCCATTGTTTGAAGGTTTTGAACTTCTACAAAGCAATGTTATCACTGTAAAATCTGCACACTTCAAAAAATAAAGTTATTTTTAAACTGATAACTTAATTGAGCTACAAACTGAATACTAGAGATATTCTTTCTACACAAAATAGTTTGGCACTTTGTTGGCAGGGGGAGCAAGATCCCTGGCTTAATGCACCCATGCACAATTTTATCAGTTTGAATACTGAGATAGAAAGCATAATCATTCAGGGCATGATTCTGTTTTTCAAGTCTGAATACTAGCTCACAGGTTTCACATGTTTTCAAACGAGGACAGTAAATTGCTACAACCACAACCCCCAACATGTAATAATGCTTTTTAAGATTATAAAATCAGTGCTGGAGTTGATCTGAAAGTGTAGGGCACACTGATATTTACCACCTTCAATATGGGCCATATATTCTTTACATTTGACTTTTTCATCTCACATCCTAATACATTCCATGTTAATTTAAACATTAGTAAATGCATGCATACCAGGTAGTGACTTTAGCCCATTTATGATCTCCTGTCTCCTGCTTTGCAAGGAAATTCTGTCTTCAGACATCATCAAACCAAACATTACAAGAGAAATGAACTGGCTGGTGTAAGCCTGAAGATTTAAAAGGAAGAAAGAGAAGAAAAGGGCATTAATTTGACAGTTTACCATCTTGATGTCAAAACTAGGGGTTCAACTGCAGGGCCAGTTTTTTTTCCTTGGGATTCTCTGGGTATCATACAGATTGCCAAAAATAACTGAAACAAAACCAAACTACAAGCAGCTGAAAGTCCACTTCTGGTTTTGTGATTTTATATGTATATTATTTATATGTGTAGGTTGGCTCTAAAAGTTATTTAAAAGATGAGTTGCTATTCTTGGAGGCTTCCAGGAAAGGTAATCACATCTTTTTTGGTCAGAATAAGGAGGGTCTGGAGAGTGTGGAAGGGTCAAGGCCACAAAAACAGACTTGGGAGGCCCACCTATGCAAAATTAGAATGAAGTGGTGAGGGCTGATACTCAGTAACAGCACAATGTTCTGCATTCAGAAGGTTCCAGTTCACCCCATAGCATCTCTAAACATGTATGCGAAAGACTTTTGTCTGACCCCCTAGGAAGCTGCTATCATTTAAATGTAGATAATATTGAATTAGAAACACTGTATGAGGTTGTTTTTTTACAGCAGCAGTGGCAATCATTGGGCCATCCTGATGTCCCTGAACCGCAACTCCCAGCATTCTTCACCATAGGCTATGAGAGTAGAGTTGCTGGGACTTTCAGTCCAACCACATCTGAAGGGACCAATCTATTCTTACAGTGTCATAAAATATACCACCTAGCACAGTGAAACACATATTACGCTGAAATGCCATGCAAACATGCCAAGTTTAAACACAGAGGGTAGCGGAGAGGGAAGCACCAATAAGAGCAAATGGCAGTTACCTTTGTGCTTGCCACTCCAATCTCAGGTCCTGCATTGATATGCACTCCACAGTCTGTGTCCCTGGATATTGAGCTTCCAACAGTATTCGTAACTCCAACCGTCAAAGCTCGGCGTTCCTTACAGTACCGTAAAGCCATCAGGGTATCAGCAGTTTCCCCTTCAATACAAACACACAGTGGCATATATCCTTAATTTGAAACCACAAAACAATCTGTAACTGTTTGCTGTATCACATTCATGGCAGTTAATACTGCTTTGGAAGATGTCATGTGGCTGAAAATCATCTATTTACAGAAAGACTACAATGAGTTGGAAAATCCTGCTTGCCCGGGACTTCCATGGTATTGCTCCTTGCTTAGCGATGTTGCCAAAGTTTGTAGTTTCAGAAAATGATCTCTAGAGAATTAATTAAATGTGAGTCAAGCCCTATTACATTCACCTCTTGTGTAGTATAGTAAGAACTGTTCCTGCAAGGGAGGGGGTTGGATTGGATGGCCCCTGTGGTCTCTTCCAACTCTATGATTCTATGAACTCCTCTCACCCTCCCAGTAACTGCAATAGTGAGAATACTTATGGGAAAGGAAAGCCTCTCTCTCTCTCTCTCTCTCCCCTCTCCCTCTCCCTCTCTTTCTTTTCTCTCTAATATTAGATACCTAGGTTCAAGAGCAAAAGAGTCTTGTGGTTTGTTAAAGGCTAACACACTTCCTATAGCATGCTTTTGTGAACTAAAGTCTACTCCAGGTGCATATAGGTGATGGGAGCATCAGAGGAAGACAGAAACCCTATAATCAAATACCGATAGAGTGAGGAAAAAAAGAGAAACTGAAAATCCAATGAAGCTTGAATTTAGGCAAAATATGCAATGCAATTATTGACAACATCCAATATTGAGACTCCTAGTTGTCATCATAGCACTGCTAAGTTAATTCTTGTAGTGGAACAGGAAAGCACCGTCCTAATACATATTCAAAGGAACAGACTCAAATTTCCTTATTAGGTCTAATTCAGTCATTTCCAATTAAATCCTTGGTTTGAAATTCATCTGTAAGAAAATGCCAGCTTTGTACACACACACACACACACACACGTACTGAAATTTTAGCATCACATCTTTTGTCTCTGAATGCCTTATGTAACTGGGACCAGTAAAGCAAGATCTGCTGAACACCAAGTATGCAGCACACTGTATTGTGAACTGGAGCCTAGATCAGGACCACTATACAACATTCTCATCTTCACTTCAGTGCTAAACTACATTATATTGTGACTTAAATCCAAAGTCACAGTAGTGAAAATCTGCTAGCACAGTGGAACTTTCTCACTCTGTACTACAGTGCTTAATGCCATGTGAAAATCTCTTCCAGAGGGGGAAATTTTGAGTACCTAAGGGTTATCGTGGAAAGGGAAACTGCCCGCATTTTGATTCTGATGAAGAAAGTAGTTACATCAGCAGAACAACAGTGGCAGTTCCCACTTTTTATATTTATCTAATAGTGAAACTACTCATATAACAGAAAGTCAGCCATTATCTAAACTTTAACTGAACATCTTTAATGGAACATAAAGGCTTCCAGATTCTGTCAGATTTTCTTCTTAAGTGTATGCTGAAAACATTCACATCTATTCTGTGTTTTCAATAGGAATTCCGCTTGAGTTTTTCCTAACAGGAAATCTCCATCAGTCATGATCACTTTCGTAAAATGATGTTAAGGGCATTCTTAAAATGTAAGCTTCAAGTAAACAGAATGGAGTAAGTGGGAGTGACTACAATGTTTGCTTAGATGGTATCTTCCATTTCCTGGAATATCCTCATTACCTAAGCCTCATTCATTGTCCATTGTTTCTATCAGCAAAGAAAACAAGGCCACAGCAAAAACAGTAAAGGGGTAAAAAGAGAGACCAAATCTCAAGCTGGTGTCAGCTGGAGAAATCACTAAACTGAGAAGATCTCAGTGCATTTTGACAGCATTTCTTCTTCAAAGACAGCAATTCTCTTTATTCACCTACTCTAGAAAACTGTTCTTTCAGACTTTTGTTTTTCATTTGTCACATGTACATGGATGACTTTTTAATTTGCCCTATCATTGATTTAAAAAAAATCCAGAGACAATCTGCATGTAAAGTTGCTCTAGTGCCAAACTGCTCTTCATTTAACGAGGAGAATGTCTGGCCTGACCTTGCAATCACTGCTTTCTAAGTGCTTCACTGGATACAGTCTTCTTATAATGTTTGCTTTGTAGCATAATATCTACATATATTAGTACAATTCCATATTCTTTAAGACAGGAAACTTAATTCCTATTTAACAGCTGATGGCAATGAGTTATAAGTCAGAATGCTATATTACATTATTTTAAATTTTGCTAGCTATTCCTTTTCTATTGCTGTTTGGCTCTCGTTAATTCATGCTCTCATTTAGAAACTGGCACCTTAACGACATGAATATGTTATGTGTTATTTTACCTGCACCTCTTCTAGGCTACTTGTTAGCTCTAAAATAGGGGTAGGCAACTGTGCTGAGTCTGGGGGTACAATACACATTGCCAAAAATGCCCAAATGAAACTATAATTGGCTGGAAGCCCACTTCTGAGTTTGAAAAATGGGATCCGGTATGTTAAATGGAGGAGAGGGAGGATGCTTTGGGGCTTATTTAAAAGGAGCATCACTGGAAGATTCCAGAGGAGGTAATTCATCTTTTGCCAGGAAAACAGAAGTTCAGTGGAACTCAGGGACAAAAAGTATCCATCATAGGCTATACGCATTGTTGGCTATATACAAAAAGCATCCATCGTAGGCTACCAAATAGTGCTCACCCTGTTTTAAACCAGCACCTTAAATTGGACCTGCAAAGATGGTAACCACCAGTGTTGCTAATAGTTATACCTCATCTGATTGCAAAAGCTTTCTGGCCTTTAACTAACAGGAATTGTTTCTCTTTACATAGCTGAGGTTATCGAGGTGTCTTCATGCAAAGCTCATTGCAGTCATGGTGAAGAAATCTTTGCACATGGATGGCAATGGCATTTCTTCCAGAAGTGGGAGCAGTTCGCCCACAAACATAAGCTAGGAAAAAGCACTCCAGCCCACAGATAGGAATTTACCATCTTGATGGAAAGAAAAGGGCTGGATCACAGCAGCCCCTGAATGAAATCAGTTTTTTCCGATCTCAGGTATGATGGCAAACAACCATAATTAGGATGGCTTCAGAGCCCTTTACTGACCCTTGAAAACGCCAAAACCCAAAACAAAAAGCTTACTCTATCAAGGAAACTAGAAACACACCTGACTGGCTGATGAAAAAGCACACATCATCTCGAAATACAGGAGTATTCCGATCCAGAAAATCACTGGCAAGTTCCACCATCACAGGTAGTTCAGTCAGTTCTTCTAACACTTGACGGGTCTGTAATCAATATGAAGACAAGACAGTGAGCTTTCACCCTCAAATTAGGTGAGAGCAATGGCTTAGCAAAGTAAAGTTAAAGTAAAGTTACAGCAAAGCAAAATTAAACATGTAGTCAGTTTTAGAAAATCACCACATCTAAAACAGTCATCCTAGAAAGTTGTATAGTATGTATTTGATGCATTTTGTGTGCAGAGATATAATAGAAAATGTGAACAAAATTTTAAAAACTACAACATTCTAATAGTTATACTGTTAAGAGGCCTCCTAGAAAATTCTTGCAATTAAAAATATATTGAACTTACAGCAACTGCAGCATGATAACTGGTTCCACAACCAATAATGATCAGTCGTCTGCATCTTCTGATTTCTTTCAAGTGATCCTTTAAGCCACCTAGAAGAACTATAGTTTCCAGAAAACAGAAATAAGAAAATAGTTTAGTTCAACTCAGTAGCAATCAAAGAGTAGTAGTAATGTTGAGAGAGATGTGAAAGCTCTCCAAGATACCTGTGTTGGTCTCAAAGTTCACCCTTCCTCGCATAGTATTCACAACAGATTCTGGTTGTTCAAATATTTCCTTCTGCATAAAAGCACTGAAGTTCCCTGTTTTTACAAAATATGATCAGTTAGTTTCATAATGGTTTTATATTTATTACTGTTCAATCAAGAATGATATTTACAGGAGAATACGCAGGGACAGAATGGCAATTTCAGAGGAACATCAAACTCTGCTAGTGAAAGACTAGACCAAGTAGCAGAAGGAGTAAGGCCCATTTATTAAACTCTGCATATTTAACTCCCTGCTTAGTTATGAAGGTGAATCATGACAGCCTTGTGATTACCAGAAATTTAGCAGATCTCTATCAAAACAGTCCAGCAATTCAGATTTTGACATACCTTCTATGGATATACTTATCTATTTCATAAATCATTAGTATTTTGGTATCCACTAAAATGAGACCCACCCAGCATGGTGTAGTGGTCTGGATGTTGGATTAGGACTCTGGAAACTTGGCTTCAGATCTCCACTTGGTCACACACTTTGGACAAGTTAAATTCTCCCAACCTCAGAAGAAGGGAAAGGCAACCCCCCTCTGAACTAATTTTGCCAAGAAAATCCCATGATAGGTTTACCTTAGGATCGCTATAAGTTGGAAACAACTTGAAGGCACACAACAAGAACAACAACAGCAAGAACAACAACAACAGATCTATTTAAAAGGTTCCTCATTAGCAAAGGCATTTCTTATCTACTGAGTTTTCCCCTAGAAATATTTATGTCTGTAGACTGTTCTTGCTTGCTGTTTGTCTTTTTAACTGTTCAGATCCAACTGTTTTTATATGATTGCAATTAACCTAGAAGGCCTCAAAGGACAGACCAAAAAAGTCTGAATGTTTTAAATAAAATCACACTCATCTTTTAAAAAGAGTTGGTTAGGATGGCACACACTGTAGCATATGCATGCCAGATGGCTTTAATAGTCACAAAGCCTGTTCTCAGATCTGGCAGCACACATTCCATACTGTCTCCTGTAGCTAAGGTTTGGATAGAAATGTATCTAGGTTGCTATTTCCCATGGTAAAAAGTTTTTCTGCATAAGCCATTTGTGACAGATCCCCTCCCCACTTTGGCCCTGCACTTCCAACCACTGGGCTCCTATCTCTCAATCTTGCCCTTTTACCCCTAAGATTCCTCCCGGGTTCCGGTACTTGGGCCATAAAGTGACCACTCTACTGGACAAAAGGAGGTGTTGGCATCACTTTGGTAAAGCATTATTAATTCTCTATAGAAAATATATACAGACAGGGATGTGGAAAATAAAACTGTAAAAATATATTGAATAACAAGTAAGTTAAACACTGAGCATTTCATTGGCTCCATGCACATTTCCCTTGACCTCCTTCCACACTCTAAACTCCTATCAAGCCAAAGTTCTTATCCTGATTTTATCCTTTCCTAGCCCATATCATTTCTCTGTTCCTACCTGAGGTTATCTTGAACTTTTTCATTTTTACCTGCTTCTGATCTCTATTCCTAATGATCTCTAACAGATAAAAAACACAAATCTCTAATTTTATATCCTTTTCCCCATAAAGCTCCCCATAACATTCTTGGCTCCACTCAGGCTTGCCAAGGACCCCTCTTCACATTCTTGTATTGGTGAGGTTGCTCTGGTGGCCTTACCTTTCATGATTTGCTGAAGTTCCATTTGCAAAGTCTGTATGGCTCGAGATGGGTCATCACTGGCTGAACGTTCTAACCGGTGAATAGAAAGCTTCCCTTCAGCGACTGCTGCAATGTCATCATCTTCTAGAAAAATGACTCTGTTGGTATGCTCAATTATGGCACTACCAAAAAAACACCAAAAACAAACCAGAAGCAAATACAGATGAATTTCAGAGTCTCTAATTCAGCACAGGTTTCTTCCATGTCAATGTGGAGAGCTAAGAACAAATAGAGTTTGGATTATGTGCTCCCCAGTTCTGAGTGATAGCATGTGGTTGACAAGTTGTAAGTTCTCCCCGCATGCCAAAGGACCTAGAAATTGCAAATGCATCCAGCCACTGCAAGCAGCATGAATGCAATTATCTTTCTTTCCCCAATGCTTCTTCATACACAGCACTCTGCTAAGCGTGTTCTAGTTGCATCCTAGCTAAGCATGTAGCACAAATAGTCTGCACAGGCAGATAATTCTCGAAGGGGTCAATAGCAGCAGCCACATCCCCATGAATTAAATTTCTCTATAAATCAGAAAGGCAGAATTAAACCAGTACTTCTAATGTAACGTAATGTAAGGTAATGTCAGTCACCTTGCATCTGAAGCAAAGAAAAATTCAACTGCTTTATCTCCAACAGCATGAAGGCAGGTAGAACTATCCAGTCGTTTCATTTTTGTTTTGCATATATTCTTTACATTTTCAATATTACCTATGAATTAGACAAAAAGTGAGGAGGAACATCACATCTATGATTTATTGCTTATATCAAGTTAAAACAGCAAATGCCACTACTTAGACAACAAGTACATGAAATATAGCAAAGAACTGGGTCCACTATCTCATGAAGAAAATGAAAAGATATATTCAACCCATTGATTTCAGTGGGAGAAATTTAAACACAGGCTCAATATTGTCTGGAATCTACCTCATCTGTTCATCAGAATTTTAAGTGGAATCCTCCTTCTAATGCACAATGATATTCTAAATTCCATTGACCTGGACTTGCTAAACACAGCCAGAAGACCTTATTTTTAAAAACTGGATAGACTTTCAGCTGTCATCTCTATCAACAAGCATCCATTATAGCCTGCTCTATAACACAGAAGCAGTGAACTCTCTATCTATGGGATTTCTACTGACACATTTTTGTTTTAACTAAACCTTAAAATGAACTATTCTACCCTGTGACCAGTTCTTAACCATTTTAACAACTTACATGTTCTATATAAAACTGGAATTTCTTCAGTGGAAAGCTTAGATTCACTACGAACACCAATAAGCATAGGACTCCCTCTCCTGTCAAGCAACGGAAAAACAGGTAAGGTAATTATATATGTTTCATGAAGGATAAACTAGGCCTACAAACATCCCTGTTTAAAAAAAAAAGAAAGAATTATCCAGGACCCTTCCAATGTAAGTCTTATGTGTTGATGAAAAAACACACTGTGTTACTATGCAACCATCTCTTGTTTATCAAAAATTTCATGGTCCACCAGATATCTGCAGCTAGTATGATGTTGTATACATATTGTGAAGAAGCCCACTTTACCTGGTAGCAACAGCTTCCCCGGGGTAGTGGATACTTTTGAAAACCAATGCAAAAGCTCCTTCCTGGGAAGGAAGAAAAATACTCGTTAATGGGTAAAAGAATGAATAATAGGAACAATATTTGCTGGGTTTGGACGAGAGTAAGATAATGTCTTAATCAGAAGTAGTCTCTTTCAAGGAAAAAACCCTCATTTTTTATTCTAGATCAAGAAATTATCAACAGCAACAAAAAAAAAGAGGCAAAAAAAAAGCATTCTGACAATTAAATCAGTGCAACACTGTGCACATAGGTGTAGGTTTAATCACTGAATTCAGCTACACTATTTAAATCAGTATGGAATGAACTGAATCGTAATGTTAAGTATGGTTTTACTCTATCTCCAACTGGGTCTGGAAGGGGAGTCTTATAAGCATACAGAGTCATTATGGATGACCTATCATGTGTTGCCATTTGTTTCCACATAGTCACACCAGATTATCCGTAAGAAAGCCACAAGCAGAATATGACTGCAAAAGCACTCTCCTCTCTTTTCCCCTAGGAACTGGCATTCAAGGAGCTACTATTTCCAATAGGTAACAGTTGTTAAAACTACTAGCACCTGACAACTCTATCCTCTGTGATTTTGTCTGATCCTCTTTTAAAGCCATCCAAATTGGTGGATGTCACTACATCCGCTAGTACACAGCTCCACATAATGCGCTGTGTGAAGCAACAAGCTGAAATGTCAAGAAACTCTAGATGTCTGTGCAGTTTCTTTTAGCACAGTAGGACCTAGTCTTTTGTCAACTTTGGTGGAAAGGAAGAAATGGTGGAAGACTTACGCTCTGATTTTTTCAGTGTACCAGTTCAGAAAGAAAAAATAATAAATACTGCTAGAAATGCTACTGTTTAATGCATCTCATTTGAGCTTGTAACTCACATTACACAGGGCAACTAGCATTATGCTTTTATTAGGAATGGGAAAAAAAATATAACTAGGGGTTGAAAGTCATTTCTTTTTAGTGTCCAAACAAAATTCATATGAAAATTTACACATTTTAATTTTATGAGAGAAAAGAAAGTCACTACTGTCTAAGATTTTTAATTATAAGCTTTTTAAGAGTTACGATTTCTTACTCACCAGCTGCTGAATGACTCTTTCAACCAAAGCAGAAAAACTGATATCTTCAGTCTCTCTGTTATCATACACATATTTGATTAGCTTTGGTATGGCTTCAGTATCTGTTTCAGATTCAAACTCATACCCTTTGGTCTCCTAGAATGTTTTAAAAGAAATGTTAGGTCTGGATTTCTTACCCAAAGCCTTTGAAATTTGTATACAACATGATCAACTAACATGTAGTACAGGAGAGAGCCATTTTCCAGCTTGGATGCCAAATTCTAGTTTGGAAAAATCATGAAAACCACACTCCAACAGTGGTTGGGGCTTAGATTACAGGGTAGGTGGGATCAAACATAATTCTTATAAATTCGAATATTTTGTTACCAGGAATACAAAGTACAGTTCAAGGCAACTCTTTAATTCAACAATTTACCCAGCTAGGAAACAAAGTGCTATAGTATACAAGGTATTTAAAATCAAATATCTTGAAATAACATCTTATTTCCAAGAAATAAGAAACCATGCACAAGCCACAAGTTCTCAGTCCCTGATCTACTGCCTTGATCACCATTGTTATCATTCAGACCACTCAACAAAATTCTGATGCTAGACAGAAATATTTCACTTAACATCCAGTTTCAAAAGCTCTGAAATCAAGTTGTCTCATAAGTCATCCGGCTAATTCCTCTGAGTCACCAGTCTAATTCCTGCCAGGAACTGTATTGTGGTATGGCATCATTCTCTAGGAGTGAGGGAATGACTGAGGAAAGACCACAACCTGCTTGTGCAGGAACTGAGTCTGAAACTAAGTTTCATGGTAAGTAAGATGTTAAGACCAATGGCAACCTATGACAGGTTTTTCTGAAGAACTGGAGCACCAATGCTAAGCTCAAAAACCTAAATGATGCCACAGCTCTGAAATACCAAACAAATACTTTTAAGCTGTCCAGCTTACCAAAAACTTCCTTAGGTCTTTGTAATTTGTAATGATCCCATTATGGATAACAACGAATTCTGAGAAGAAGAAATAAGAAAAAAAAAAGAGGTCAAGAATACATCTTAAACCCTTAATTCAAAAGGTTGTTTAAAGGTCTACTTAAAAAAAAAAACTTTCAAAGTGGGAAATACTTCACAGTCCTTTTGTTTTTTGTTTTTATTCTCTCAGCAACTACATCAGTTACTGTAGGCCACTATGGCTTGCCTTTGGGTTGTAAAACTAGAGGCTTCTTCAGTATTTTGATCTGAATAAATTTTGTGAATGGAGGCCTATTGATAAAGGGTATTCTGGCACAAGTGGTTTCTGATGCGCAACTTTCTGGGGTCATCAAACATTGGAACCACACCTTTGTAAAAATCCTGCATGTTGACTTTTGCTGTTATCACCAATCTTATCCAAAGTATACAAACAAGTAATGGCAATCCAATGATTTTGAAAGCTGTTTTGGGAAAATCCGTCCAAACATATCTTTGGTTTTCGTTTCTTCATATATTTTTTTAAAGTAGGAATTACCTACCGTTACTATTATCTGACCGTTGAGGGTGGCTGTTCACTGCATTTGGTGCTCCATGAGTTGCCCAGCGGGTGTGAGCAATGCCAAAATGAGTCTCAAAATCTGCTTTTAGGTCCAAACCATCTTGTTCTGTGTAAATAAAAATACACACACACTGCAGCCACTTTAAAGTCAAATTAAAGTCAAATTACAAAAGCACATACTAATAAATTCTTAAACTCTGAACTTCTTGGCTTATAAAAGATACTTGAGATTTGTTCTACATTTAAGACCAGTTTCTGATTGGAAGCTGTGCTGCTTAAGCTCAGTCCTTCCCTGGTATGTGAGAGAAAAGAATCATGGCCTGGGATCCATTTCAGTTTGCTCTAGTCCACTTCAGGGTACTACTCTTTCTTTATTTGGCTTTTGAGGATTTTGGAAGGATTCAAATGATACACAATAAAGAACTAAAAGAGGATGGAGGCATAAGAGCAAGTGCATGAGATGCCAAGACCAGGAATAAGGAAATTAGCTATCCCAATTATTTCACCCCATCCTCTTGCCATATCAGTCCTCCACAGACTATGATGTGCTTTTTACATTTTTGGATGCAGATTGCTACAGAGCTCTTCAATATTGTCAATCCCATCATTATTTCCCCCCTCTTCTCCTCTCTTTCTCTGTCTCTCCTTCCCTTCCCCAGCCCCTCTTTCTTCCCACTAGCCTTAGCTCCCAATTCATTTAGGGCCAATTCCTAGCAGCATGCCAGGAACACGGTCGTGGCCTAAAGTGTAACAGTCTTTGTTTACTGAGCTTACTCTTCAAGTTAGATTCCCCTATCTGTGTCCTCTATAGTAGTGCTCCAGTCTTATTCCTTTCTTTTTCTCCCCCAAGTCTGATCTTATTTCTCATATGTTTAGATATCCTTAGGAATATTTCTTACATTACCAGCTGATTAATTCCATATTAAAATTTATATAATAATATTTGCAAATGAGTACTAATTGTAAAAGCACCAAACTTCACTTGACTGCTGTGTGTTAAATAAATGAATCCCCTCTGGAATAAAATGTGGGTGTATGCCACAGGGACATATCCCTAATCTACAGCTCAGCTGAACAATGTAATGAGTCCTTGTTACAGACAATGCATGTATGCTTGTTTTAAGTAAAAATGACAGTGAATAGACACTTTGCTTATGGTGATTCTCCATGTCAGACTGGCCATAAATACACTCAAATATCTTTTCTATAAGTATACTTACTTTGCAGTTCCTCATCAAGAGCTTTTACTTTTCCTCTCTTCTTTACTAATTTGATGTTCCTTTCCTTGTCTTCATTATTATTCCCATCAATTGCAACTCCTGAAATACATAACACTCCTTAATGTTTAGTGTAACTGAGCACAACATACAATTTGCTGGCTGGGGATAATGGTGCCATAGTCCAACACATCTGGAGAGCAATAAGTTGGGGAATGCTAGCCTAGTTCCATCCTCACATGACTACTAGAACCCTCACTTGGAACAGAAGAAATAACAACATATAGTAATAAGTGGCAACAGGCATTAACGTCCACAAAAATAGAATTTACATACCTGCCGAGTCATATCCCCTGTATTCTAACCTTCGTAGTCCCTTTATTAGAGTTTCAAATATCTCCTTCCTGGTCCTAGGCACTCTGTAGTTCAGATAAGCAAAGATTCCTGTGGGGCAGAGGTTGAGGAAACACAGAATAAATTGCCAGTACTGTCATATTTTTGCATGGTATGTTCAGAAATAAAAAGTCCTACAAAGTCATAGTACTACTGTAAAGCATTTTCCAATAAAATTTACAAAGTTTGGTCTTCATCACAAACAAAAGGTTTGTTTGGAGAAAAATTCAAGAGGGATTTTCTTGCGCAAGCAGTCATCTATAAAATAGTACCATTCAATACAGTAAGTTAGAAATCTAATCTAACACCATCAGCTCACAGTACAAACTAATGCCACAGTACAAATTAATGCCAGTTTTTCCTAGGGTTGGAATCATCAAATGGCCTAACCAAGAGTGCCAAATTACAATTTTTTTAAAATCATGCCCAAGTATTCCATGAAGCCAAGAATGCCAGCTGAAATAACAGTTTTCCTTTTATCTCATTACAGTAGGATTTGTTACTCAAAAGAGTTAAAAAGTTGCTGCTGGTATTTGTTTGCTTACTTTGATCTCTCCTCTTCCCTTTATACTGGGAAAGAAGACATATTGTATGTCTTTATGCACAGACTTAAGTACTGTACTTAACTATATTTGTTTTAAGTTTTGTAAGCTATATTCAGTCCCACTATTAGGGGCAGAGGGGAGGCATAAGTCCTGCAAAGACATAAATAAAAACTTATAAAAAGTTATTATTAAAATGAAATCATCCATAGAATTAAAATGATTTAAAACAGATCAATTAAAAGATGGAAGATTTTTTTAAAAATCAGAAAAAGCACCCACTTAAAAGCCCTCACAATTAGTTTCTGAAAGCCTATTGAAACAGAAAGTTCTCACTTGCCAATAAAAGGAGAGCAGGAGAGAGCTCTCCTAACCTCTCTAGAAAGGGAGTTCCAAAGCCTGGGAACAGTCTCTGAAAAGGTCCCCTCTTGTGCTCCACCAAACATACCTGGGAAGGTGGTGGGACCAAAAGAAGGGCCTTCCCTGAAGATCTTAGAACCCAAACAGGCACATATAGAGCTCTTCAGACAGCTTGGACCATATAGGGCTTTATCAATCATGACAGACACTTTGAATGGTGCCCAGAAATGGACAGACAGCTGCTGGAGCTATTCCAAAAAGGGAGTTGTATATTCCCTGTAGACATTCCCAGTTAACAGAGAACATGTTACAATAAACCAAATGGCATGACTACATAACATACTTCTGGCTGGTGTAGCAGGTTTAACTGTGTAAACGCACTCTAGGCCACTGCAGAAACCTGAACCTTCAGGCTCAAGACTGAATCCAAGAGCAAACTCAAACTGCAAACTTGTGTCTTCAGGGGGAAGTGTAACCCC
Source organism: Ctenosaura bakeri (assembly GCA_948474755.1). Taxonomy (NCBI): domain Eukaryota; kingdom Metazoa; phylum Chordata; class Lepidosauria; order Squamata; family Iguanidae; genus Ctenosaura; species Ctenosaura bakeri. The sequence goes on from CAOLHI010001413.1 coordinate 352,727, forward strand.
ATCCAACAGAGGCTGAATTCTTATTCCCTGGTCTATCTTTTCAAAGACCAGGAGCACTAGCACCTTTTCTAGATCAAACTTCAATTAACTCACCTTAATCTGGCACATTACTGATACCAGACACTTGTTTAACACAGCAAAAATTTCCGTGGTGTTAGGTGGAAAGGAGAAACAGAGGTGGGCATGATCAGCACACTAGTGACACCAAACCCCAAACTCCCAGAGATTTCATGTAGATATTGAATAGCACGGAAGACAAAACAGAGCCTTGGGGGACCCCACCAGTCAATGGCCAATGCTTTTGTACCACCACCACCACCACTATCTAATTTATTATTTATTATCATCATCATCATTATTATTATCATTATTATTATTATTATTATATTTATACACTTACAGGTATAAATACAAATAGCATTAAAACAAGTTAAACAGTTGAAAACACTAAAATGATTTAAATAAGCTAAAACATATTAAACATCATATTGAGTTAAGAACAGATTTTAATAATTTAAAAGTTTTGAACTATGTTCAACAATATTTGGGATCAATTAATGAGGCTCAGAGTCCTTGATGCACAACCAGGTGTTAAATTGATGCCTAAATGGTATGAGTGTTGGAGAGAACCAGGCCTCCAAGGGGAGGACATTCCACAGTTAGGACGTCATAGCTAAGAAGGTTCTCTCTCATGTCCCAACACAGTGTATTGACTTCCTCAGGGGGATATGGTAGAGAGCTTCCCATGCAGACCTTCATCCTCAAGCAGACACATATGGGAAAAGGTGTTCCCTCAAATATCGAGGTTCCAAGCCATTTAGAACTTTGGCTGTCACCACAAGCATCTTGAATTCAGATGAGAAATACAATGGCAGCCAGTATAATTCTTTGAAGACTGGCATTATATGTTGTCTATATGGTATTACAGTCAGCAGTCAAGTGGCTGCATTTTGCACTAGCTGCAGCTTCCAAGACTTCTTCAAGGGCAGCCCCATGTACATTATAGTAGCCTAACTACGGGCTTTTCCACACTACACTGTTATATTCCTATTATACCACTATCAACATCCTGTGGAATTCTGGGGTTCATAGTTTATTCAGACCAAAGAGCTCTCTGGCTGAGAATTCTAAATGCCCCTCCCTAAACTACACACCCCAGGATTCCACAGGAAGTTGAAATGCAATAATAGTACCATAATAGTGTCTTATCAGGATTCAGCTTCAGATTATTGGTCCTCATACATAGCAGAAGTGTGAAACCTGCTGATGATGAAAGTATTATTTTCTCTTTTGGCTGTCCAATGCTTTAAAATGTGATTATTTGACCAAACCACTACGACTGCTCAAAATGCTCTATTCAGTATTTAATATGAAGCTACATATTAGGTGAGAAAATATGTACTTTCTAGTAGAATAATGGGATGCAATCTTTAAGATGAATTTTGGAGTTATCCCCCCAAATACGCACACACACACATATCTAAAAGATACGTAAAATACTGCCTATATAAAAGTTTTTTTCTAGTTCAGCTCTTGTCAAAAATCTGAATGAGGTGAGTGTGTGTGTGTGTAGACAGACAGACAGACACACACACACCTCATCCAGATTTTTGACAAGAGCTGAACTGGAAAAAAAACTTATATATAGACAGTATTTTACATATCTTTTAGATTGCTACAGACACATTATTCAAGATGTTATTTTGTTTCAGGTAAAACAAACCAAATATAATTCAGGCCTAAAAGAAAAGCTGCCCTATCACAGTTAGACAATCCTCTTATGGTTATGTCCGTTACAATTTTTCCATGCACTCAGCTAAAGTTCTGTGCTACTTTTCCAGAGCTGTGTATTTGAAACATTTTTCACATATCCTCAGTTTTAAAAAGCAGGACTTTCTGGCTGCTTTCTGAACCAGTATTTTACAAAGTATGTAACCTGTCAGGTTCATGTTAAGACATAGTGTTTTTATGCCTATGTCACTCCAGGCAAGGTCTCTTTGAGGGACGCTTTTACAATGCAGCCAGTGTGCTGTGATTGGTAAAGGTTCCTTGTTTATACTGAACTCCACCACTGCTCCTATTCATGAATACCAGGAGTCTCGGAAGCCACTGGAGACTTCGCACTGAAAATGATACCAGAAACCTGGGCTGCCAAAGAATACATTTCAGATTCTCTGGGCCATGGGAAAGAGATCTTACTTTCAATACACATAATCTATTGTGCACGATATTAAATTTACTGACTGCTTGATTTTAGAACACATAGTGCAACATTAAGTCACAATTACTTAAGAGCATCCGATTTACATGTCTTTATTTCAATGGGCTGATATATTTTTAACCATGTGAAACTCTACAGCCAAATTCTACAGTACCTCTTTTAAAAGCTTTTACCTCCCTGTGCATTTCCTCCTATAAAAAGATTATCTTGTAATTAAGTTAACTTGTTTCTCAGTTACCAGCTGTGAAGACATTAGAATTAGCCTATATTTTCCAGTAAAAATGAAGTTGCCAGTGGTAAAATCAATCCACCAGGATTTGAACCTGGAATAAATTAAGGCTTGAAAAGATGAGGAGGAGTTTTTCTTCTTTCATTAGATAGAAATAAAGCTGGTATTTTTTCCTTTGTCAACTTGCTGCATTGTTAGTTATTAATATGCAAAATTATGAACTAGCTCCCCTTTCTTTCCCACAGTGTAAACATGTCACAACTATATTATTACAACTATATTATTAACACCAGTTCATTTTGGGATTTAATTTCTAGAAAGAAGTGCAGATAAATTTTATGTTTCTTTTCTTGCTAATACCGTTCCTTTTTAGAAGAAACAGCTAAAAAAAAGGTGAGGGGGAATCTTAAAGCAGAATAATCTCTAAATCAGGCTCCCCATATCTGGACAATGGCCATGCCAGGTGGGAAAGACAGGAGTTCAACTTACAGCTTTGGGAATGTGCTGGGCTACACTACAGCAAAAACTATGACAAAACTTTGACAAAGATGAGTAATTTTCTTTGTGCCATAACCTTTTGTTGATTAGGCTACCGAAAACACCTACAACATGGACAATGTGAAATGCAATCCTCAGTACAATGAACCTTGTCTTCTTAATACAGCCACTCCCCTTTTGACCACATTATCTTCATTTATTTATATCTTCCATTTGGATTCCCATCTCCCAGCAAACGCCCCCAAAGCAGAGTTTCATGTTTCAGTCTTCAGCATGTTGTTGTTTTATCATGCAAGAGATAACAGATGACATTAAGTTCTCTTACTTAGAACTGAATTATTTGGTTTGATTAAAAAACTCAATAGGAATCACATTTTAAATGATTACACAGAAATAATTTTGTACAGGAAAACACTCATTCTATGACAATGGATGAGGGAAAGAGCTTCTACGTGGGTACTTAAAACAACAGCAACTCAAAAGACTGCAGTTAAGTACAGGGTCAGAAGATGTACAAGCTCATCTTTGTTCCAGGCTTCTTTTATCTCTCTTCAAGGCTTTGAAGTTCTTGCTTCCGCTTTCAGGAATGCAAATGGTTTGGTAAAGAAAGGATCACTGAGAATTTCCAGTTGGGAAATTCCATTAGAATGTCAACGTTTGGCCTTTTTTAACCAGGATCAAGATATGGGTTTCTCAAACCTTAAGTATGACAAGCAGTAACATTGCTCCCCTCCTCACTTCAGCTTTTAAAATATGTATTGCTTAAAGTATTGCAAATTCTGCTGCTTAAAAAAAAAAGCCTTCAGCAATGAAAATGGCTGCTAAAATTGGCCCATCTTGAAATTATATTTTGTTATACTCCACTTCTAACTACTTTGCATCTCCTATTTTTATCAAATATACTGTCTCCCTTCTGCTGCACATGCTGAGAAAAGTAATACTGTATTCTCTTACAGTTAATTTGTAGTTTCCCATCATATTCATTGCAATGAGCTGCACAGAGTTCCACATCAAAGTGTGAAACTTAAAATACCAGTATGAAAGATATATGCAATTATGTCTTACCTTCATACACTTGGCTCAGTAGTTTTCTCAAAAGAATCAGACAAATTACCCTAGCTGTCATCAGATACAAAGACTGGAAACATTATCTTTTTAGAGTATAGATGGCTTAGTTCCTTCGCCAGCTAGCTGGGGAATCTTAGGCATTATAGTACAGAAAAGTAATGCTTCTACATTCTGATCCTACTGTTCGAAGGGACTTATTGTTCTGTACCTTCAAGTTATTTCAGATTTATGGTGAACTTAAGGTGATCTTATCATGGGGTTTTCCAGGGTTGAGAGTGTGTGATGTGCCCAAGGTTACCCAGTGGGTTTCCATGGCTGAGCAGGGAATCAAATCCTGTTCTTAAAGATCATAGTCCAATGCTCAAACCACTACCCCACGCTGGCTCTGTATTTGAGGTTCTCAAGACCAACTCAGTGGGGTGGGATTATTGCTTTCATGCCTTGGTTGCAAGGTAGGCAGAAGTAACTGCCTACCACTGCTGGAAACAGAGGGCCTTTCCATACTACCCTGTTATAGTGCTATTATTCCATTTTCAACATCCTATGGAATTCTGGGGTTTGTAGTTTATAGTACGCCAAAGAGCTCTCTGGCTAAGAATTAAAAAGGTCTCACCCTAAACTGCAAACCCTAGGATTTCTCAGGATGTTGAAAATGGAATAATAGCATTATAGGGCAGAAATGGCCAAAGACTAGTAAAATCCCAGACATTGTTGGACTGTGACACCATCCTTGACACTGGACAGGCTAACTGGAGATAGTGAAAGCTGTAGTCCAACAACATCTGGCATTAGGCCTAAGGTTGGGAATTACTAGACTATATGGATTTGTGTTTGAACAAACAGGACAAAATTCACCTTTAAAATAAAATAAGAAGAACAGCTAAGAAATGTGAGGGGGGGTCTCATTCCTTCAAAGCTGAATTCATTAGGTTTACTGATAGTTCTATATGTGAAGTAAAACCTTCACAAATTAAGCCTCTCATGCTCAATATCCAACAGTGTTTATAATTAATGTTAATCAAACGCAACTAAGGCAGTAACTTAATCACAAGCCAGCAGACTACAGCTGTGCTCTCAAAATTGAACAAGGGGCCTGTCTGTTGCAAAAGGAATGTAAAAATATTTTTTAAAATCCAGTATATTATTTGCTTTCTTAAAAATTACCAAACATACTCTGAAAGAGAACAGAATTTACCCTTTTCGTAGTAAACATCTGTTTTGCCAGGGTTATATTTTAAAGATTTTCAGCCAAAAAACAGGAAGCTTTCCTTTCCTATTGCCAGTGACACTTCTGTAACACTGTTTATATCACCAAAAACTGTCTGGTTGCTACGGATGGCAGCAGCAAAGGGTGTTAGAAAGGCTGAGTGTTCTGAAATCACACCATACTCAGTAGCTACTTCATACTGAGTCAGCCACACCACTCCTTAGTTAGTACGTTGTTGAATCGTGCAATAGTCAAAACCCAGACACACTACTTAACATTAATTTTATTTCTAGCATATTGTTTACGTAATCTTGAATTGGTAACTAACAGCAACACATGCCCTGTGCAGGGGTTTTATTCCTGTTAGTTCAGTTAACATGTGAGGAAAGGATGCACAGTGCCCCACTCCTAACACCGTTTCCATCACCAACTATATGTTGGAGGGTGATTTTGTAAAGGGAACATAATTCTGGAGGTTAAATGCTGGAGAATCAGATTTCAAAAATCTATTGACACAAGACGTTCTTCTGTTAAGTCACTTTCCAGACTCTGAGGGTGAGAGAAAAGTACCATAAATACAAAGCAGGACAGGAATGCTTTCGCACCTGATATTGAGTGAACGTACAAACAGCACACCTGCAGAATACTGCTACACCGTATTCACGATCTTATCTCCTGTAGTTCAGCAAGGCCACTTTGAGCAATTGATATGGGCCAATTACTCTAGAAAAGAACCCTTTTATATGGGTGAAAAAGGGGCACCTCGTGATACCTTTTTAAAGAAGGCCTGTCAACTCAGCTGATCATGTCTCCTTTAAAGTTCATTTACAATCAGTGTAAATAAGCTGTACCCGCTCACAGCCAAACAGCAACTTTTACTTTACTAAACTTATCTTCAATATTTTAGGATCTACTTTTATCAGAGGGCCATTATCCCAAAATAGTTCTAATGGGATGAGATGTTTGGAGATAGCAATTCAAGTGTAAGAAATTCCACCCACACTTTCAGAGCTATAGCTGTACAGCCTCCCTCCAAAGAGTTAGAAACTCACTTCCCACTTTCTCCTCAATTATGCTTCTACCATAGCAAGACTTTAATCCTTTTCAGCCACCTTTGTGTATCGTGGAGCATCTAGATCTGTCCCCAGACCAAACAAACACATAGACAGAATCCCTATGGGCTGAAAGTATACCATGACATTTTTATTCAGACAGGCCTTTGACCTCTAAGACAGGGAAAAAAAACAGAAAAAAGAAACAACTGTGGCCAGTGGGAACAAACAGGGTTCTAGCTGATGGCACATGGGGAAAACAAACTGCCATTTCCCTGTATCAGAAGTCCTGACCTAAGTTATATTGCTGGTGAAGGGTGTTTTTTTTTAAGAACCATTAAAAGTAGCCTCTTTATTTTTTCCCCTCATAGTGATACTTTCTTTTACCAACAGTATTTTTTCTCCAGGATTTTTACCAGAACCAAAAACAAAACAAAAAACAAAACCCCTTCTTGAAAACATAAAAAAATGACAATGAAAGATCTTCAACTTTTTTAAAAAAAAACTTGTCCAAAAATAGTTATTGTCTCATTTCTCCATCTTCTTTTTCTTCTTCTTCCACACCCCTTAGATAAAGGACATTATTGCATCTTATCAGAACTTCACCAAGGTGTCCAGACAACGCACCATCAATGTACTCCTCTGTGTTTGCAAGCTGCATATTCATGCAGCCATCAACAAAGACAAGGTAGCCCTTATATTCCATTCCCCACTTCAGTGGTGATGGGGTTTTAAATGTTTGAATGTTGTCCCTCCCTACTTTTTACTGGGTTTATATAATTTTTTAAAAAAAGTCTATTATGTTTTGATTGTTCTGTTTTTTGTTCATATTTTGTCACTATTAGCTGCTTGGAGCATCATTTTCTCAGAAAAGTAGCATACTTTATGCTTTCGGCATAAAATTAGGAACCATCAGTGCACATGCACACGGACATTGAGCACTTTTTAACATTTGATGAAGGCTACTGTCCCAAATTAACATGAAATACAATTACACACGTGCCTCTGCAAACATCTTCCTAGTGCTTGTTGAACAGAGGTGTGCTAAATTTATGTCACCTCATGGCACATGAGGCCAAATGGCCCATCTTTGAATGTACTGCAACCCAGTGTTGGTCACGAACAACATGTGCCTCAAGAACCAGGAGTTATGGCTTACTTAAATTCCTGGTGTGTCAGCTATTTCATGTAATTATATATGTCATTATAGCAGTTTCATATCATTATTGAAGACTCATGGGGAAACTTTTGGATTAACAAGAACCCTGTTCGCTCTGGTACTGCAGAAAGCTGTATGTCTTCAGGTCCAGGAGTCAAGGTTTCACCCCATTTCTCCTTGCTTACTGAGAGGAATGTCCACAATGGTCTTGAAGAGAAATATTTAACATTACACTCTGCCACACGTCCCACTGAAAGAAAATTATTACAATGCATTTTTAGAGAGATAGATTTACTCCACCATGGAGCTTGGAGCAGGAGGGAAAGGGCAACCTGAAAGGGAAACTTGATTTTTTTTTTAGTGGGTGAGGGCTGATCTGATTTCCTCCCAGTACAAAGGGGACTTTACTAGCTAGCAATGCAGAGAAAACCACCACGGAAGAACTTTTCCAATTGTTCACATTAGCTGCAGTTCTGATCCTGGAGCCATTCTTGGACACGGGCTCGAATTTCGATTACCTCGAAGACAGCCTTAAAGGCCAAGCCTTTACCATGGAAAGGCCGATAACCTTCCTCTTATCGTTTCACGTAGTCTGCCCCGTTGTGATGATGCCTCAGCCACAGCGAGCTACGAGGCTGAACAGCTTTCACCGAAAACACAGCCCATAAACCTCCCCCACAACTACGCCGCAAGACGAAAGCTCAGTCCAGGCGGCCTTCGGGTCGTCTTGTGGCTTCCTGGCTCCCCAGAAGAAAGGAGGGCGAAGTGGACAGAGGCGTCAAAGGGAGCCGGCTGGGAAAGCGGGGGCAGGGAATCAGGAATCTCTTTGTGAGGGTGGCGCGGGTGGGAGAAGGGGGTTCGCTCCTGGGAGAAACGACGGCCCTGCTTTAAGCAACGCCACACGAATTCCCCCCAAAACCGAGAGGAATGGACGCCTCTGGTTTGTGAGTACGCTTTTGTCTCTCAGAAAGGAAGAGAGCCTGCGCGCGAGAGAGCCCGGCCATTTCCGCACTAGCCTGTTATAGCGCGATGACTCCACTTTCAACATCCTCTGGAATCCTGGGGTTTGCAGTTTCGGGAGGGGCCATCCGGCCCCTCCCGAAACTGCAAACCCCAGGATTCCAGAGGATGCTGAAAGTGGAATCGTCGCGCTATAACAGCCTAGTGCAGAAATGGCCCCCCTTTCCCTTTTCCCTCAGCATCTGAGCGCGCCTCCGCCCGCCCGCGCTTACCACACATGGCTGAAGATGCCCCTTGGCGCGCGTGCAGGGACCCCTCTGTCTGTCTGTCCGTCTCTCTCTCTCTCTCTCCTCAGGGACAAACCATCCACGCTGCAAACCGCAGGCGCCCACCTCCCTTTTCGCCTCCGCCTGCCCCGTTTTATAACGTGGCTGGCCTGTCTCCCCGCACCGGGCGGGCCCATTGGCTGGGAGCGTCGGCCGGGGCGGAGGCAGGGGCTGGAGCTCAGCCGTCGCCCGCGGAGAGGAAGCGCGGCCCCTCGGCCGCCTCGCTGACGGGAAGGCTCTCGGCGGTGGAAGGTGGGGAGACCTGGGGCTTTGTTTTCCGGAGGGTCGGCAGCCCCTGGGCGCCGCTCCGGAGCAGAACCGGGCGGACGCGACCCAGGCCCACAGTCATCCCGTGTCCTTCGCGGGTATTCGCTGCTTTGCGAGCCCAGAAGTAGCGCTTCGCGAGTCCGCTCGGAACGAGGGCGAAACAAAAGCGCATTCTAAAAGCGAAATAAGTGCCATTTCCGCACTAGACTGTTATGGCGCTCTTATTCCACTTTCAACATCTTATGGCATCCTGAGGTGTGCAGTCTAGGGAGAGGCCGGCCATAGGATTCCGTAGGATGTTCGAAGTGGAATAAGAGCGCTATAACAGTCTAGTGCGGAAATGGCCAAGGAGAGCAAGATTAACTTGCTGATATAAAGGATAAAAGATTTCTAGTTATTCTCAAAAATTACCTTTGCGGGAGCATTTTAAGTGGCTTTCTGACATCAGGTTTTGAAATTTTACTCTGCTCTCTTTATCACGTTTTTTTCCTTACAAAAATTGACAGTAATGGGAAAGCAAGGAGCAATAAAGCAAGTAACCTGAGCAGTTGGTTTCCCCCACGACCATAATGGGCCTTTCTGCCCTACACTGTTATAATGCTCTTATTCCACTTTCCAGATCCTACGGAATCCTGGGGTTTGCAGTTTAGCAAGGAGCCACTGAGAATTGTCATCCAGAGAATTCTTTGGCCTGGGTGAACTACAAACCCCAGAATTCCACGGGATGTTTAAAGCGGAATAAGAGCACTATGACAGTGTGCTGGGTGGGGAAAGGCCCAATGAGTTATAGCAACACTGTAAAGCAGAACTTTCCAAACTTTTCATGCTGGTGACACACTTTTCAGACATGTATCATTTCGCAACACAGTAATTCAGTTTTACTAGCAAACTGGAAGTTAAACTAATCCTTATAAGAGATACAGGTACTTACATAAACAGAGATAACAAAATGTATGGGGACACAACATATCTCATGAAAAACTTTCATATACGTTTAAAAATACATGATTTATAAACAATAACATATATTTCCAAGATTGTAGGCGACACACCTACACACTACAGGCGGCACACTGTTTGGAAAGCTCTGCTGTAAAGCATAATGGCACACGTTACTTCTGAATGCTCTGATTCTGCCCTGCTTCCAAGCGGTGTCTTAAAAGTCACAAAAGCAACACTTGGGGACAACCATTTCCGCACTAGCCTGTTATAGCGCGATGATTCCATTTTCAACATCCTCTGGAATCCTGGGGTTTGCAGTTTCAGGAGGGGCCAGCTGGCCCCTCCCAAAACAGCAAACCCCAGGATTCCAGAGGATGTTGAAAGTGGAATCATCGCGCTATAACAGGCTAGTGCGGAAATGGCCTTGTATGAGCAAGCAGTAGCAGAAGCCACCGTCCTATCAAGTCAGGTCATAAGTTCCAGTAAATGCCGGTCTACTGCCTGTCCAGGCAGTAGTGTCCTGGCAGTAGTGAGGGAAAGGAAGGCATTGCCCCCCCAAATAAGAATTCTCCCCTCCCTATTAAATTTTCCTTCACTTGGCAAATTTCTAGCACCTCAGTAAGTTAACATTTCAGTTCAGCATTTTAGAAATACAGCTAAGTTCTCCAAAGAAAAGGGACAGGCAAAATGCAAACACAACAGATACAAGAATTCAAAGTACAGAAGATTCAACAGATACAAAAATTCAAAGATGTTTAATGTCTCCCCCTCTGTGGTGCTAGAAATTTGGGGACTGAAGGAAAATTCATAAGGGACAGAATTATTGATTGGGGACAATGCCATAGTTCCATAACTGTGATCAGGATTTCAGGCATTCTTTCCTCCCAGGCTTAGCTGGAAATGCTGGGATCTTCTGCAGGCAGTATATATGCCCAGTGTGCCACATCCCTCCCCATGTAGAAGGAAATATTTGGATGGGAGCCCACCAAAGGCACTACCTTTCTGAGGTTGGTGGGATTGTCCTTCCTGAGAGGCAAAAGGCCATGCTTGATGGCAGCAGTGCTGCTAGGTAAGGGCTCGCATGTCAGGAAGGCTTTTGCTGAGGAGCCAAACTAAATGTGCCAAACAGCTACTGGGCAGCAGTGGTAGAGGTGGTAGACACACTGGTGGAGGATCTCAGAGACAACGGCAGTGGCACCACAGCTAACACTTGTTAGTACTGTGGCAGAAGGAGGCACAGTAGACCCCTTTTGAATGTCTTCTACCACAAAATCTTATGATGAGACAATCCAAAATGAAACAAGAGATAGTGCCAGAAGATTAAACTCCTAAGTCTGATGGCACTCAACAAGCTACTGGGGTTCAGCAGAAGACAACTATGAGTTGTGCTGTGGCTAATGATGCAAGCGGACTCAAAATCAGAAGTGGACTCCTGGGTGTAGACAGTAGGCAATACATATTTCATGATATCAATTACTATACAGGGTAACAATCAATGAAATATCATGTAACAAGTAAAGTAGAGATATATAGCAAGAACTAACAAATTATTGATTACTAACATTTTATTGCGATACGTGGTATAATAAATAGAGGAAATATTAATAATTGTAATCCAGAAAGGAAAGGAAGAAGAAATAATATTGTATGTAAACATTGCAGAAATAATTGTTTGTTTTATTTGCTGAAACCTTAATAAAATTATTTAAAAAAAAATCAGCAGTAGACTCCTGACCACTTCCAGTTTGGGTTGATTTTTGATTTCTGGAGGGCCCTTTTTCACAATCTGTATGGCCCCTGGAGGGTCCTGGGGCAGAAAATGGTGTGGAAGAAGTGAATGCTATAGTGAACTGTACACTAAACCAAGTAGTATTCTGGGTATAGTTTAAGAACTGACAAAATTATTCTTTAGGGATTTTTTTTTTTAACTTTCAGACTACAAAAATAAACAGCATAATATCTTAAAATGTGATGATACAAATAATGAAAGCCAGTGTGATTGTAGTGGTTTGGGTGTTGGACTAAGGCTCTGTAGACCAGGGTTCACATCCCTACTCAACCATGAAACCCCACTGTGTGACCTTGGGCAAGTCACACTCTCTCAGCCTCAGAAGAAAGCAAAAGCAAGACCCCTCTGAACAAACCTTGCCAAGAAAACCCAGTGAATGGTTCATCTTAAGGTCACCATAAATCACAAATGACTTGAAGATACACAGCAACAAGCAGCAAAGGAGTTTGCAAGTCTCTGGCCATTTCCACACCACACTGTTATAGTGCTATTATTCCACTTTCAACATCTTGTGGAATCCTAGGGTTTGCAGTTTAAGGAGGGGCACTTAGAATTCTCAGCCAGGGAGCTCTTGGACCTCAGAATTCCACAGGATGTGGACAGTGGAATAATAGTGCTATAACAGTATATTGTGGAAATGGCCTCTGTTTTAGTTTAGGAATCAGTGTAATAATTACTTTGAATAAACAGCCTGTTGCAGCAAAAGCCAGACAATTTTGCTGAAAGCTGAAAAGCAAGACTGCAGAATAAGCACAAAGCCCATGATAGATTCACCTTAGAGTCACCACAAGTCAGAAATGACTTGAAGGCACACAACAACAGTACAAATAACAACACAAAACCTCCAAAAAGAAAGCAATGGCAGCAAGCAGAAATTATGCAATATTTTAAAAGTAGAAACAGATGTTAAGGCTGAAAAGCTTGGGCTTTTCTTAGTCTTTATCCTGTTCCAGGAGGATTACAGGATAGAAGGCTAGCAAGCTGTCTGTGCAGGCATTTTACAACTCGGGAGCTTCCATGTAACCCCTCCAACACACACACTTCCAATACCCACCTACTTCACCTCTTTTGTTGGGGTTACTTTTAGAAGGGCTTCAGAGAATGATTGCAACCTTGAGAAGCAGTATATACTGATAATTCGGTGACAATAGATATTACACTTAAGGACAGGGCCAGCATCTACCTCAGCATCTGTGTGGAACTGCACTCCCCCCATCCCAGAAAAGGCCTCATTGCTCCAGAGAGCTACAACTGCTCCACGACAATAGTAAGTATGCAGCCTGTTTCATTTGTAGATGTTAGGCTCTGGGCAGGGGGGTCTTTCCTCAGTCAGAGGCAGGCACTGTGGTGTCTGAGGAGACTGGAGTTGCTGCTCCAAGACAGATGATCGTCTCTCCCAGAGCAGTCAGCCCACAATGCCTAGCTCTGAGGGAGAACTTCTTAGAGCCAGATCTTTGGCGTATAGCTGTATGGATACCACAGTGGGGGGAGGAGGGCAGAATTTCCACTCTTGCAATAACTTAAAACTTCAGTTGAGCATTTAGAAACAGAGACAGGCATCTAAAGAAAGAAGACAGGGAAATTTATGAAGGGACACACCAAATACAAGAGTTCTGCAGGATGCAACAGCAATGAGGCAATGGGTATGTTCTCCTGCCTTGGCAAAGGAACGACTCAAGCTCTTTTTGGAATTCAATAAATAGTGAAGATCTCTAAATTGGATTTTTTTTTTAAAAAAGGAATTTTTGTTGTTGTGTGTCTTCAAGTCATTTCTGACTCAGGGCAACTTTAAGGCAAGTCTATCACAGGGTTTTCCTGGAGTATGAGAGTGTGTGATGTGCCTAAGATCACCCAGTGGGTCTTCATGACTGAGTGGAGAATTGAACTCTGGACTCCAGGGTCATAGTCCAATGCTCAAACCCCTATACCATACTGGCTCTCAGTTAGACTAATTCATATTAGGTCTATTAACAACTGGAAGGAAAGGGCAAGTCAAGTGGAAGTTTCATGATGATTGCTGGATTATGAGCGTAAACAATAGGGCAGAGCTTTCCAAACTTTTCATGTTGATGACACACTTTTTTAGGCATGCATCATTTTGCAACACAATAATTCAGTTTTATTAGTAAACTGGAGATTAAACTAACCTCTTACAAGAGATACAGACACAGGCATAAACTGTAATAACAAAATGTATGGGGACACAAAATATCTCATGAAAACCTTTCATATATTTTAAAATATATATTTCATATATTTTTAAAAATATATGATTTATAAATAATAACATACATTTCCAAGATTGTAGGCGACACACCTACACACTTCAGGCAACACACTAATGTATCGCGGCACTCTGTTTGGAAAGCCCTGCAATAGGGTATGGCTTTGCCTGGCTTGCCCTTCTCTGGGGCACCTTACTAGTCAGCATTGAAGACACAATGGCCACTTCAATTTCCATTGAAGACACAATGACCAGCCGCCCCCTCCCCAAACTGCAAACCCCAGGATTCTGTAGGATGTTGAAAGTGGAATAATAGCGCTATAACAGTCTGGTGCAGAAGTGGACAATGTTGAACTAAATGGAATCAAGTAGGTTTAGAATATATTCTTGAGCATTTGTCAGTGTGGCACCAATTAAAGATGCCCTCCCCTAGTTGCTCAGTTCAGTAGAATCTTAAGGGCTTATGATAAAATACTATGAATTTGTTTTAAGATCCCTCTCTTTCAAAATATTAATTGCATGCAATAACATATTTAATTAAAACATTAAGTAATATATTGGTCTGGTAAAATTTACACTAAGTTAGGCATTATAAATTAATGGATGCCATAACTTGAAAACTTTTTTTTCTTTTCAAATGCAAATAGTTTAATAAGAGTATTACTGTCTCAGAAACTCAGTTATGGATACTTACTTCTTTTATTTATATATTTTATGTCTCCCTTGGTTATTAGGTGAATGTAATTCTGCACTTCCACAGTACAGAACATTCTTTTTCATTATTACATTGTAGAAAGGAAAGATTCTTGTCAGGTACAATGCATGCTAAAAAGACCCATTTCCTTGCTTTTCAAAGTATTTAAACTGTCCTAAGGCTATACTTTAATTTGCACTTATGGTCCCAGCTACTACATTTCTTCATGCTTTTGTTTTGTCAGACAAAGAGATAAAGGCTCAGGCTGTGTGGAGGCCTATGAAAAAATGATGTGTGTGAAACCAGGAAGGTTGAGCAATAGCAAGATTTTCAGTAAATGGTAATTTGACCACTTGCTACCTTGATTTCTGGGGGTCCCGTGGGGGACACCTTAATATGCTCCACGTGGTAGGGAATGGGAACTCAACAGAGCACATGCAATAGCAATATGAGAGGCAGGGTAACCTAGTGGGGTCTTTTTACCCAGTTTTGACGGGGTCAGGCCAAGCCAAAAACCAAATGAAGATGTCAAATAAAATGATTTTATTGAATGAAAGTCTCACGCACCAACGCAATCACTCACACACTCACTCAAGACTGATTAAGAAGCAAAAGAGAGGAAACTGGATAGGGGAAATATTGAAGGGATTGTAGCTGGGGTAATACTGCACATTTTCCTGAAGTTCTTGGTCCGGAAAAACAGCGAAGAAGTAGACCTCAGCACGGAGAGGGGTGAGGAGATTACTTGACGGATGGAGAAACGGTCTGCTGGTATGACCAGGAGCGATCCAAAGAAATGCTCAAAAACTGGGACTATTTGTAGGGGAAAAAGTACCTGGAGGGCTAATAGTTTCCTGGGGAGAACAGTGGGTGTTGCAACGAGAAAGAAGCTCCACGATGGCAACTCCTTTTTGCATGATGGGATTATGAGGTGTTGCCAAAGTTTCAGGTTCTTCAGTTACTTTGGGTTGTGGTGTGAATTTATGCAGATAGTCCTTGCCTGATATAATTTTATTGCTATCAGTGCCCAACTTGGGGAAAACACACTAATCTCCTCAAGTTGTCTCCTCAGTGGCTGAGGACCTTTTGTCTACTGTGGGCTTGCACAGCTTGAGGTCTCCTGGGGCTACATGGCAGGGGATTGTACTGGTCTGACCTGGTTTTCAGCTGTTTGACCATTGCTGTCTACATGCTCATCTGGGTGAACTCTCAGGCACATTGAATGATATTTTAATATCAAAATTGTAGACCCCAGGACAGGGTTTACCAGTGAAGTAACGCACTGACTTCAGTGGGTTGCAAATTGCATGTTTTACCTTTTAAGGCTTCAGTCCTGTACAAACTTATTTGGGAATAAATGCCTTGGAAAAGGGTTGAACATGTGTGGTAGGGGGTGTTTTTAAATTCTAATCCATGTTAGCCCTAGCCAGGATAACCCATGGGGAAGAATGCTAGCAGTTTAAAAACATCTAACATCCTATACAAAAACATCCTATATACTCTGGGTGTATAGGACTGCAGTATATAGTACTTAAAACCACATTTTGTGAATAGTGACTTCCCTAGCAATATTTTGTGCAAAAGACCCAGTTAGAAGTAACCTGAGTTGTGCACCCTGATACACAAGGGTTTTCATTCTCGCATGCTTTTAGAATGAACGCTTATTTTGACGTGTCTGCATTATTTACTTTTCTTTACTACTTGATAAAGTAAAGAATAAACAACATTTCTTTTGATTAAGCCCTGCAAACATTTCATGATTTCACCAATATGTAAAGGGACACATTATTGTTAACAGAACGGGGCCTTCTAAAGTTGGTGTCAGAGGGGGCAATTGTCCCAGGCCTCACATATGAGGGAGAACTAGTGTGGTCTAATGGTTTGAGTGTTGTTTTAGGATTCTGGGGGACCAAGCCAGGAATCCCAACTCAGCATTGCAAACCCACTGGGTAACTTTGGGCAAGTGTACTCTCTGAGCCTCAGAGGAAGGCAATGGCAAACTTCGTCAGAATAAATCCTGCTAAGAAAACTCTAGGACAGGGTTGCCATAAGTGGGAGTTGATCTGAAGACATATAATATCTACTCACACATGGAGGGGGCCACATCAACAATGGTGTTGCTGTACCCTTGCCAACTCACTTCTTTCAGAATTCCATTAACGGGAGCTGCATAAACCTAATCAGTAGTAGTAGAGAATCACAAAACAAACTCTGCTGGTGGCATAATCCTTTTGTCATGACAACATGAGCAAGATGGCAACACCCTCAACCAAACTGTACCCAGACAATTTTCTTGTCTATAGAAGTACATTTATATCCTCTTTATCCTCCAAAAAAACCAAAGGGGATTATGAGATACCTATCCTCCTTTCCCTTTTATCTTCACAGCAAACTTGTGAAGAAGGTTAAATCGACAGTCAATGACAGACCACAAGTAATCCAGTGATGTCATGACTGAACAGGGGCTGAACCCTGGATTTCCTGAATCACAGTCCAGCACTCTAATCTAGGTACAACATTGACTCCAGGGAAGAGGCCTCATACCCTGGGCCTCTGTTGGTCTGAAAAAAGCC
This sequence comes from Ctenosaura bakeri, assembly GCA_948474755.1. Lineage (NCBI taxonomy): Eukaryota > Metazoa > Chordata > Lepidosauria > Squamata > Iguanidae > Ctenosaura > Ctenosaura bakeri. Next base: position 369,936 of record CAOLHI010001413.1, read on the forward strand.
CTGTAAGAGAAACTTCACTGAAATGCATAAAGTCATACAAGCTTTATGAAGAATAATTGTTGTTAAATCACGGGAAGACTCAGCTAGGTCATTTTAATGGGTTTCCTCTAAGTTTGGATCTCACAGTATTCCATCAATACTTAAGTTGTCCTGCAGTAGTACTTGTATGTTTAATCACTTTCCTACAATTATCTGATCTTGTAAAGCTCATCTCACTTATTTTGAAGATTGCAACAAATTCTACTAGACTGCTGAGGATTGTATAGACACTGCACAATCCTCATAGTACATTTTAAAAAACAAAACAAAAACAAAAACACAGTAAATCTCCTGGCTCCTAGAGCTTGGAATGTTACTTTTTGAAATCAATCTCTTATAGTTTCTTCGTACTGAAGGAGTGATTCCTTGCTAACTAGTTAGTTATGAAATGGTTGGTGATTAAGACAATAGTTAAGTTACAAAAATGATAAATAGCCAAAATTCCCCCTAAATGACCCCAAATGTAATATTTCAGGAAAAATGAGTAAATTATTACTTGTTTCACCCCCAAAACAAAAACATTAAAATTCCCTGTGCTACTCTCATTTTATGAAATTGTTTCACACTTGGACCAAATTGTCCATAGATTCATACATTCATAAGTTCAATTTCCATTGGCTCTATCTTTTACAGCACATAGCAAATCTATAGTATATTTGCTGTGACAGGTAGTATAAATAGTTGTGTTCAGATAACCTAGATAGTATCATAACTTAGACAGTTAAGGATGGGACTTGTCACTGATAGAGCCTCTTCAGATTAGCTTTTTAAAGGAAGCTTTGATGCCTTATCTTTCAGGCATTTTAAGCAGTAATGAGATTGAAGTGGAGATTTGTTTGCCAGTGATTGGTGATTGGAAGTTCAAATGCTTCTATGTTTTGGGGAAGTTACAGAAGAATTTTTTCTCACTAGTACATAGTTATAGTAATGCCAAAGGTGTGGTAAGGGGACATCAGAAGATATGAAGGAATTTGAAAGAGAATTTGACAACCTGGTTCTTTATATTTATTTGTTGCTGTGTTCCTTCAAGTTATTTTCAACTTATGGCAACCCTAAGGTGAACCTATCATGGGGTTTTCTGGGTCTGAGTGTGTGCGACATGCCTAAGGTCACCCAGTGGGTTTCCATGGCTGAGCAGGGAACCAATGTCCAATGTCCATAGTCCAACCACTACACCACACTGGTTCTTCAGTGGATTTACTCCTATATAAATATATATAGGACTACAAACTAAGAGTTCCAGTGTCTATCCTGTCTTACCCCAGCTTAGCACTACGTAAGAGATCATGAAGATGTCACCATAATCATAGCTATGTAAAAAGTATTACAGAGATGCCAGCAGCAGTATAAGCAGCTGGTTCACAACTATGGCTTAAGCTCCTCAGAATATGAATCTGAGTATTTTTTAAAAAATAAGCTGTTTATGATTTGCAAGTTTAAATAGCTTTTATGTCCTAAAATTCATATAACGTATCTGTTAACTGAATGTTCTGCTATTTTGGGTTTCGATATGTGCTGTTTTCACTGACTGAGTTTGTGCAGGAAAGCAAGGAGTATAAGAAAGTAAAGGAAACAGCTAAAATGATTTTCCCCATGAGAAAGAAAGGAAACTAATAAGTTACATCGTTCCCTGGGTGGGTGGAGTGTGGGAAGGAGAGAGGGAGGGGGCAAAAAAGAAGGAAATATTGTATGTATATGAGTGGTTTGTTAAATGTTGGGTATACTATTATGATATGGTGGGTATCACTTTTTGTTTTGTAAGATATTTTACGTTAATAAACTCATATGTGAGAGCAAAGCATATGGTGCAGCATATGCTTTCTGGAATTAGGTATCAAGGACGTTGCTGAGTACAATAGGGTACTTGCAGTATTTTGGAAGATAAGACAGACCTCGACCATTTGTGACAGAAAAAACTAAGAGTACAATAGTACTTGGATTGGAAGACTGCCAATGAATACCAGGTGCTATAGACTATATTTCAGAGGAAGGAACTGGCAAAACTACCTCTGAGTATTTCTGAAAGAAGACCCTACAAAGTTCATGGGATTGCCATAAGTCAAAAGGCAATTTGAAGGCACAAACACATATTAGTAAAATATGCATTTTCATGGTTCCTACATAGATCTGGCTAGGGATGTCTTCAAGTCTCACAAGACCCTCTGCCAAGTGTGCTACAGTGGAGTTCTCTTTTTCAAGGACACTGTTGCGCTTCTCTGGCTGTGGTGGCTGGAAAGTGCAGCAAAGCTGCTCTACCTACACTTTTAATTCCCCATAATGTCCCAGAACAATGCTGGCTTGGTAACATTGTGGGAAGTGCCAGTGTGGTGTAGCAGTTTGGGTGCTGACTACAGCTCTGGAGACCCGAGTTCAAATTCTTGCTTGACCATGGAAACCCAGTGAGTGATCTTGAACAAGTCACACTTTCTCAGCCTGAGAGGAAGGCTGTGGCAAACCCCCTCTGAACAAATCTTGCCAAGAAACCCCCATGATAGGTTTGCTTTAGGGTTGCCGTAAGTCGGAAACAACTTGAAGGGAAACAACAGCAACAGGAATGCCCAAATAATGCCCAAGGATGTTAAGCACTGATTCCAGCCCTTCAAGGGACACTGTACTGAGAGGAAGATTAATGCCTGTGTGGCAGTGGCAGCTAGTGGCTTCCATGGCAGTGGGGTGTTTTGGGCTTTAAAAGAGCTATCCAAGGCACTGAACCTGATCCCCAAACCAGTTCACCATCTTGGACAGTTCCTTTAAAGTTCAGATTAAAACCTGGAGTTGACATATTGCCTCACAGACATGGCAGCCACCCCAACATATAATTTTATGTGAAGGCAGCCCACTTTGTTGTATCAACAGCACCAAGTGATTGCAGCCTTATGAAGCCAGAGACTTCATACAAAGCTAAAGGTGGAGCTGCAAGGAGGCAAAAATGAAGGCACTGTGTCCAAAAAAAGCATTGAGATCCTCCCAAATTTTCCTTTGGTCCCCAAATTTTTAGCATTGCAATAACTCAAAAGCATCAGCTGAATATTTAGAAACACAGTTTAGGCAACCAAAGGAAAAGGGGCAGGCAAAGTAGCCAAGGGAATACAAATACAGCAGATATCAGAGTTCTAGGTGTGAAGAATATCCAGTGTCACACTTTCTGCAATGCTAGAAAGTTGGAGGCTGAATGCAAGTCTAATTTGGGCAGAATTCTTTGGAGTCGAATGTTTCATTTTGTCCCACATCATAGCAACCGCCCTGACAAAACTACGGAGGTATCTTCAAAAATTCTAGTAGCTTGGCAGAGCAGTCAAGCAAATTTGGAACCAGAAAGCAGATTTTTAGTCCATAAACACCATTGTCCATAAGTAGCATACAGATACTTTGGTTGTACTGGAAAGAAACCACATTATTTAAAATTAAAGCTATTAAAATCATAAATAGATGTTTAGGACTGGGCAACCATTGCCTTCACACAGCAGTCACTCCCAAAGTTGCTATTCATATGAATAACATATCAGCAAGGACAAAGTGTGATGTGATATTAAGGGAGTGAATAGCTATGGGCAGGCATATATGATTAATGTGATGGAAAATCAGATACTAAAAACTCATTAAGTTAAAACAGAAGAACTTAAGAACAAAATCTTCTGAAATTAGTTCCCTATTAAGTTTAATTATTAAGCCTGAAACAGAGCCTAAAATAAATGCTGTGGACAAATCTTGTACTGAATACAGAACAGGGTGTTGCTGATGAAAGCAGGTTATGCAGAACTGAAAGTATTTAGATAATCATCTATATGCAAAGTTCTTCACTATAAAGTTCAGTCCCATCCCAAAAGAATGCATGTGGGTCTTTTTGCAATGAAAACTTTCGTAAGCACTTAACAGGTTATGTTAAATGGGACAGTACATTCTGATTGAGCAAAAGTGACAAAACAAACAGTAATGGGCGTCAACTGTTGACAGCACAATTTATGCTAAACATGAGGAAAATTAATAGGGAAAGTTAAGTAATAGCAAAAACTGCCAAGAGTGACTATTTATCACTCACTGTCTGTGCTTGACACCCTTCTATCATGGATTACATGATGCATTTGAGGAGAACTGTGGATAATCAGGAGCACATCTTTTCTAAATCAAATCACTTTTGTTAGTTTAGCTATTTTACAAAGTAACGATAATTGATTAATTAAAGCATGGATGGAACAACCTTCAATCACATATTCCTAAATATGATTTATTCTACATGACTAACTAATTTGGTTTGTGCATTCACATATCAGCTGGTTTCCTAAATATTAAACAAGCTAACTAACTCAAAGTTTCCTTTCTCTAACAATTCACCAGAAAACATCAGTCTCCTTTACAGGTGACAGATGTGCACAGATATTTCTTTTTGCCAGATTCTTGCCATTCATGTTGGTCAATACACACATGGGGATGGGAAGGGAAGATGACTGAAGAGGGTGGAGACAGTGAAGGAAGTGAGGAAATATTTGCTCCAAGTTTTGGTCTTTCAGATGCCAAACATGTGTTTGTTTATCCAGTGCTTCCTTTGCTATGGGTTTTTCAAGCCTGCCCTGTTATCTATCAGTTTGTCATTCTAACATTTTGAATACTGCAGAAGAAACTTGTTGAACATATCATCTCACTTGACTGCTTTTCACTCTTTTTCTTGAGCTGTGATTCTTTCCTCTCTCATTCCTGCATTCCACAGCACTACCTTACATCCTTTTTAAAGGATGTGTAGAGCAATCATGGGTGGGGAGAAAGAAAGCATTGCTCCTCAAATAATAATTATGCCCCCCAATTAATTTTTCTTTCACTGTCCAAATTTTTAGCATTGTGGTAACTTGAAGCTTCAGTTGATCATTTCAATTGGTCATTTCAGGCACACAAAGAAAAGAATGTGGTATAATTTGCAAAATCTCAAGACTAAAACTTCATGGACTTACTAAAACACTGTACATGGAAGCCTTTCCATGCATGTATGGTTTGTATGCTTCAGAAATCCCTTTTGGTATATCTACGACTGTGTGTGAAATTTGTTCTCAACTTTGATACGTGTGCTGACATCATACAAGTGTTGAATGCTTCATCAAAGAAAAGCAAATTTACTGGTCTTGGCATTTGAAAGTAACATATTTGAAGGAATTTCATGTGGACAATTGTTCTGCAAGTTTGTAAAGAATTCAGCTCATTATATTTTATTGAAAGCTTCACAATATACTTACTAAATAAAATGCCTGAATTTGGGGTTATTTTTGTCTTTATCTATGAAAACTTTTGGCTACAGAAATCTCTTTAGTGGCTGATATCCAAACCCATCACCCCCTGCCACATATGTCCCTGATCCCCCAATGAAAATTGTCTCACTGCATGTGTACATGTGCCTTCAGGTCACCTGTTGACTTATGGTGACCCCATGAATTTCATAGGGTTTTCTTAGGCAAGAAATACTCAGAGGAAGTTTTCCCTGTTCCTTCCTCTGAAATATAGCCTACAGTACCTGGTATTTGCTGGCAGTCTCCCATCCAAGTACTAACTATGGCTGTCTCTGCTTACCAGCCAAGATCAGACAGGATCTGGTACCTTTAAGGTAATTAGGCCAGTTCACAATTTTTTGTTTTCCAAATCATAGGAAATCTAATACTTTCCCAGGTACTCATGTCGATTCAGGCTGAAAAATCTTTATACAAGGCCATACATAAAAAAGATATATGAGCTGCAAGCTCTAAAATACACATGGTGTAATTCAACCAAAACTAAGAACATTTTAAATCACTGAAATAAACTGTATTTCAAGGAAGTATTCTTAACACATGCTAGCTTCTTCCACTAACATCATAAGACTTCAGAATGCTTAAGTATGACTGGAATGTGTCCACAATATTTTGGAATTGCTTCTCAACATATATGTTGTACTCAAATTGTATAAAATTATCTTTGTGTAGTTAAGCAATTCTATTTAATTATGCATTAAACCTTATTGTGTATTAATGGCAATCTTTTAATTATCAAAATGAATTAACTAATCTTTTGTCAGATTAAATTTGCACAATACCCACATTATTTTGGATAATCTTTACACAGTCACCTGTGTTGATTTGATCCCATTTTATAACCAGGACCTTTATAGTAAAAGCTTTTACACAAGCTTTGTATGTCATTTTGAACAGTTAGCGTTACATCAATATGGTAATTAAATATGCCATTGTTATGTAGCTTAGATCGACTCTGACTTATGACAACCCTATCACACAGTTTTCTTGGCAAGAGTTATTCAGAGGTGGATTGTCATTTGCCTTCCTCTTAGGCTGAGAAAGTATGACTTGCCCAAAGTAACTCAGTGGGTTTCCATGGCTGAGCAGGGATTGAAATCCTGGTCTCCCAGAGTTTCAGCCAGCATGCCAACTACTACATCATGCTGGCTCAATTAGTTATCACACTATGGCCTTAAAGAACAATTGTAATAGATTATCTGCGGAAGACCTGAGGAGTAACTGCAGAACTACGACTGTCACTAAATATTACTGAAGTGAGAGGTACATGGACAAGCTCTTTTGAAAAGTAAGGCCTAGAAACCTCCATCTGTGCATCATATTACTTAAAATCCCACAGAGCAAAATACATTAACAACATTATTTACACATTTAAATGTGACTTTCTGCTGCTCAGAGCAACTTACAGACAAAAATAAATAAATAAAACCAGCAAATCAATTAATGAAATCAATTAATAAAATCATACAGCATCCATAATAAAACAGCAACCAAAACAAATTGCCCATTTAATTCAATGTGAGCTTAACACAAACTAGGAGCTGAAACTGGGATTTAAATTTGATTTCACATCATTGTTTGTTTTTAACCCTGTGCTAAAGTGTCACAGTTTAGATCTGTAAAGTGAGACTCTAACTAATTAACTTAGGAATCTTCAGCCCCATCACACAAAGAGAGGAGGAATGGAATCAAATGATGTAAGTTGGTACAAAAACTGTGTATATCTCTGCTCAGTGAACAAACATATTATGCACAAACCAGGATGAAAATGAAAAGGGAAAAAATTGAACAGAACATATAAGAAATCCCTCTTGTTGTACATTTCATCAAGTAAAATTCCAAGAGAGGAATGAAACATAGTACCTATAGGTGACAAGGCAAGAAAGACTGTCATTTAGCAGTAAACTGAAAATCAGCAGCTTCATGAGAAAATGTTAATTATTTCTCTCCTCTTCTTTAATCTGATTACACCCAGCCATTCATGTATAGAGGATTAGAACAGATTAGCCAAAATTTACCAGATGGAACAACTGGAATATAGTTTCTAGAGGTTCTCACTGGTCTAGTCCACATAAATCTTGAATTTTTTTCCTTTGGAGTTCTATTAGTGGCAAGTCCAAATGGTTTTAATATTGAAGCAACTGTTTCTTTACTTCACTTTCCTATGAATAGAACAGTGGGTCAGACACATTGAAAGCTTCACCTGTATAAAGCTCACTTGGCACAAGTGAACTATGGCACTTGTTTAAAGCTACCTTGTTTAAATTTAACATAATAGTTTTATATTTTATAAACATATATTCATATCAAAATGCAGATTAATGCACACTAGCTGCAGGTTGCTGATGGATTTTATTTTTTTAAAAAAACTTTGCCCATAAAGGTCAGAAAACATGTATATAATTTATCAAATATCTGAACCATCTCTTGCAATTGCTGTTATAGCCTGTAACACACTATATGTATTCCTTTAGGAGTTCATTTTCTAATGCATGTGTGCTTCTGGAAACCTTATTCAGTACACTGACCTAAGAGCATGAAACCTGAAACTAATGTTACAGACATGACAGAACTATATATTTTTATGAATAATTTTTAAAGTGTAACTCTTCTAAAAGTAACTTTCAAAGTGGATATGAATAAAGTGACAATGATTCAAATGGGTTGTGCAGACTCATAAAAGCACAACTTTCTCTTCCCAGTGATTGAAAATATTAACTGTTGAGCCTGTTTGCTACTAAATGTGCACTCACTCTGCCTGTGGTGGAATTTTGTATCTCCCTGTAGCCTACTCCAACTTCTTGTGAACTCTGGAGACATTTCACCGAACCTTTCCTCTGTAAAGATTCTGGATTTTCTGGAACAGAATCTGTGATCAGAACCAGGAACAGCAGTAAATCTGTGTAGCAGAATTGCCTCTTCTAGACTTCACTTGAATTGGTTTCTTAAGAATGGTTGCATGTCACTGTTCATGCTCAATGAAATAACAGTATGCTGTGAAAGAAAACAAACACAGCCGTCCTGGCCAGTGTCATGAGAGACAATACAAAGCCTTCTTGCCCATCTGATATGTTTGTTCTTTAAGATATCAGTTATGACAAATGGCTTCTTTTTTTAGACATAGCAGTCAAGCATAATAGCAAACAATCATTTGTATTCTACACCAACCATTCTTGCATCCATGCTATTATGCTCTAGCATATTTTAAAAGGCTTTTGGATCAATTTGTCAAAATGTAGGGAAATTGTGAGCAAACTGAATGCACCTTCTGTCTTTCTTCCCTGCTGCCCTGGAGGCTTGTAACTTTCCTGGGCTGTGTAACCCATGCCATCTGCATGATGTCATCTTTCTCTCCTCTTTTCAAGCCCTCAAACACACCTTTTTCTTGTGAAGCCTTTGGCACAATCTCAAAGTTACCATTCCCTACTATAACTAAGCAAATTCTTTTTCTGTTTCTCACTTCCTTGAGTTTGATCCTGTGCTGTTTTCCCTGTGTCACGTCTTAATTTGTAAATTCCTTGGGGCAAGGACCTGTGTTTTCTAGTCTAAACCACCAAGCACATTGGCAACATGATGGTTAGGGTGAATTGCATTTATATTCTGTTCTCTAGTTGTTTGTAAGTACATAAATCTGAGACAATGTTATCCATCAAAGCTATCATTTCCCTCTGAAGTATAAGATCAGACATATTCATTAATGTAGCTTTGTCTTATACGAGCAAAGGGGGGTGGAGATTAACACTGTAAGAATCTCTATCCATATTATTTATTGTTCATTTCTCTTAGGTTAACCTGCACAAGGCTGAACACATTGTATTAAAAAAATGTATAACATATCAGAAACCATACCATCATAAAACCATAATATATAATTCAACCATACTTCTAAAATATTCTTGTAAATTTGATGCTATTGGGTTGGATCCAAACTATGTCATGCTTAGAGTAGACCCACTGAAATCAATGGGACCCACTCTGGTCATAACTAACTTGCTCCATTGATTTCAGTGGGCCTCTTCTGGGCACAACTAAGTCTGGAGTCAAACCATTAAAAATATGGGACCTGTATGGAGCCAGGGTTAGTTTAGGAGCATTGTTCTTGATATATACATTTAAATGAATAAACAAAAATATCCCACATCTAGTATACCATTACCCCATCAACTGGACAGCTTGCCCACTCTAAACCTGAATTGGCCAAAAAAATAAAAATAAAAATGTAAAGGCACTGTTAACCAGAATTCTCTCTTCTTTTTTTCCTTCAGTTTCTCTATACATGGAAAGGAAGAAATTATCATGTTAGCTCCTACCTAAATTTTAAGTGCAGATGACCATTACTCTTATAGATGTAAAATCTACACCATAGTCTATTGTTATACTCACAGGTAGCTTCCAAAAATAAATGCTATCCAATGACTGGTGCTAATAAATACATTCAAAGAAAGCTATGAATTAATGTGGCATTTCTCAGGGTTTTTGACTTGAAAACCAAATATCAAGCAACATAGCTAAAAAGTTTGTCAAGAAAGTTGTGTTTCCATTGCAATCCCACTGCCACACAATAACATTGTGATAGCATCTGAAAGATTCTTCCTCTTGTTGAAATCCTCTTTTCCCCCATAAAACTGACATTATCATGTCAAGCCCCAAGTGAGTTTGAATGATTATCTATACTATCACAAATAAAACACTACCAGGAGCTTTTCTATGTCTTCAGTGTTTGGAAAGGCTAGAGTAAACAGCCATGGAAGAAAGTCTTATCAAATAAGAAAACAAACATTTATTTTTCTGCCAATTCATTTTCAGTCAATGAGAACTATGCAACTCCTCCGCACACTTGGCAATTCCAGCTCTGTTTGCTTTGACTTCTTGTAACTAAGCCTAAGGGCAACGAGAGAGAAAAATCTGAAAATTTCCAATAATGAATTCCAGATTTCTGAACTGTACACATCCAGCTGCATTCTCAGAAGATTCAGTTGCAAAATGAACACAGCTACACAGGGTGTGATTGTGTTTACGCAGTTTATAAAGAACAAAGGCAAGCAACAAATATGGTATTTCAAAGGTACTGAATTATAATTACTGAATGTGTAAAAAACCATTCTTCTCTATTAAACTGATTGAATTGTGGAGATGAGCTTTTTCGCAGTACATGTATCAATTAAACCTTTTAATGATACTTTACTGAAAAAAATTAAAAGCCACACAAAGCAGCATTATAGATTGGATGAGCAGATCCCCTAAAATCCATAGGCATTGGTCATGATGGCTGGGGATAAGAAGTCAGTATCTCTGGAGAGTGTCACATTCCTGGAGTCTGTTATGCCAGGACACAGAAAGCCTTCTTCTGATGGTTATTGCTTGACTAAATTTCAAAAGACTTGACACTCTCTCCCAGCCCTCTCAGTATACCTGCAGAAACGACATTGAGCACATATCAATTTTAGTTAGCATAGAAGTTAATATTACCCGATGCCAGGCTCACCCTCAAACAAATGACAATTGTACAATTTCTCCATTAGCCATAACAGTGATTTATCTAGACCTCCTCATACTACAAATAAGGAAATACATTTATATTTTCCCCTTTCAAGCATCTTTTTGCATTCATATCAGACACTTCTAGGCAAGAAAAAATGAAATATTTTTAGATGTGGAAACATGTTCAAGAAGGAGTGGTTTGATCTCTGCCAGAACATCTCCATTCTCAGATATTTTCACCAGCTAGGCTAGGCATGCAACCCAAGATACAGTTTCAAAAATACTGAATATCATGCATATTCATATTTTTTTTAAATTCATAATGTAAGCTTCTGTTTGGCTTATATGAACCACATTTTCTAATATTTGCAATATGAATCTTTGAATAAATTAAAATATTTAAAGGCATTAACAGATATTTTAAAATGTAAGAGAATTTGACTAAAAAATATGGTCTTTCTCAATACTCTGAGTCCATGTGATAACATTAAATGGCATAGAAGGTCTGGGCTGGTATATGAATGGTATCCATAACCTTCCCATCTCTGGAGCAGTCCTGTAACGCTGAGGATTGAAATTCATTTCTTCCAGATTTGGCATGGTTTCCCCTTCGATTTTGATAATGTCCATTTTTATTTAAATTAAATCAGCTAATTGGCTGAAATCTTCATTTAGTCAGCCCTAGTGGGATATGTTTAAAAAGTAATGAGAGAATTTCGGGGAACAGAGTTGGAAAAGAACTCAAAAATTTACAGTAGCCCAGAATCTGAAAGAGAACTATTATAAGCTGTTTCATAGATGGTACATGACACCAGATAAACTAAAAAAGATTTATAATACAGGTACTGGTCTGTGTTGGAAATGTCAGAAAGAGGTCAGTACAATATTTCAGATGTGGTGGACATGTCCTAAGGCTAAGAAGTATTGGAGTGAAATACATAACAAAATTTGCGCACTAATGAAAGTTCAGTTTGCAAAGATACCGAAATTGCACTTGTTAAATATGACAAATGTATTTGAAGGTACTGGTATAAAGAAGTATTGGAGAATAATACTGTACATAATAACAACAGCTCATATTGACTATGCAAAGCTTTGGAAAACTCAGCAAATACCCACAATAGAGCAATGGTGGGGAACATTTATTGAAAATAGAAATGCTGATATAGTTGATAGCTGATATGATTTTAAAAAAAAAGTAATGAGAGAACTCTGGAAACAGCAAGGGTGGAGCTAATGTTCTCTTATGAGCTTTGGTACTATGGCTGCACTATGGTACACTACACTGTTATAGTGCTATTATTCCACTTTCAACATCCTGTTGAATTCTGGGGTTTGTAGTTTACTGAACCCAAAAAGCGCTCTGGCTGAAAATTCTAAAGGTCCCTCCCTAAACTGCAAACCCTAGGATTCCATAGGATGTTGAAAGAAAAAGTATTCTCTTCATTGCTTCAATATTTGAACAGGGATGTCTTCATAATTCTTGACTGTGTTGTCATTGATTGTCAACTTCTTTTTATTGCACTATATAATCTCTCATACTTTCTCTTGTGAAATAAATTACTGTATCCCTTGGTCCTTTCTTCTTTTTTGTAAATGGCAAATTAATTCTGAAAATCTGATCAGTTTCCAATTCAAATTTTTCAATTGGTTGATCAATAAACTCTGCCAAGATTAGAATTATTTTCATATATAAATTCTCCTCTTGTTTTTCAGGGAGCCCCCTCAACTTTAGACATTTATTCCTTTGATTCATTTCAATTTTGTTACGTATTCCTTTTTCTTTTTTCTGTTCTATTAGTACATTTATAGTTTCTTTCTCTAGTGCTTCAATTTTTCCATAAAATGTTTCTTCTTTCTTGTTAATTTCTTCCATATATTTGTTCACTCTTTTCAATGTTTGATTCAAATTTTCTCTCTCTCTTCTAAAGTCATGCCTTAGTTCCACTTCCGTACCTTTCAACACTTTCCTCATTTCAATCTAAATTCTTTAATTTCTTCCAATATCTTCACATTAAGATCCATCATTTTGATCTTCAAATTAATATATGGTCTTGTTTGCCTTTGAAGTTTCATTTGCATTGTCCTCTCTGTTTCCATTGCCTTTTTGCTTACATTTCTTTTCTTACTTCCTTTTTTCCTTTTTTCCCTTTCTTCCTTATTATATAACTATTTTTTTCCTGTAATTTCTCTTTCTCCTGGAAATGTTAGTCTTATCTTCTTTCTCTTGCCTCTTCTCTTTCCTTTTATCTTCTACACAACTATGATCAATTTGATGACCTTGAAGAAACTGAAGTGAAGCATTTCTATACTGAGCCTTCTCTATTAATTTAAGCTTTCTTCAAAATATTCAAATGGCACAATGTACAATAATAAATAAAAAGAAGTTTAAATTTGCCCTCTTCTATATCTCACCAGCCTTTATTGATTCTTAAACGTATACCTTTCTTTCACAATTTCAACCTTAACCAATTCCCTTATATCAAACACTAATTAAGTTATATGAATATAAATTGATACTGATATAAATTTACATGAATTAATATTAATTGATATTCAATACTTAATAGGATCACCTCAAAATCTAAATTGTTTATATCATATATAGTATATGTGCTTATCAATGAATTAAATGATATATTCGTCCTTAATTAATTAAATAACTTAATTTCTTAAATAATCGTTCATTTTAGATATACTAATCAATTTTTTTATTTTAGATTTCTTACAGTCTTGTACTCAAAATGAACCGTATCAGAATAAACTGTAGTCCCTCCATCAGTAAATAAACCTGTTAAGTAGTTTTAAAACACAAAAAGACTCTGATTAATTAATTTCTTTTTAAGTAGCTTCTTAATGATCTCTGTATATCATAATAATAATTTTGACACTTCAAAAATTATTTAACTACTTATTCCCATAGACTCCTGCTTCCAACTTCTGTTTCAGGTATGGAGTGCCCACAAAAAGTCTTTCCCACTGCTTTGTCGCTGCTCTGTCATCTGTTGTCTTTGGATTTCTCTTCTAACTTACTTCCCCTTCTTGTTACTGTATCTCTTTCAATCTTTCTCAGTCCTTCTCTGATATCAACCACAACTTACTTTATCTTTGTTTTTATAGTCCCCTATTTACTACTGTATAGTCTTTCTCTCTTCTCATTGTTGTCTTCTGCTCCACATTTCATCCCCTGTCATCTTTGCCAACTCTCAATCCACTCTACCTTACATCCTCCATCATCTTTCCCAACTTTCAGTCCTCTCCTCACTTTTGCGCACCCTCTCACATACAGATTCTTTCCTTCTTTTGCTTTGAATAAGTCCTTTTAAACAAATCCCAAAGAAAGGCTTCAAAGTCAGAATGCTCCTTTCTGCTATTTCCTACCCACTTTGCCTTATCACTTCCTGCTTCTCTCCCTCCATTATCTCTAATGTCTATCAAGTTTGTGGTTCTGTTTTCCTTATTAGTATATTCTCAACTTCCAGTATTTAATTCCTTCTTTAAGAAAAAAAAAAGATTCAAATCTCCAAATTTCCACTAGGCAGCTTCAGGGATCCCCACAAGCCCTTCCATATCCCCTTTACTGGGTGGATAATCTAAACAGGTTTTTGATTTACTATCACCCAGAATGACAGCCTGGTTCAAACCTCTTCACCAAGCTGCCTCTCATGCCGCCATTGTTACCAGAAGTTCATTTCCCCCCTTTTCAAAAGCAACAATGCCATCAACGCTACAAAATGTAAGAAAGTCACATAAAGAAACCAGTTGAGCTTTGCAGAATTATGACAGGTGGTACTTCGCATTTGGAGGTACAATAATATAACAACCATAGATTCTTCAGACCAAAAACTTGCCATCAGCCCTTACTGATCTGTTGTAGTACTTTTGTAATGTAGAAAGATCCCACCCCCCCGCCTTGTCTTAAATCTAAACTGTTGATAAGTTGAAATGCAGACATACTCATAGCCCTTGGTCTAATTGGTTGTTGCTTGCTCAAGTAAATGTAACTCAGTATCCAAAATATTAACTGGCTACCTGGGAGACTGGAAACAAGTGTGAACTAATCTTAAAATCCCTTGTGAGTCTATGGTTTAGGCTGCACTTCCAGTTCCTTAATGTGATCCTAATCCACTATATTTAGGAACCAGAAGTACATCATTCAACTTCAATGACCAATCAATCATTTGCCTCATGTTTTTCAATCTGTTCTTATGTATTTGATACCTTCAGTGCTCCTGGAGTCCTATTTCATGCTCAGAGGCCTTCTAAGCTTTTCAGAGAAACTCCTCCACTTTATACTCTGTTTTTATTTCATTTGGATCTATAACTGTATAATAAAGAACTGATTAATTAGAATGTATATGAATGCCATCATAGCAAAAGTCAGAAAATGGTAGTGTCCAAATAATTCAGCTACCGTAAAATCCTCCTAGCATTCATTAAAAGCCTCACATTTTTATGAGCAAAAATGTGCTTGCAAGTTTGGCAGACACTAGCTGCTGACATTTCTGATGAAAGAGAGGTGGCTGAATAAGATTTAAAGCCCTTCACAGTGCACAGTTTTACCACTGTGATTCCATTTTAACTGCCATGCCCCAAACCTATGGAAACCTGGGATTTGTAGTTTGATGAGGTACTAGAACTCTTTCACTGAGAATTCCAAAAGGACCTTCCCTATACTGAAAGTCCCAAGATTCCACAGAATAAAGCCATGGCACTAAAAGTGGAGTCATAGTGATATACATATACAGTGACAAAGGGCCCTTAAGTAATTGCCATGATTATTGTTAGCAAAACCAGGACAAAATAAGTGTAATTGTGCTGATTTGTTCCAGTTCCACAATTTACATACTGTATTTGCCAGCATATAAGATGCACTAGCATATAAGACCACCTGAACCTCAGGAAGAACTTCCTGACGGTCAGAGCTGTACGGCAGTGGAATCTGCTGCCTCGGAGTGTAGTGGAGTCTCCTTCCTTGGAGGTTTTTAAGCAGAGGCTTGATGGCCATCTGTCGGGAGTGCTTTGAGGGTGTTCCTGAATGGCAGGGGGTTGGACTGGATGGCCTGTGTGGTCTCTTCCAACTCTACATTTCTATGATTCTATGATTCATTTTCAAAGGTTATTTTTTGGGGAAAGAAGTGTGTCTTATATGCTGGCAAATATGGTAAGTTGTACAGATTTGTTCTGTTTGAACAATTGATATAAACTACAAAATCCTTCTTTCCTTCCTGCAGAATTGACTTCATGGAGCTGTGATGGCAGCCCAGCTTGACTACAGTCATCCCTCCACATTTGCTAGGGTTAGGGGCACAGGACCCCTGTGAAAGTGAAAAAAAACATGAATAACTCTAGGCCCTCCCAAACCATATTTAACTCATGAAAAAAGTATGGTTACCATATTTTACCCACCATGGATTCTTTTGAGGCATCAGGGTTCTCTACTGCTGCCCCACACTATTTTTAATAGGGATTTACAAGCCTCGTTTGCAGTTTCTGTCTCACGAGGCTTGTAGCCCTTATTAAAAATGGCATAGGAAGGCAGCAGAGGTGATAGCAAATAATCTGTGAATAATCAAATCCACAAAGATGAAACTCGCAAATGTGAAGGGCTGACTGTAATTAGATTTTTGGAGCCAGTTACAAAATATTTTATAAGCACACCTGATCCTTTCTTGGCATAGAGAGGCTCCAAGGTTATCAGTGAACAGTCACACCACATATGGTTAAGGTAGTTGCCTTGTAATCCTTCTTGTGTAATCTGCCTCCATCATCTGTCTCCATGTTTTATGCTGGTTCTTGGAAGCCATCTTGGAAAGATTTTTACTCCTGAAAGTGGCCAATACTTTTTAAAAATAAATACAGCATATGGAGGTCTAAATCAAATCTCTGATAAGCTCAGTGATAAGCACAATTAACAATTAATCTGATTTAAGGATGATGTGTAAAAATAATATTTTATCCTGAACGGAGCTAAGAGGATGTGGTACACATGCTAAAAAACTGATGAGTGCAGAATAATTTAGGTAGTAGAAGTTAACTTGACTTGGGACATCCCTGTTTTCAAAATGATGTGAGAGGCCTTTCAGCAGTACCTCAAGGATGCTAGTAGCTGAGCTGTTACTGCACATGTTCACTGTTTCTAAAGAATGTTCTGCCTGTGCAATCTGGGCCAATAAAAAGTTCATGGATTTGGAGAGATTAGCTGTATTTTGCAAGAGGGAAGCAAGCCAAGCAGAGCTGTCCCTTATGACACACAATCCAAGAAGCATTTCTTGCAGTGAAGGTTTGCTTTGGAAAACTATTTGGAAAAAGCATAGATCTTGAATGAGAAACTTTAACAACAAAACCAGCAGCATCTTTCCACAGCAGCCCAAATAAATTCTTATAACAATGTAGGAAGAAAAAGCTACAGAGAGGTTCCATCAGTCATGAAAACAATTGTCTTTCCTCCCCAAAGCATAGAAACACAATTTGTTTGGACCACAGCTCCAAGAATTGCCCAGCCTCAGGGGATTCTGAAAACTGTAGTATAAAACAATGAATTTTTAACTATTTTAACAATTAAACTATTTATATTTTGCTATTAACATAAATTGCTTTTTGAAAGCCAATTCAACATAGTGGTTCGAGTGTTCATCCAGGATTCCGGGACACCAGGGTTTGAATTCCCACTCAGCCTTGGACATTCACTGGCTGACCTTGGGCACATCACACTCTCTCAGCCTCAGAGAAAGGCAATGGCAATCATCTGTGAACAATTCTTGCTAAGAAAACCTCATGATAGGTTT